>CM065175.1:27831374-28416374 GCA_033026295.1 Channa striata
AGCCTTTACTGTCAACATCAAAGCAGTTTATATGTCAGAATTTCATAACCACATCAGATCAATAAACCAGCTAAGACCACTAAAACACAATGAAGTGTCAAACCCTGTAGTCAGTTATTTTGTTTTGGATTTCAACTGTAAGTGGATAAGAAGTGGTTTTATCATGACTCAAACACTGGTTTGTTCAGAGAACAATGTAGAGCAGCTATCCTATTTTTCTGTTTGTCTCCGTTATTCTCATTTATAGAATTCATAATCACTGTCATTACTACTGGTAAAGTTGACAAAAACACTTAGTTTTAGTTTTTTAATTGGCTGTTAATGTCACACTGGGTGTTTTGGGAAATGTCTCTTTTGAGTCGTGAGGAGTTGACACTGGTTTCTCTCAGGTCCCTCTCCCTGCGAGGAAGAGCGGCGAGCAGCGATGGAGGTTTCCAGTGTTTTCGTCCCATCCTGTGAGGCCACGGGCCACTTCTCCTTCAGACAGTGTCAGCAGGGTGGGCAGTGCTGGTGTGTTGACCTCACAGGGAGAGAGATTCCTGGGACGCGACAGCACGGAGACTCCCTGGTCTGCAGTGAGTATCCTGCAACAATCGCAAATGGATCTTTTCTTTTTTCTTCTCTCAAATCATTCTCTCCTCTTTTTCTCAGTTTTTTTTCCTCCCATCATTGACTTTTCTTTCTTTTCCTGTCTTGTCTCTTCTCCTCTTCTGCCCGTTTTCTCCAGGTTCAGTTCTGGCTGACTGTCTCTCTCAGCGTCGTATGGGTCTTTCGTGGCTCTTCTCTGGTCCTGTTGATCCTCCTCTCCTTGAGCTGTCTTCTGGAAGAAACCCGGCCCCTTGTCTCTCACTTCTTCGACCCCTCAGGGACCTCCTGCCAGTAGAAGCAGATCCGACCTCCTTTCTGTCAGTCCTGTTTGAAGTCCTCCAGGGTCTCTTCCCCTCAGTAGGAGGGGCTCTCCAGGCGTTGGCTCGTTCATCCCCCCGTCGCTTCCAGGAGGATTTGTTTGGAGGGAAGTTCCTGAAAAGTGCTGCTGCCTTCAACTTCAGTGCAGCGGTGGGATCGAGGGGAGCTCTCAGCCTGGAGCAGCTTTCATCTCAGAGTGTCACCATGAGTCTCCAGATGTACCAGGGCCTGGTTCAGTCTATTAGCAGAGCTCTGGAGGACCCCACCTTCCTCTCTGCCCTCCAGTACACATTGAGGATGCTCAGCAGCTCACAGTCTGCCTCACTACAGCAGGTCAGATATAACTAGTCCTCCAGCTCCTGACAGAACCCAGGAGTTAGACCACAGTAAATTCAGTAAAGTCGGAGTCAGGCTCTTAGACACTGCGACTCCAGATGTTTTACTTAAAAGATAGTAGCATCTGTTGCAGGTGTTTTTTCACCACTAACACGTAACACTAAACTGCACCAGAACACTAGTGGGGGAAAAAAGTGAGTTCTCATCCAATTATAGAACAACGATTAACCAAAGTTTAATAAAACCAGCAGAAGAAAATGTAATTCCACCCACTGTTGTTATCTTAGGAATAACGTTGGTTTATCAGGGGAAACGGCTGATGGAGCGTTTTTGTTTTTTTTTGTTTTTTTTTCAGTCTGGTGACATTAAACCTTTGCAGCAGAAAACCTAATGAAATGTGACATTTCAGTTAGTTTAACAAGAGGATCATTAGTCTCACATCACAGATAACATCTTAGTCTTTGAAGTGATGTTTTAGAGACCCTGACTTCCAAAAGTTAGGATCATTTGTCGGATTAAAAGCGCCCTCATTGTTTTTCAGGTCCTGGCTCCTTTGGTGCATTCCTGTTCTCTTAAGGAGGCAGGAGTCATTTTTATTCCAAACTGCACATCCAGTGGTGGTTTCCAGGAGGTTCAGTGTTGGGGTGGGGAGTGTTGGTGTGTTGACCCTCAGGGTCAGGAGGTCGAAGGGTCTCGAACTGCTGGTCTCCGGCCTCGCTGTCCAACCCTCTGTGAGAAAGAGCGGACAATGGCTCTGAAGGTGAAATCGAACTTGGCTGCCAGCGCTGAAATCCATATCCCAGCATGCTCGGAGGATGGAGACTTCCTGCCACTGCAGTGTGTCGGAGCACGCTGCTTCTGTGTCGACGCTAAGGGGAAAACAGTGACTACTGGGCCAACAGGGGGTGCTGTCACCTGTAAGATATCGCTAATATTAATAGATTTTCCCAAATTCTTTTTAAAGTTTAAGAAAATAGTTAACTGTTAGGACCAATGCCTTCCTACCTGTAGACAATAACACAATCACCTGACAGTGAGCCACAGAGAAACAGAATGTGTGTTCCACAAACATCAGTCTCTGTTTTAATTGAGATTTTTAAGGTCAGTGATTTAATATTTGATTTAATAAACGAGTGATGCAGTGAATTCCTGAGAAACATATTCTCACTATCTATTTTTTTATCTATATTCTGTTCTGTTCCCAGCTGTCACTGGGTGAGAGTCGGGCTCCACCCTGGACAGGTCTCCAGTCTGTCTCTGGGCTCTCTGTATGGAACCAATGTGAAATCTTCACAGAAAAAGAAAAGCAGTTTATTAAAAACTGTTTGTTGTTTTGTTTTGTTTTTTGACACCGTGTGTGTTTCAGGTCCAGAGAAACCAGCACAGAAGCTTCAGTCATCTGCAGGTCAGTGTGAAACCAATACTTCAGCTTCATTTAATGCCACAGCTCCAGCCAGATGCTAACTAGTTAGCACACTAACTAAAAGGAGGTGCTACCTTGCAGGTCGGTGCTCTCAGGTGTTAGCTGAGGTCACAGGCTTCAGACAGGAAGTGAAGAAAATCATCTCTTTGTCTAATTCTTCACACCTCCCTCTGGGATACGGATTCCTGTTGGCTGAAGGTCTGCGTCTGACCCCGGAGGATCTCCAGATCAGCCAATTGGAGGAGGAGCTGCAGATATCTGATAAGTTAATGAGCCGCTCCAAAGCTGCTCTGCGATTGGCTGCCTACTCCAGTGAGTTACAGTTAAATTTGGATACTGTATGATCATAATCGCTTCAACAGTGGCCTTTTTTAGGAGGACATAGATAGAGGATATGTGTTTTTTGTTCTTGTTGAGCTCAGGTCTTGTTCCTGACAATGGCGGGTCTTGTTGCTATTGTTTTGCAGCTCTCCAGATGTTCCTGCCCCCTCAGCGCCATTCGTACCAGCCATTTACTCCACAGTGTGACGCTGAAGGAGGCTGGCTCTACACACAGTGTTACCTCAGCACAGGTCTCTCTCTCTCACACACACACACACCCTCCCACTTATCATTCGGTAGTTGCCCTGACTATTTCCAAGCTAACTCCTCAAACAGCCCTTTGAAGTCGTGAGCCAAATTGATAAGAGCATAACGGGGCCTTGAACAGGTGGAGGGCTGGTTTGTCTTGGGATGCGGCACAGTAAGATCATGAGAACATGTTCTTACTATTTTACTTATTCTACCCAACAAAAAAAAAACAATTAGTGGCCAATGTTGTTTTGTTTCAGCTCTAATATTACATTGGAGGGCAACACCAATTCAGTGTTTTTTCTCAGTCTGCTTAAACTGGATGAACAATATTTTACTTTTTATCTGGGTTTTCTTTTGCAGAGACATTGGCTTTTGTTTAGATTTTAATTTGGAGTTATTGTTTCTCTAAAAACTGACCATGTGTACATGTACCTGAATTTGTTCAATTGGAAACTAAATGATTGTATGTTGAACAAAAAAAACTAGTAAATATATTAAATGGTTTTTGTCAGTGAATTAATAGTGGGAATTGATATTAAAACAATACGTGGGTCTGTGTTGGTGGGGGCATGCAGCTTCAGCTAATCTTCATATGTACATATGTAACAGTGGAAAATGGAACAGGTGAATGTTTCACATCTCCTGGTTAGTTGCACATTGTGTGTCACTGCAGTGATGCGTTGTACAGTGACGGCTGCAGGGAGGAATGAGCGAATGTACCGCTCCTTCCTGCACTGGGGGTGTAACAGCTGAAGGAGCTGCTCAGAGCCTCCACAGTGTGGTGCAGGGGGTGGGTGGGGTTATCCAGGACGGATGCTACTTTGGCCAACATCCTTCCTTCCTTCGTCCGCAGGCTAGGACAGAGCTGGCTCTCCTAACCAGCTTGTTATCTCTCTTCTGTCTGTACTGCCCCCCGCCCAGCACACATCAGTGTACAGGACTTTTGAGGCCACTACAGTGTCGTAAGATATCGTAACAGCTCTCTGCACACACCAAAGGACATCAGTGTCCTCAGCAAGTGGAGGCGATTCTGGCCCTTCCTGTACAGAGATTCTGTGTTGTTCGCCCAGTCCAAGTATTTAAAAGGTCCACAATCTCAATGTCTGAGCCCTGGATGCTCACCGGTGTGTGTAGTGGAGGGTTCCTTCTGAAGTCAAGCACCAACTCTATGTCTTACTGGTGTTCAGAAACAAGTGGTTGTTTTCACACCAGCCCACAAAGCAGGTGACAGATTCCCGGTGGCCAACAATGGCGTTGTCATCAGAGAAGTTGAAGGTCTGGGATGTTGCACACTGATGTGCACAGAAAAGAAAAGGGGAGCACCTTCCCTCCCCCGTGCTGCAGACACACAGTCACGCAGCCTCACAAACTTCGGCCTGTCTGTGAGGTAGTTGATGGTCCAAGCAGCCAGATGTTGGTCCACGCCTGCCACCTCCAGCTTCCCCCTTAGCAGTGATGGCTGGATGATTTTTTTTTAATCACTGGAGAAGTCAAAGAACATGACCCTCGCAGTACTCCCAGGTGAGACAGGGCCCGCTGCTGGAGGTAGATGATGGCGTCGTCCACCCCGATGCCAGGTCGATAGGCAAACTGCAGCGGGTCCAGTGCTGAGCTCACCTGAGTGCGGACGATCTTTATGTATCAGTAATTTGAACTATTTGCAACTATTTGGTTTCTGAGAAACACAATATAATGAATCATAAATGTGTTTGTTTGTTCAGGTCTGTGTTGGTGTGTGGATGAAGACGGAGAGTACATCCCTAACTCTCTGACCAGCCGCTCACTTGGCCTACCAAAGTGTAAGATAACAACAGTCACACACACACGTTTGTCTTTCTATACTCATTGACATAATACAATCCCTGGCCCTTTCCCCTAACCAAACCCTAATTCTAACCCTGACCATAAAACACAGTCTTGACCTTTTGAAGTTGTGTGGAGGATAAAATGTCCTCACAACAATGGTACTGAAACAAAATTTGTCCACAGAAGGCTATAAAGACGTGTGTAATAATCTGTGTGTGTGTGTGTGTGTGTGTGTGTACATTCATGTGAACGCTTCCTCCTGCAGGTCTGACTCGCTGTCAGAGAGGCCAGGCTCACATGTTGCTGTCGGGTTGGACAAAAGGTTCTGACGGCATCACTGCTTCACCTTACCAACCAAAGTGCGAGGAGGTAGGAGTTGCAGCATGAGCGTGTCCGAGTTAAGTTCGCTCTTCTGTTTTCAGATGTGTGTACAGCACAGGAATAAGAACATGATGAAAACACGATGAGTTTAGGTTTTAGCTTGCTGCCATACTCGTTCATGCCTCCAGCTCATAGTGTGTGTGCGTGTGTGCTTTTCAGGACGGCCGCTTCTCTGTGCTACAGGGAGGAGGGGCTGCGGGCTGGTGTGTTAACCCCGTTACCGGACAGAGGATACAGGCAGCCTCACTGAGCGGCACTGGACAGCTGACATGTAGTCATACACATAAACACGCAAACTATTGATGCATTCGGTGTCAGTGTTCACCATGTAAGCTCTGCGTGGTGTGTTCAGGTCCCAGCTGGTGTGAGCTGCAGGGTCTCCAGTGTCAGCCTGATGGCTCCTTCACATCACTGCAGTGTGACGTCACTTCTTGCTGGTGCGTTTCTGAGGATGGACAGGAGGTTAGCGGGACCAAGGTCCCTCGACAGACGGGACCGACTCCGTCATGTGATCGTAAGTTTATGCAAGAGGGTCAGTCCTCAAAACCTCCCAGTAACTGTGCAAACACACAAGCAAAATGTAAAAGTACAAGCAAAGTACCCACCGACATTTCTACTTAAGGAAAAGGACAAAGGTACTACCAGCTCTGCTTTGCTTTTTTTGGGAGGGGACATTAACTTATTAATGGAATAGACACCTCGATATGTCTATGTGGTTTCATAAATTCTATTCTACATTTAATTGGAAGCCAATGAAGAGAAGCTAATGAAGGTGAAATATGATCTCTCTTACCAATCCCAGTCAGTAATCCTGCTGCAGCATTTTGGATTAATTGGAGGCTTTTTAGAGAGTTACTGGGGCAGCCTGAAAGTAGAGAATTACAGTAGTCCAATCTAGAAGGAACAAATGCATGGACCAGTTTTTCAGCATCGCTTTGAGACAGGAGGCTGCTGATTTTGTCAGTGTTCTGTAGGTGGAAGAAGGCTGTTCTAGAGATTTGTTTTATGTGTGAGGTAAATGACAAATCCTGGACAAAAATGACTCAGATTCCTTGCAGTACTACTGGGGGCAAGAGTTATGTCATCTACAGTAGTGATATGGTTGGAAAACATGTCTGAGATTTTTAGGCCCAAATACAATAACTTCAGTTGACTCTGATTAGAAATGTAGTGGAGTAAAAAGTCAAAGTTGCCATAATTAAATCTACTAAAGTAAAGTTTGTCCAACTCCGCCCACTGGCAGATGTTCGTACGCTGGTACTGGCATCTGCATTGGAACATCCCCAGTTTAAATATCCCCATTAACAATTTATGTAGTAAGACCTGCTAATTTTAGCCCCGTTTGATGAAAAAGTACTAGGTTATGTTGTTTGTGACTTTTGTGAGATAGGAATATTAGAATTTTATACAGTTGAAAGATATTCCCATAAGGTACGTGTATATTGTATTTTAGCTTAGCACTTGAGAAAACCCTCTTTTCTTTTTTCTGACATTTATTCTAAAAAAATCCCCCCGAGTTAGAGTACAAAATGTACGTGTAACAGGCTCCTCAACAAAGAGATTAAAGCTTAAACAATGAAATGACAAAAAGTTGATCAGGAGTAATAAACATTTTATTAAAAGACATCAATGAGAAATGGATATCACCTGGTGGACATTATGTTTAAAGGTCAGTTTGTCATTTTCTCCTCAGGTCCTCTCTGTCCGGAGCCTGTTCTTACACATGGAGCACTGGTCTGCCGTCCCGTACCCGATGGCCGTCAGAGCTGTGATCTCATTTGTTACAGTGGTTACCAAAATGCACTTCCTGTCAGCACCTTCCTGTGTGAGACCGAGAGTCGGCAGTGGGTCGGGGACAACAAACCGCTGGGTGGAGCCTGTCAGAGTAAGAACTGCCACAGTTTTATTTCAGACTTTTGTTGTGCACTTTGTTTGCACCTGTATGTGAAGTGTTATGGTTTATAAAGCTTATGTCACGACATTATTAGCAATCGACAGTCACGCGTTTGTTTATGAGACAGTTTTTTTTTATTCCTTGAAGTGTTTCAGCCCCTGCAGACGGTGTCATCCGCTCAGCTGTGGATGTTGTCACCCTGCTCTCAGATCAGCAGTTTACAGCCTCTGTTGTCTACCTCAGTGTACAGCAGGGGCCTCTGCTCTGCACAGGTAATGCTACACCGTTCCTCACTCAGGTTGCTGATGACGCACTTAATTTAGCTATTTAGCTATTATGATTCAAACATGTCACCCAAACACACAACAGAGTCATTAGAATCACCTGAAAACAAGCACCACCTCAGGAACAACGGGTTTAAGTGTGACACGATACTTTACATCTTTTCAAAACTAAGTATGATATAAAGGTATATTTTCCCACTAAAATCATCAGGGTGAACTGAAAATGAACAGACTTTCTTGTTTGTAGCTGCCTGTTTCAGGTCGCCTGGTGTCACTGTGTGACAACTCATCGGTGCATCTGCAGTGTGACCGTGATGACACGCTCCAGTTAACTCTCAGATGGATGGCCTACTTGTCTGACGTCCCAAACTCTGACCTCCCCCACCTCCACGACGTCAGTGAGTAGAGACACATGAGGCATGTGACCCTGTCACGCTAATGTCCCACCAGACCCCATTAAAAAATAAATGATATAAAATAGTCAAGGCCCTAACTGCAGCTTAGCAACAACTAAAGGAACACGATAAGCCTGAGTGCTCACGGGATGAATACAAACACAAAATGATTTGAGGAGGCAGATTCTCATTCCAGTGTGTGTTCAGGACGTGATGAACATAGATGTGAGCTGCCTTCAGTCAGGAAAATCATTGTCGGAGGAGGTGGGCGTGGTATGAAATCATCACTGTGTTTTGAACAACTTAGGTTATTGTTTAGGATATTTGAGACAACAGGGTTTGACCTGTAATGACCGTGGAGCTTCAAAGGATCAGACCAGTGATTTTCTGTAACAGACCTCCTCTGCAGAAACCCAGCCGTAGTTTTAAGCTGTAGCAGGCTAAACTGTTGGCGGGTATGAATCTAGAGAAAAGCGTCAGATAACAAGTGAAAGTTTAACAGCTCTGTATCTGGATCCCTCCTGTTGATGATTTCATTTACCACAGGTCTGCTCCTGAATGAATCCAGGCTTCTGAAAGGAGTTCAGGAAGTTCTGCTTGACATCCGGTCCAAGCTCTCATCAGAACCCAAACTGGTTTCCATGACAGCACCGAGCTTTGGCTGCTCACGTGGTTACCATCTGAGCAGTGATGGTGAAGGCTGCAGTGAGTCACACCCACAACTCCTCCGTGTTGGTCCTGTTAACACAGCAGTACTAAGAGTATTGAGGAGTGTTCGTTTCCATTTCCTTAGACACTAAAAGGTGTTAAAGTATAAAACAACTGGAGGCTTTTTCTCTAGCATGCTGCACGTGGAAATGTTACTTATACTTGTTTTCCTTGCTGTGTGGCACAGTTCATTGATTAGTTTAGAGCTAAAGCCACCAGTCACCTGTGTGGACATTACTGCCGTTTTGTAGATTCTAATTGATCAATTCAAAAAAAGGGCAGATCAGTCACAAATAAACAGCTGCAAATCTAAATTATATTATTAGAAAAATGTTGGGAAGTAATAACAAAAAAGTCGTTTATGTTTTGTGTTTGATTTTTTTTTTTTTTATGTGTGTTAAATTTATCTTGCAGTCATTTGTCCTAAAGGGAGTTTCTTCAGGGAGGGGTCGTGTCTGCTGTGTCCTCAGGGCACCTATCAGAATAAAGAGGGGCAGGACTTCTGTGGCAGGTGTCCAAGAGGCTCGTCCCCCGTTGGAGCATCATCTGTCAATCAGTGTGAGTGTTTGTGTACAGTGAGCGTAAGGAGAAATGGCAGACACATGTTCATCAGGACATCGAACAAACAGTGGACTGAAACTACAACAAAAATAATGAGTAATATATTTAATGAATGGCTTGGTTAACATTTATGGAAACATGGAAAACATTTGCTGTTACGTGATTTACAAAAATGAACATTGTTTTCACATTTACAATATACTCAGTTTACTGCCATAAATAGGAATGATGCAGCACAGTATTAGTGTGAGGTAATACTGTGTGTCCATACTGTACCTGAACCTTTATATGAGAGTGTGTGTGTGTACATATATTATATATATATACACACACACACTCTCACATCTATTTTCATACACATATACACATATATACATATATAAAATAGAGAAAAAAAACAAAAGCTCTCTGATTCCTAACTGTCTCAGGTGTGACAGAATGTGAGAGGCAGGGCATGCGGTGTTCAGAACGAGGTGATTTCCTGCCAGCGCAGCCCGACTTCCTGTCCAACAAGTGGAGGTGTGTCAACAGTGATGGGGGGCGGCTTGAGTGGACGTACAGCGATAAACCTCTGACTGATGACCAGTGCACAGGTAGCACAGCAGCCAATCAGAGAGCAGCTGGTGCTTTGTGTTGGATTTATTTGTTGACTTGTTTATCTGCAAGTCAAAGCTGTGTGTGTGTGTGTGTGTGTGTGTGTGTCTTGTAGTTCTAAGCAGGTTTCAGGCTGTTCCAGGATCTGGTCTGCTGGTTGGAGCTGAGGATGCTGAAGTCCTGCAGACATTGACCTCTGACCTCCCAACTTGTGTCCAAGGTGAAAAACACACACACACAAACACACACCGGCTTCATGAACAGTCCAAGTCCTGCGTACCAACAGAACTGTGAGGTATTCTTGTACTGTGGCTATATAATAAAGACACCCCCCCCCATCCCTGCATGTAAAACTTCTGACCAGGGGCGATTCATGTGGAACTGGGCCTTTGTATTGTGATTTATGCCTTCGTTATGGAGGGGGGTTTCCTGATTTCCTGTCCTCCCTACAATGTGCTGTGGGTTGTTTTTCTCAGCCTGTGCAGTGGAGCCGTCCTGCCACCATGTGGCGCTGTTCAACAGACAGACTCAGTGTGAGCTGTACAGCACATCCACCCTGAACACACGCTGCAGCACCTCCCAACAGGTGGACACACACTCTTCATCATTCTTCACAGCATTGTAGCCAACCTTGTGAAATATTTTTCTGACCTGAGCTCACACATGTTTCTCTTTGATGGACACCTTACATCCCTGTACCATTAACAGTTTAACTGCGTTCATCTTGCTCTGTGACTTTCTATTTGCCTCTTCTGTCTTTCACTGCTGTCGTCTTTTACTCTTCGCTAGTTGAACCTCTTTTACCTTTTCATTGACTAAAACTGCTTTTCCCTTCGAACTCTGTTAAATTTTCTTCCCCATCTGCTTTCGTTGAACTCTTTCACACACTTTAGCTTCTGTTATACTTTTCTTTTACTGACACTTTAACTGCTTTTGTGGATTTTTGGTTCAAATGGCAAAATGCTTAGAATGTGTGAACTAAAAGCTGAGTGTTCTTCAACTCCTTTTTTCTTCATCTTCAGCTGCAGCTTGATTAAAATTTTTCCTCTTTGTAGTAACAATGTGTTTTCACTTTTATTTGTGTGTCTCTGCAGACCACTGGGTTTCTGGGTAACCCCCAGGCTGAGCATTTTGATTGGCTAAACTGCTCTGTGAGAGTGATGGGCAGGGCTTCTGATCTGCTGGTCATTAGGAAAAAAGGTATCACAGCAACCAGGTGACACAGTGTTTTATCATAGTCAAACAGGTCAGAGTTCAGTCCGACAGGCGTGTGTACCTGTGTTTCAGGCGCTGAGTTTTCCACTCTGCAGCAGCAGAGCAGAGCTTTGTGAGGATGAGGATGATGAAGGCTGTCTCAGGTGTGTTCAGGACTCAGGTGTTCTCCTCCAGACAGACCACTCTGTCTGATGCTCATCGTTACTGTCAGGATGGCTGCAGTCACGACACCTGCTGCATAGGATTTGTCCTCAATCAGAATAGCCTGGACGGAGGTACGTTACCATGGAGACAGGAGAGCCTCACACCTGAGTGAACAGATGAATGGAGCACAAGTAAATGATGCTACCATTTGATAAGTTAATTTGAAAAATGGTTGATTTAGGGAGTTCGTGAGGAGTTTATGAACAGTGTGACTGTAATAGAAAATGTACAATTTGCCTTAATAAATCAGCTGTATGAGTTGGGCTGAATGAATTGAGGAAAGTGAATCAGTTTGCAGATGTTCAACAAAAACAATCTGAGTGAATGATTGAATGAATAAAAGGATAAGTCATTTCACATTGAATGAATGAATGAATGAATGAATAATTATCTAAAGCCTCACGCCCCCTTCAGGCTCTCTGCTCTGTGGTTGGCTGAGAGCGCCGTCAGTCCTGATGTGTGCTGACCAAGACTGGGATGTGATTGGACAGGGAACAGCCAATCGTATCTGTGCGGTGGGGCTAATGTACAACAAACAGCAGAGAAGCTTTGTGTTCGACTTTGGTGGACAAAACTTCACAATCAGTAAGAAATTAAACCCAGAGATGAATTAAAAGATTGTAATGTCGTTATGCCGATGAATTGAGTTCCGTGTTGTGTTTGTGTGATTAGCTGATGCTGCTCTGCCCCCTGACAGCAAGAACAACAAGGACTACCAGGCCTCCATCATCAGCTTCCAGTCCATCTACCTGAACACTGGTACGTGAACTCTGATCTGAAGATGTTGGGAAGTGAAATATCTTGACATACAGTGGGCGTATAGATAAATAAAAGTAGTTCATATTGTACTTTTACTAAAACAAACCACACAAATCACAGCTGAGCTTTGGTTTCCTGTACTGATAGCAGTATATTGGCATCACGTGTTGATGTTTTCTGATGGTTTCAGAGGCAGTTTCAGCTTCGGGTGGTTCTGGTTCCTGTGCAGCAGAAGAAGTCAGTCCTCCTCTTGATGGTTTGTATCATCTGAATTGGTTTCAGTGTTGTTAATATTAGTACTAGTTGAAATTGAGCAGTTTGCATTAGCTTGGTCTGATACCTCAGTGATCACAGTAATCTGTAGTTCATCTTGATGTTTTTAGTCTAGATCTTAGTTAATCTTATCTGGTCCTTCTCTCATCCAACTATGGTGGGTGAAATTAGAACAGTTGTTTCCTACGGAATATGAACAGTGAACTAATGTTTTTTTTTTAGGATCAGCTCATCTCTAGAACTGAATCTTTTTGATTATCTAGTGATGCTTTTGGATTTCAGTGTCTGTGCAGCAGAAGTTTGAGTCTCTGTCAGAGGAAGATGACGTTGTTGTGGATCTACAGAGGAAACTTCCTGTTCTCTCCTTCTGGATTAACAAGAACAACTACAATTCCCAGCAGGCCCAGCTCTGGTGTCTCACACGTACGTCACAATTAATGATACGAGAAAATGGGACTTCAGAATGAGTTTGTTGGGATTTTTTTTGCACGTGGTTCCAGACAGCTGGACTTGGATCATACTAACTGTTTGTGCAAACTCTGTGTTTCAGGTTGTGCTGTGGAGGAGCTGTGTTACATTGCTGACCTCAGAGATGCTGACTCGCCAGCTTTCTTCAGCTGCTCGTTGTATCCAAACAGCCGAGTGTGTGGAGCGTACGACAAACCTCTGAGAAGAGCCTGCCCCCTGCTGCTGGACAGAATGCCCAACAACACCTACATCAAGAAAGGTACTGCTGCTGGTTTGTGACATGGAGAGCTGCTACAAATGTAATTATGTTCACCTTTGTTCAGATTATGACAAGTGAAAACTCGGGATGGGACAGTGTTCCCGGGCACACACTGTCCCTGTCTCTCACATTCAGGAAATGTGGTTTTTCAACCAGTCAACCTGAATCTGAGCTGAGCGACAATCTCTGATGATGTTTTGTCCCAGGTTTGCCGGTTTGATTCTCATGTCACATTTTTTAAAAAAAAGTCTTTAATTTGGCACATTTTAAAAAGAGTTGAACTTTACTGAAGATAAATTTGGCTTGACTAGTCAGAACATAATTACAGATGCACACATGAAAATCCAACTCATTACACGTGTGTGTGTGTGTGTATATGTATGTATATATATATATAGAGAGAGAGAGAGAGAAAGACAGAGAGAGAGATATTCCTGAACTTTGTAACACTGTGAAAACAAAGATCGTCTCTTCACTCGCTGTTGTGTTGTCAGTGGATCTGTCCGGACCAGTGAAGAGTTTCTACCAGAGAGTTCCCTTCCAGAAGATGGTGTCGTACTCTGTTCGCAGCCGAGTCAGTCTGGCTGAAAATACGCCGCTTGCTCAGGGGTAACACACACACACACACACACACACACACACACACACAGACCTGTGAGTCTTAAGAAGGACATTTTGACTCCCAGGTGGTCCTCTGTTAAACTAATGGCTCCGTGTCAGCCTCTGTACATAGTTATTACTTTTCTGTTGCTGAATAAGTTCCATTATTGTACGAGCTGAGCACGTGTACCAGGCCTTGCTCTGTTTCTCTGCATTTAGCACCACATTTTCTGGTTCTCAGCAGCAAACATGATCTTGATTTACTGTTTGTTAATGACAACAACTACTCCATATTGTGCTTTTTTCCTAAATTCAGCACATTTAAAACCTGTGGATATGCAGCATGTCAGTTTTGTGTTTGTGTGAATCTAGATTCATGTCGTGTGAGCGACGCTGTGACGAGGATCCGTGTTGTCGCGGCTTCGGTTTCGTCCGAGACACAGACTCCCCAGGTAAGCCACAGTATTTTAAAATCCTCTGGAAATGATTTCATTAATCACCCGAGGACTGCTTTTATACTAAATATCACCAACAGCACCGGGCTCATTGATGTGCGTGGTGACTGATGGTCATATCCTACAGAAAGGCCACTGTAGCACAGATTAGTGGAAACCGTTTCAGAACGCACAGCAGCTTCCTGTGTGTATCTGAGAGTCGGCGTCCACGCTGACCCCTGTCCGCTGCAGAAAGCTGCTGGCCTCATGCTTCAATGGATCACAGATGTTTTGATGGTTCAAGTGGAACCTGCATAGAATTAGTCACGTGGTTTTAAAGTCACGGCTGATCAGTGTCGTTTTAATACAAACTTCCCGACATGTGAGGTGTCTGAAATGTTAGCAGGGCTGCACACAGTAAATGAGATCTCTGCGTTAGGAACGGGATCTCGAAGACCTTGACCTCCATCTGATGTACGAGCTACGTGTCGCTGAAAATGTCCCAATAACACCAAGTAAGGAATTGACTGAACGTTGTCACTGTGTGTTTTCAGGTGGCTCAGACACGCTCTGTTTGTCTCTGATCAGTCTCGGGGTTCAGACCTGCAGCGAGAATGACACGACCACCTGGAGGACTCAGGACTGCAGGCCGTCTGCAGTAAAGACCTCACCAGACCCCTTTGGCTGGTACCAGAAACCTGGTACGAATACAAGCTCACACACACACACACACACGCATAAATACATGGTGTGGATAGTTTCTGTCATTTTCTAAATTGGTCACGGTGGCGTCAGTCTGCAGCCTGAATTCACTCAATCATTGGTGACCGACACCGTGTCTTTATTCCGCAAGTGATGACCGTTCTATTTCCAACTAGCCACACTTTATTTTCCAGGTCACATCTTCCTTAATATTATTGTGGCTGCTGGTCGGCAAACTGCATATTGACATTTAGGTGGAATTAAAAGGCTCTTTGGTTTTGAGAATATAAACTTCTAAAAGAGGCCGCAGGCTGATGACTGACCCAACAAGAGCAAAGACGATTCACTGGTGACGCCTCAGCACTGGTTGTAACCACCTAACAATGTGAAGTGTGTGTGTCCTCAGTGAATCAGTGGACTGCTTCTCCTGCTCTCTGTCCTCCCTTCAACCTGCCACCAACCAAAAACAAAGGTACGGCTGATAGTTCTCTTACTATTAGTGAACATTCCTAATTCATTCTATTACAAGAACCACCACTGATGCTACTTTAGTCTCCATGATGTTCATGCTACGGCTGACAAGTACTCAGACTTACCACTGCAGAGGTTTATGAGAACTGACTGATTGCCTCGACTCCTGTCAACGTCTCTACAATACGACTACTGCTAGCAGTTGTTTCAACACCGTCCACTGATCCACTTTTTAAGATGTCTCACAGATACTGATGTATTAGTGTTGCTTCCACTACAAGTACTAATGATTGAAGTGTAATGTCTAATGCGAGTGCTGCTGCAGTTTCTCTTAAACTGCTAGTAAGTTCCACCAGCTGTCACTGTGAATATTCACTCTCAATTTCATTACTACCTGTTTGTTTGACTCAGTTTCTTTGGACAAGTGGCATCTCCTCTCAGATTCATCCGTCCTAGTCGACCCATCTGTCTCTACGTATGATGTCATCCACGTGAGCCGTGACATAGCCACCGACCAGAACAAGACCAGGGATTGGTGCCTCCATGGTAACGCCAGTTATCCAGTAGGATCTACATGGTGTAACACGTTTTTTTTATGTTGTTCATTTGCTTTCTGTTGTCTGTCCTGTTAAGGGTTCGGGATTGGGATGGGCGCTAGCTTGAATTGAGTCGAATAATTAGAATTTTTGGTTTTATGCAAACTTTATTTATTTTTCTGCTGTCGCCCAAGTGGCAGCAGTGGAGACGCCTTCATGTGTGTTGGTTTCACAGCTGTTGCATTAACCACCTGTTAGCAGCCAGTAACGTGGCGCTGGGCTGTTGATCTGAATGCAGCCTACCTCTGTTAGAGCCGTTACCGGATCTGGTTCTTGTTGCACAGCTGCTCCTAGTGTTTCTAATGTTTACAATATGTAATAATAATAGCAGCCTTACTAGTGACGTTAGCACATAGTTTCTAGTAGTTTTAAATCCAATTTTTAATCTGGTTTTGTTTGGAGTCTGAGTAGAAAACCAATCATGAAATGACGAGAACACTGAAACCTACTGCCCAGCTGCAGTTCAGAAGTTATTGTCAAGTTATTGTAGACTAAATTCAAGGGGCAGATTCTCTCACCGTTTCCTGCTTACTTCTGCTTTAGCCTGTCAGGAGGCGGAGTCGTGTGTCGCCATGTCACTCGCTGAGGCGGAGACTGCCACTCGCTGCATCCTCTACCCTGATACCACAGTCTGCGGGCTAAGCTCTGCCCCCAGCTCATATGGCCCCTCCTCTGCCTCCTGCAGACTAGTCATCAAACAGCCTGCCCCCCAGGTTTACCTGAGGACAGGTGAGTCAGTCAGCCAATCGCAGCAGAGAACATTGTTCACATACAGGACACTCCTTTTATTCCTCTCCTGTTGTGTGTTTCGTCAGTGCGCTCGCCATCAGTTACAACAGCCTCCATTTCTGGTCATGGGACCCTGCAGGGTGTTGCTGTGGAAACAGTCCTGGGCTCTGACAGGAAGATGGTCGTCCAGTTCCTGGGAGTCCCATACGCTCGTCCACCACTAGATTCACTGCGATTTGAAAATGCTCAGCCAGCCACTTGGACAGGAACGTGGGATGCCACAAAACCACGGTTTGGATTTCAGTTGCTGTTGGTCACTACTCGCTGCAGTCATACAGTTTTCTTTGATTGCTGGGTTGCTGTAGATGTAGTGGTCAACACATTCATGTTGAACTTTTTATCAGTCCCTCCCAAAGTTTGGGGTCGTAATTTTCTGAGTGACCTCGAGAAATGTACCTCTCTTCTTTTTAATACGGTGTTTAAATAATTTAAGCCCCAACAATCACCAAAGCACTTGCAAAATCTTGGGCATTTTTTGTTATCAGTTTTTAATGATATAGGCCGTGACATTCAAACGTTTTGAGAAGAACACGGAGAATTACAGCCACTGCTGATACTGTCACCACACAGCAAAGAGCTCGAGCTCGAGTAAACGCTGCTCCGTGTCTTTCAGCTCCAGCTGTGTCCAGCCTGGTGACGTCGCATCTGCAGCCTCCAGTGAAGACTGTCTCTACCTCAACGTCTTCACGCCTGCTGCTCGTGTGAGTCCTGTCAACCATCCACTGAACTCCTCTGATCCACTGCACGTTTGACTTCAGCTGCAACAAAGCAGGCAGAAGTTTTAGATACTAAATTATTATTACATTCATAGTCCAGGTGCTAAATACAAAGACAAACCAGTTATTTACTTTACAGCCATTTATCATGGGAATATTTTTTTTAACTATAAGACAGAGTCTTTGTTAAAACTTGAACTTGTATAAAATTCAGAATTTAAAATATCAAAGTGTTAATAACTGTGTGTATACACAAACAAGGTATAACTCACACTATGAGGTATTAAATATGACCACACTGTCACTACTAGGGAAGATGCTGGTCAATCATTGAATTTCATTTTGATGACTTGTTTGCAGATAAGTTAGGGTTGTGTAAGTGGCCAGAGAATTAATCTGTGTGTGTGTGTGTGTGTGACTGTCAGAAGGGGCGTGTCCCTGTCCTGGTCTTTTTCTTCAACCCCTCAGCCAATGAGACCCCAGGACTGTTAGATGGCTCCACCCTCTCTGCCATGGGAAACATCGTTGTGGTAACGGCCAACTACAGGACTGCAGCACTAGGATTCCTGAGCACAGGTAAACACACACCCACATAAAAGCAGATGCACAACTTCCTGTGACTCACCTCCACTTTGTCTGTACCTCCAGGTGAGTCTGGTCTCCGCGGTAACTACGGCCTGTCAGACCAGGAGGCCGTGCTGCGTTGGGTGAACACCTACATCTCTCAGGTGGGGGGAGACAGCAGCAGGGTGACAGTGGCGGCTGAGCGTCGTGGTGCTGATATCACCAGCCTTCTTCTCCTGTCTCCCTCCTCATTCTCGCCTTCTCTGTTCCAGAGAATGATGCTGATGGTGAGAAACTTGATAATTATAATTCTATTCATATTTATCATATTATTATTATTATTGTCATATTAATTCTGTCTCCCAGACTATAGAAACCCAATGTTAAAATCAAATGGAATTAAGTCTGTGCTTCAACATTGAAATGGGTCTAGCTAACAGGAGAGCGACCCTCCTGAATGTCAAATATTGAAAGTATATTGTCCACTTAAAAACACAAACTCTGTGTGTTAGAGTTATGGTATAACCTTTAATTCTGCTGACTTTCAGCCGCTCTGTGTTCTCCGTGCCGCAGGGTGGTTCTGTTTTCTCTCCCTCACTGGTCCAGACTCCCTCTGCTGCCAGACTTCAGGCTGTTGAACTGGCCAAAGAACTTGGCTGCGTGACCTCTGACCTTGCTGACAATGAGAAGATGGCTGCCTGCCTCAGAGAGACACCTGTTCACCTGCTCAACGCTGCTCAAACCAAGGTAGAGTTTAAAGAAGGTTTACCGTCAGACTTTAACTGAACACGTTGTGGTTTTTGTACCTCACCCGTCCTTTACTGCAGCTGCTGGCAGTCAGCGGGCCCTTCCAGACCTGGGCTCCCGTCAGTCGGTCGGTCTCACAGTCTTCCTTCCGGAGAGTTGACCTGTTACTGGGAACATCTGGACACGACGGTCTGATCAGCCGAGCTCGCAGGATAAAGGTGGGAGGTCACGCAGTGGTTAAACTCAATGGTACAGCAGTCCGCCTTTGGTTTACTGTAAACGTCAGAACTGTCTTGAGTGTATTAGTCAGCAAGTAGAACGACTATTACCTGTTACAGGCAAAGAGGGGTCAACACTACTCATTCTGAAATACTAACCTATGTACTGATCTCACCCTATGAAAATGCTGCAAGTCCTGCATCTAAAATCTTAAGTTTGTGGCATTGAGGTTCAAAGCAGTATTTACATTTAGTCATTTGTCAGACGTTGGAGAGTTCCTCCTGACAATCACTGCAGGTCCAATGTTGATCTTCTGATCTCCAAGACTGAAGTTCTAGTCTTCCCAGCCCAACACAACATCAGCATCAACATTGGACCTGCAGTGATTGTCAGGAGGAAATCTGGGCGTCATCACTGATGTCCAACTGAGCTTCACGGAACACATCTCCACAACATCAGAAAGATCAGACCCTACCTCTCTGATTACACAACCCAACTCCTCGTGCAGGTGTTGATCCTACCTCGTCTAGATTACTGCAACGTGCTGTTGAGGGGGTTACCGGCGTGCACGACCAAACCCCTGCAGATGATCCAAAATGCGGCAGCACGCCTCATCTTTAACCAGCCAAAAAGGACTCGGGTCCCTCCGCTCTTCAGATTTCTGCACTGGCTTCCTGTGCCTGCAGGATTAAGTTCCAAGCTCTGTCTTGTGCCCACAGAGTGGTCAACTCTACAGCTCCGACTTACTTTAAGTCATTCAGGTCTACGATCCCTCCCGTCCATGTCTGGTGGTCCCAGCACCACACAGAAGACACCAAGGAAAACTCTTCAGCTCAGTGATCCCACGATGGTGGAACGAGCTGCCAAACTCTGTGCGCTCAGCGACCTCACTCACAAACTGCTGAAAACTCTTCCATATCTTCCTTTGCACTTAAAAAAAAAATCTGCTTTTTCTTGTACCTCACTTGTAAGTTCTGGATAAAAAACGTCTGACACATGATTCAATGTAAGTGTAGACCAAAGATCCACTTCAAAGTTCTCTCCCTACAGTTTTAACACTTATTAAACAGACTCGAGAGATGGGACAGAAACTCAGCCAACAACACTTACTTGTTCAGTAGGTCTTCATTTTGCAGGACATGGGTAATTTAACAGTTCAATTCCTTCGCTGTTATAATTTCTTTCCTAGTGAAGTATTATGCCGTATTAGTAAAGTGGACTTCTCTCGGTCTTCAGGATTTTGAGGCTCTGCAGGGTCGAGCTGACAGTAAAACTGCATTTTATGAGGCTCTGAGTCGATCGCTGGCGGGAGCAAAAGGAAACGAGCTGCTGAAAGAGGCAGCGGTTTGGTTCTACTCTCTGGACCACAGTCCCTCGCCGGCCGGATACAACCTGTTCTCCAGAGCCCTCAACAACGCCACCAGGTGAGAGAGCAGCAACACTAGAAAAAAGAAAATAAAACAGATGAGGTGAAACTGATCACACAGTTCTGCCCTGCATAACACACAGCAGCCTATATTTCCATAACCAGCTCAGTTCAGGTTTACGATTTCATATATATTTTTACATTTGGCAAACGCTTTTATCCAAAGTGACTTACAGGTGAGGAACAGGCTGAGCTGGTTGTGTGTGTGTAGCTGAAAGTAACTAGGGTTACTCGCCAACAAAAATGAATGATGAATAATTTGGTACTAACCCTGCAACTTCACTGAGGACGACCAAACACAGTGCTGCTGCTGCTGTTCAGAGTTGATAAGGCACCTGATGAAGTTCTAGGAGTTCTGTCAGAACTTCTGTGGTCCAGCAGCTGGCTTCACTGTTTGAGTCCTACAAATAAAGAGAGGTTGAGGCGAACACACACCGCTGAATGAATCTGGACATGACCTGAACAAAACCTGTATGTTTGTGTTGCAGAGATCTGTTCATCATCTGCCCCAGTCTGCAGATGGCCTCCCACTGGGCCAACAGCAAAGCTAACGTCTTCCTGTACCATCAACCCACCACCAGCACGTACGACAGGTAACACATATCCTGGACCTTCATTCCAGTTGAAGCAACAGAGCAACAATTTCTGTGACAGAGTTCAACTTAGAGGCGGCTGAATTAGTATAAGGAAATGTCACAGGTCAAGCACATGTGGAGCTTGTCAAACCTGCTGTTGAAGCGTCTGATCAGATGTTTTGTCTGTAGGGCCGATGTGTTTGTTCCTCTGGATGTTCAGCTCACCTTTGGAACGCCTCATCATCCACTGAGCTCCCAGCGTTTCACCTCGTCTGATCGCCGACTCTCTCTGGCTGTGATGACCTACATCTCCAGTTTCATACGAACCGGGTGGGCCGCTTGAAAGTAGCTTTGGGAATCTAGATTTAGTTCTGCCTCCTGCAGCGGCGTACGCAGTCGTCTGCCGGGTGGACCGGTCCGTTCATCTGCATAGATGTTACCTCATCACACCTAACATCTTTTCTCCTGTAAAAATGGACCAGAGCATTTAAAGACACTGCCACTAAAAAAAAAAAAAAAGGCATCTGCACCAGAGTGAGAAACTATATAAATATATTAACCATCAATAAGCAGAACTGAAAACAGTGTTTGTTAGATAAACCCGTGTCTGCTGTAGTGACCTAAATAATGACACTCCTTCTGTTGGGGAACTGACAAGCTTCTGCATTTCAGCAGATGTTTTCCTTCCCTGTTCTTTGTTACAAATGCAACATGTGCGTCACAATTCTTGAGAAACATTATCACAACTGAAGTTGACTTTTTTTTCTTTTTTCCTCTCTACCACCCTCAGGAACCCAAACCCGTCCCGTCTGTGGCCTAAGTCGTTTCTGCCACTGTGGCAGCCTGTTCTGTCCTCGGAGGCCACGCCCACCTACCTGCAGCTAAGCCCCTCCCTCCTCCAGCAACAGGGTGTGGGTCAGAACACCTGCTCATTCTGGAACCAGCTCAGACCCAAACTGACCAGTCTTACAGGTAGGAGGGCACAGTAGCGTCGTCCTAGAATCAAAGAGAGTAACTAAATAAAGTGATCAGAGTGAAAACAGCAAAAACAACGTTCAGCGCCACACAAATTCATCTCGACTGACGTCTCTCCTCCCACCACTCTGTGCTTCAGAGCGTAATGGAAAGGCGCCAGTTTAATTGAGGTTCTAATGAGAAATCTGTTATGAAGTATGAAGCAGTAAAATATAATGTGGCAAAACTGACGCTGTTCTCTTGTTTTCGTCCAGGTGAGTCGCAGTCAGCTGAGCCTGTGTTGACCCCCGAGCTCCCAGTGGCTGCTCCATCCAGCCAACCGCAGACTGAGAAAGACGCCTACAGCTAAACACGGCACATCTTTCTGACGCTAAATCGCGTTTGATCCAAACACAGAAGAATGAATATCCACCCTCTTAATCATCCATAAAAGTCTTTCCAAACTGCTCCTCTCGTACTTGAGTCACTGACAGAAACCTCTGCTGTACCGAGCACCTAAGTCTGTTTGACGCTCCCTTATGAAGGCGTCCCAAACCAGGAGCCTCCAACACTAATTAAACTCCTGGAAGATTCATTTGTTTTCTGTTTACACACTTTCTGGAGAAGTTCACTGAAATCCTCCAAACCAGAGACATTCCAATTCAATTTCTGCTTGATCAGTCTGTTTGTTAGCAATAACTACAACCATCTGTGCAGAGCAAAATAAAGTCTTATTCGTGCAGATGGGACTAATTCAGTGTCTCACGTTAGCGCTAATAAAAGTTTCACACTAAAGAATAAAACCCAACGATGTGTTTTTGGCAGAGCAGCATTTACAGTTTCTGCAAATATTTCTTTTAAAGCTCATTTGCTCCTGTTGGGAAACTGTCACATTGTGGTTTAAGGGAGTTTTACACAACTAATCACACTGATACCTGCAAGAACAACAAGACCGTGTGAATTGGATCAATAAACTCGTTTTGGAACTAAAGGGAACGTAAAAAATCACGATGGTGACACGTGATTCATGAGCCGACTTGGAACAGCCGGATTCTGGTCGTCACTAATTATAACACCCTGCACATCAGCCGAACAGCATATGGAAACACAAGCTATGCCGCTAACGACACGTTCTAAATATGTAAAGCAACAAGCATATGGTAAAAGCATCACAGAGACAAAAGCTAACAAACATCAACCACCGAAATCGATCCGCAAAAGTGCACTTGAAAAATGTCTCTTGCAGCAAAAAATCTATTTTGTCATAAAAACAGCATTTGCTGGTGTTATCGTTCCAGGCGAGTTCAAACTTATTAATTTTCTGTGTAAATTAGACTGACAACCGTCTGTGACACAAGGACTAATAACTTCAATCCGTAAAACAGGTTAAAATCAAATATATTTCGAGAATCTAAGACCTATAGCACTGCTCAGCGTTTGCTCTCATTATAGCTAATAGACTTAAAGAAGTCACAACTCAAATTATGAATAAATCACAGACTGGATTTCTCCAAATTCACTTCATCCATAACAACAACAGCTTGGTTCTAGATGGAAACAGAATTGAAGAATTTGTTATGTTCTGACAAAGATGAACACCCTCGCACCCCATGTGCTTTTGTGGGAGGACTGAGCTGTTCTACAGATCTAAATCTGCGACTCTACCCTGGGGAACCTGTAGAAGACTTGAAGTCGAGAGAGGCAGACGTCGGGGCGTCCGGCTTCACCCGGGCTTTTCATCACGGCTGCGGAAATGTTTGGAATTGGATCACAACCGTTAAATGGATTGGGTTGATACATGACAACAGTATTTCTTAAAAACGTGGCTCAGATTCCAGCAGCTTTAAACACGTTTCTTCCTTCACAAAGGCCTCAGGCCTTCACTTACAATTAAATAAATGCAAACTAACGACAATACACAATCAACTACTGTCCAAAGCTTAACCATGAAAAGGAAGCCATCATCTTCTAAAGACTTAAAACATATGGCAATGACTAACTGAAAATATTCTAAAGAAGAGTAAAACCATTTTGGACACGTGGTTACAAAGAAACCTAACAATATCTGGAAGAATTTTACTCTTACAAATGAAACGTCTGTCAAGGATAATAAACTGGACAGACAATCCTATGTCTTAGTAATATTCAATTCAGACTGTTTGGAGGATAGAAGGTAGAATTCATAGTCAGTAATTGAATAATACGTATCAAATAGTCTTTACACAAATGTAAATGGATTAAAGTTGCCCCAAATTTGACAGTTTCCTATTTTACTCGATTCTTTGAAATTATTTACATCCGGGACTTCTATGATTGGTCATTCATTGTACTAAAATCCCTCCAATTATGTTTGAATTCACTTATTTTGTCAACGTATTTTATTGTTTTATTGTTGCCCCTGGATCAGCACAAGTAATTTAATCTTCCCAATAAATTAGCGTTTGTTTTAGGCAAACCGGAACTTTTTAATTTACGCTCTGTGCCATCCTCACGTACTCCTCACCAGTAACACATATACTGATTTCTTTACACATATTGACAATCTCACAAATGTCCCCGGCGCTATGACACCAAAAGTATTCAAACAGGCCTCGAGTTTCAGGGATTTACTCACATTATATCAGGCCAGATAAAGGTAAACAACGTACAGGAATAATTTGGGATTTTCAAGGCGGTCAGTGCTATTTATGCATATGTAACAGCCCGTTGATCGTTAAAGGTTTTCCAGCTTCCAGTGTCTTCGAATGTTTCATCCTGGAACATGGCGACACTGTAAGAAATGAGCGTACACTTGAAACTGCAGCTGAAGGTCTTCACACTGGACTCTGGGAGGTCTAAATTTACCCAGGTACAGTCCTGGTAAAACACATTTGACTCTTTTCTCTGAGCTGTGTGGACGGATTGTAATTTACCTCCTTGGAAACGGTGTACACCAGCCAACTACACCTGGTCAAAGCAGCCAATCACAGGGCAGACACAACGCGGACTCCTCGTCTACCTCACGTAAACCCGATCACACGAGGAGAAGTCCGCTCGTAGAACAAAACACAAAGACCATGAACAACCTTTGCTTTTCACTGCTGCTCCTTCCTGAACCAACATTTACGAGTCAACCCACAAAGAAGTCACATTACGTTGTTGTAACATTAATCTCAGTTATGAAATCTCGAACACTAACGTAGTGTGAGCATGCGTGTCGCCCTGAGGCAGACTGGCAACCTGTCCAGGGTGGATCCCACTGCTTATCCCAAGACCCCAGCGGTCATAGAGTGATAAGTGGTGAGAGATGATGGATGGACATGTATTCATAAATATTGCTTCTACAAAAACTGATCTGAACCTTATGAAACGTATTCTGAAGACCACAAACTCAAACTGTCACTGGAAACATTACATTTAGAAGACGGTTTTATCCAAAGCGACTTACAGGCTAATTTTGGAACACAAGCAACTAGGGGTTCAGTGTCTTCCAAAGGACACTTTAACACGCAGCAAGCAGGGACGGGGGTCGAACCACTGACCCTGTGGTCCACCCTACATTACATGCATCCAGTTTCAGGTTTGTACATGTATCTGACCATGGGAGACTTGGTCAAATCCGCCTGCAGAGCAGAGACGTCCCACAGTAGCAGACAGCAGAAGAGTGGACTTTAGTTGAATTCACCACATCCTTCCTGCAGGGTCACGTGGAGGTGTGGCTGTTTTTCACGTTTTACAAAGTACCAGAAAAAGGAATGTCAGTGTGATTTACAGATTTATTCCTGCCAATCCTCCTCCGCTCACTGTCACTCTACCACCGCTGGTTACCTGGACCAGGTGTCCTCAATCAATCAGAAACCGCAGCTCCAGTGTGACGTGATCTACAGTTCAATAAAGGCCATTTACATTTAGTCATTCGTCAGACATTTTATCCAAAGTGACTTACAATGAGGTCAAAGAGAAAAACATCAAAGTGCTATTAAAGAGTTTCTGTTTCATGAGGCACAAGAACCAGACAGAGCAGAAAAATCCTTCTGTTTTTTAAGTGCAAAGGAAGAAGAAGAGTTCGGTTTTCAGCTCTTTCAACCATTCTAGAGACATTAAAGTCTAATACTGCCTGTTTCACCAGCGTAGACAAAAAGTCTCAGTGGTTTTCCTCAAGTGCTTTTGGACGTGAACTACACGATTCTATGGATGCCGTGGCTGCAGCTTTGAGGAATGTAGCACAAATGTCCACTTTGACTCAGAGATGAACTTGACTGACTGGGAAAGGGCAAAAATTCCTGTCACGTTAATAAATGTGACAGAGAAAATGCAACTGGATCAAGCTGATGAGGACAATTTCACAAAGTTTCTGTCCACTAAAAGTCTCCTCCTGGTTAAAGGAATAGAAATGGTGTCAAGCATGTGACCTCATTTTAAACCTAAAGACTGCAATGAAAAACTGTATTTGCCTGCAAATACAGATAATAGTTTGCTGATATCAAAGAAAACTGGCCAAGTGTCATGGACGTGGAAGTGAAGTTTTAAGTAAAAACTGGCTTTTTTTTGATGGGTTTTCTGGAAATGTTAAGGCCCAACAAGTTGTTGTCATGCAGTTTGTGATTTCACAGAAAATACAGACACGGGGAGAAGCAGGAGACGGTGACCACAGAGTGGAGCCCTGTTCGTGGTGGAAGTCCCAGGACAAAGGTGAGCGTGAGACAGCAGCTTGTGCTCCCCCCGCCCCCCTCCTTCTCCACCTGTGGGCAGGTGAGGCAGGCGTATAAAGGAGTCTTTCTCTGGATGGAAACGGACTCCAGCAGCAGCTCACACTGAGATCTTTGTCACAAACTGTCGGATTTCCTGCAGGAAGATGGAGACGCTGCTTGTTCTCTGTGTCGCGCTCACCTTCCCCAACTCAGGTAAGAAACATTAAGCCTAAAATTCCGTTTACACTATTCAAAGTGTCCTATAAATATTAGAACGAGGAAAACGTTTCAGATCAGAGAAATAATCTTACTCCTCAGCTCATAGGCTGAGTGTGGTGGAAAAAAGCCTGCAGGCTTGTTACACATGTAACAACCGCAAAGATCATCACAAAGACACGACTTGAACTTTCCACGGGCTTCATGCCATCATGTCAAAAATAAAAAATGAATTCATGTCCACTTTGAGCTGATGAGTAAGTATAACTTTGATTAAGATAGATTATATTAGAAATATAGATTAAGGCTTCAAACAGCAATGATTTATAGATATTTAAATCATAAGGGTGAGATCGGCATTTCAGTAAGACATACGGCTCGTGAACTAATATACGTCGACATAAAAAAGGTCCTTCTTGAACTTCCTGATCTGTTTCCATAACATACATGTGTTTAGTCTTAACACGGTTTGCTCATGGTTGTTAACTTATTGTGTACTTACAATGTTTCTGCAACTGTGCTGAAACCAAATAGAAACACAAAGCTACCAGGTCAATTTGTATTTTGCAAGTTACGGTCTGTTAGATTTTTAAGATTTCCTGTCGTTTACAGTATCTCACATGAAAAAAAAGTTTGTATCTCCCATGTTGCGTTTACTGTGACACTTTAATTTTCCTCCACGGGAATTAAACAAAGAAAAACATTGTCCATCAGTGTTTCACACACTGTCCAATAAATTCTATATATTTACTGCTGCAAAGAATCGCTGAAATCTTTACATTGAAAAGTTCAAAGATCATCAGCTTATCGGGAGAGAAAGGTTCGAGGATAAACTGATAAACTGACAATTATTTTCATTATTAATCAGTATTTCCAGATAAACCAACGAGTGGTTCGCTCAAGTTGTTCAACAGTCCAAAATTTTAAAAAAAGTTTATTTATTTGCTTTTACATAACAGAAAACATGACCTCCAAGTGTCTCCAAGTTTTTGAGCTCAATACTAAGTTCTTGTATTTTACATTTTATTTCACACCGATCATCGTAAACGAAAAAGATTATTTTTCTTTTTCGGTTGTTTGTCCAGATTTTACAGCACACGATGACTCATTTTCTTGTCTTCACTTTAGTATCCTTGACTTCGATACAACCACCCACCTCACACTCCACCTCCAGCCACCCACATGTCTCTACACCCACTGTCCACACAGCAGACGACCACAGCGTCAGCTTGACCAGTGCAACTACCAACACAGAAACCAGTCACACCAGTGAGGTCACAACCAGCAGGCTGCCCATAAGCAATCCAAGAGAAGTCAGTAACACCACAACACCCGACTCCGAACTCAAGCCTGAAACAAGCTCAACCGAAACCAGTCCCACCAGTCACCACTCTGCCAACGTGACGGTATCACCAGAACCGCACTTCCACACCACAACTGTTTCCAACGTGACCCACCAATCCATAACCGCAGACACAAACACGACAGACCACGTTACCATGGCAACCACCTCCTTGACCACCACCACACATCACGTCATCAACACCTCTACTGTTGCCACAACAACAAGAGGAGGAAACACTACAGACACTACAGCCGTTTCCCAAAGTGCCAACACCACTGTTAGAACAACCCCGGCCGCAACCCCGGCCGCAACCCCGGCCGCAACCCCGGCCGCAACCCCGGCCGCAACCCCGGCCGCAACCCCGGCCGCAACCCCGGCCGCAACCCCGGCCGCAACCCCGGCCGCAACCCCGGCCGCAACCCCGGCCGCAGCCAGCAGTGGTGGAGTACCTGGATGGGGAATAGCCCTGTTGGTTCTGGCAGCGGTGGTTCTGCTGCTGCTGATTGTGCTGGTCATAGCTCTGGTAAGTCAAATGATATTGTCTTTGTCTGAAGGTTCAGAGCTGCTCAGGTAGACAAACCTACACACCCAGAGAACAGAAGCTGTTCTTCTGCCAAGCACAGACAAACTTTTTGATGAAAATTAAAAAGAAAAAGAACAAGGCCGCTCAAGTTAACTCAAAAAACTAAAATGCTGCAGAAATTGCTTGTTTACACCATTCGTATTAGCATCTAATTATTTCAGTGAACACTACGGATTCTTCTTCTTCCAAAGAATGCCAACAAACGTCTGTAAGTCGCACAATGGGCCATGTTCCTTCATACACACAGTGATTGTCAGCTAAAGTGCGTATTTCTCATTTCCAGCTCGTGTGGTGCTGTTGCTGTCGGGGTTTGTCCTTCAGCCCCTATGACAATTTGAGCCATCGAGACGACATCCCTCTATATGCAACTCACAGTCACTTCGAAGGACCCAACGGGAGACAATACGTAAGTCCAACATAGCTAAACATGGACAGTGCCATCGTTCTCAGAAGGACGATATTTGTTCAACAGTTGGACAAAAACGCTCTGTCAGTAGCTTGTCTTCATGAGGACAAAGTGTCAACCCAAATGTCTTATAAGAATTGAGTTGTCCATCAGGGGCTGGTCCTCCCTGGAACACACTAAAGAATAAATATATTTGAAATTGCTCTATCAAGAGTTCTCCATCACAAAGTGGCACATAAAAACATGAATGTCCAAAAGCAGGTACAGCTGTGAGGCTCCGACAGTCTCTGTCTCACTACTAGACAGAAAGACAGTGACTGACATTCAATGGCTCTGCAGCTTATCAAGCTGTTCTCAGTTCCCATCATCAGGTTTTGTCCTGGAACATATTACAACTCAGTGACTCTGAAAGCAAAGTGATCTGTGAAGAGCTGGTCCTTGTGAAGACATGTCTCCACCCACACCTGTTCTCTACTGTCCACAGATTGTCCTCATTTAGAAACGTCCCCTCAATAACAGTGGCCTTTCAAGACCTGGTCCTCGCATCTACGGACGTGTAGGCAGAACAAAGCTCATATTAGTATATTCAGTTCATATTAGTCTCCCCGTCTATTTGTCCTGTAATGCCTTCATTTATTGAAACACTGAACCCACACGGATTAAGCAGCAAAGGACGCTTGGCTGGACAGAGAAAACGTACGTCACCATGACCATTGTGTGGTGTTTCGTACGACTGATGTATGTTGAAGGGGCGTGAGCGGGTTATTAACTAACAGTTATTCTATAACTATTTGTGTCTTAATGAGTCACGGTCAACATTTACTCAGAGAAAGTGCAGAACAAAGTGGAAACACCTAGTCGTGATGTGTTTGATGTGACCATGACAACGAGGAGATGGACAAACATTTCACCAACTCCTCTGTGCTCAGACTAAAATGTTCACAAATGTCAGTCGCAGCTCACACAGAAACCCGAAAATATTATTTTTCTGACATTCAGGGAAGAGATTTTATTTCCTCACAATAATTTTAACTGTTGATTTTGAGGAACAAACTTGCATTAGTTGTTTCAGTATTTATTTTCATAACTAGATATATATAATATTTCACATCAGCCCCATGTCATATAATAAGTTACATTACCTTTGCAAATTAACACTCAGCTACAGATTAAAACTAACACTGCATTTTTTTAAGCTTTCAATTTTTAGTTACTTATTAGTAATGTCTTTATAGTGTCAGTAAATACACTTTCATTTTAATTCTTGAGTTTAATTTAGTCAGTCAGTCATATGAGTTATTACTAATTAATAACATCTTCATGTTTATAAACAGTCCTTCGCTTATACTTAGCTTCACTGTGTGTGTGAAACACAAAGCGATGCAGAAACAGCTAAACACTTTGAACCAATAAATAAGTCAAACATAACCTCTGATGCTTATCCCATAATTCCTTGTTTTCAGGAACAAATGGAGAAGCCGTCGAAGAACCGGACAGGAACGTACACAATCAACCCATAATGACACCAGATCAACACTAGACAAAAGCGACATTTTTACAGAAAAAACCTTTAAAGAACATCAAAAAAAGTTCTTATTTATTGTCTGGAAAGCACTGCAGAGTCGAAGAAGACACATTAAAATGTTTTGTGATATTTTGTACATCAATTGGGTAAAATGCTTGTTTAAACTGCATTATGTTCTGCTAGTGTTTAATCAGGTTTTACTGTTCTGTTTCTTAGAGGATATATTTCACAATCTATGCAAGAACAAGGAACTAACTTGGTACAATTTAAATATTACTGCTTAATTATTATTGTGTTTTGTTCTCCGTTAAAGATTACTGCTAGTATATCATATTTTCAATGTACAAAACAGCAAATGATGTGCATTAGAATTACAGAATTAAGCATTAGTTACTGATATGTAACACTACATAAAAGTATGTAATACAGTGTATGTAGTATTACTATTTTTAATCTAGTAGTAGTAACCGTTTTTATAGCCATTGTATTTTTAGTTTGTAATTTCAGGTAACGTGAGAACTAGAACTGATTTAATTTTACTTATTTACTTTTACTTAATTATAAATGACTTACCAATAACAGCAATTGTTTTATTTTTTATAATGTTCTACAATTTTTAACACTTTATAAACCGTATACACCCTCTCTTGTTATGATCATCATTGCCATCCTCATACATCATTGAAATTACCTCATTAAATGATATGCATTTAAATTATTTAAAACGTCACCAAAACAAACTTGATATTACGTTTGACAACTATTATAACTCTTTGTACTTTACTGTTGTATTGCCAGCTTGGTTATATACTTCCTTCATGTACATTAAAACCCTTTATATTTAATTTTTATTTTACACTAACACACTACTTGCATATTAATTACTACATCAGTGTAATATGTTTTAATTGACAGGACTGGACATTCTTAATGTGACACAATGGTCCCTAATCCTGGACAATTAAACTATGGACATTGTGCTGGGCTGAAGTTTCATGGCTCTTTTAGGGATTTTTTTCCTTGGTTGCTGAAAGTGCCTGTTTTAAATACAACTTTAATATTACAAATCTCTAGTCTCTGGTTTGGTTTAGTTTTTTTTTGCTTCCTTGGCATTTTTCACTTTTCATAATCAAGTCTTCATTCAAGTTCTATAAAGCTGTTCTATAAAACATCAAGTGTTCCCAAACCAGGCAGGACCCTGTCGTGGCTGTAGCTGTGAGCAGAAGGTCTGGGATCCGTGATCGGGACTGATTCCAGGGTTGTGTGTCAGATTTCTGTTCTGCTAATGGTTTGTAGGAGCAGAAGGTTCCCCACAGTCCAGTCTTACTGATGTGTTAAGTTGGGTGAATACAATAGAACGGTGTTTCCCCTAGAAAATTTTTCAGGCACGGTGGCAAGAGGATAATAGAAATTTAATATAACTGCTCTGCACTGGAAACATGACATGAATCCAGTTTCAGGTCGTGTTTGCACAAACACCTTCAGAGCAAAAAGGTGAGCACCTCACATAGCGGCCATCGCCACTGTGTATTTACCAAATTATTCTGTAAGTCGCTTTGTATAAAACATATTAGTTTTTCAGAGATTCAGTCAATCAACTGGGGCTTAGAACCCAATCCTAATCATAACAGAGCCTAATGCAAGAGCAGCTGACCTAAGATTGAAGATCATGGCTACACACCTGGCACCCCTGCAGCCAGTTACCAAGAATAGGTGAAGCTAGAGGATGTGGATGCAGCACTACCAACACGCCCAACTCCAACCATCACTGAAACCAATCAGCTGATGTACACCACAGCAACTGTGATCCTTGAGGTGCCTGGATTATATATACAAGATCAACATACAACATCAACTTAAAAATGGTAAATGGTCTGCACTTATATAGCGCTTTTCTACCTGTTGGTACTCAAAGCGCTTTACACTGCTTCTTATCTACGCATTCACACTCTCAAACACACACACATTCATGCACCGATGGGGGAGCTGCTATGCAGCTTGCCGACACTCACTGGGAGCAACTAAGCGGGTTCAGTGTCTTGCTCAAGGACACTTTGATATGTGACCAACTGTAGGATTGGTGGACGACCGCGCTACCAACTGCGCCACAGTCACCAACTTAAGGTGCAGTATCCTCCATGGAAACGGATGTTGAAGGCCAAGATCAAGGCAACACGTAGAGAAGTTAGTCAACTATCAAAATTGCAGAAAGGCATGAAGTAGAATTACCACTTACCGAAAAACACCAACCTGACCATTCCTGAGGAGACTGCCATGTAAAGGCTTACAGCCCTGGCTACCCGGTTGAAGAGGTACACAAGTCAAAAGCAGGAGAATAAACAGAATGTTCTCCAATAAACCATCCAAGGTGTACTTACAGTGGCGGGGTACACGAAAGCAGAACCGCCAAGGCTGGAGACTGAAGAACACTGGAAAGGAACATGGGAAAAGGAGGCATCACATAACAGCAATGCCCCGTGGCTGGTGGACTTGAGAGCAGACAACACTAGCCTTCACGAACAAGATCCAGTAACCATTACAATGGCAGACATTCAAGAGAGGGTCTAAGGTATGAAAAACGTTGGCACCAGGCCCTGACCTGATCCATGCCTATGGTTCAAGAAGCGGACCTCACTCCATGAGCGCCTGGCGGCAAAAATGAATATGCTGCTACTGGATGGAACCCACCCTGAATGGCTAACAAAAGGCCAGACAGTCCTGATCCTTAAGGACCCCCAGAAGGGAGCAGTTCTATCCAGCTACCACCCAATAACCTGCCTCTGCACAACATGGAAGCTCATGTCGGGAATCACAGCGGCTAAGAAGAGCAGGCACATGGATCAATACATGAGCAGAGCCCAGAAAGGAACTGGTAGTAACACCAGAGGAGCAAAGCACTAGCTACTGGTTCACAAAGCAGTCACCCGAGACTGCAAGACCAGACTCACCAACCTGTGCACTGCCTGAATTGACTACAAGAAAGCCTATGACTCAATGCCTCACACATGGATCATGGGATGCTTGGAACTACCCAAAATCAATAGAACTCTAAAAGCCTTCATCAGGAACTCAATGGAGAAGGGGAAAACAACCTTCAACATCAAGAGCATATACCAAGAAATCTTGTCCCCGCTGCTGTTCTGCATTGACCTGAACCCCCTCAGCCAGATCATCACCAAGTGGACAGATCTGGAATGGTGCAACCATCACCATGGATGACATTGTTGAGGGAGCAAATGAGACAACATACATACCAGCAAGCAGATAGAAGAAGTCAATGGACTGAAGAGGACAAATCAAATCATGAGTACAGGATCAATAGAGGCTCACACCAGGCAGGACCCCAGGTGCAGGCTGAGCAAAGGTGCCCTGAGATAATTTGCTACCATCACAACAACACTCAGTAATGAAAAGATTATCACACCACGAACAGTCATGTGGAAGGTGAACCTCAGGATCTTTTATTCACTGGATGCCGTTGTTGGGGGAGCATCCCAATGGACTCAAACAAATCATCTGCACACACTTTTTACCTCATCAGTACCTGAAGTGCTTCTTATTCACCCGTTTGGATCCCAATCAAACTCACACCTATGGGGAGCTGCTATGCAGCCAGCCTGCACCCACAGGGAGCAACTAACTGGGTTCTGTGTCTTGCTCAAGGGCATTTTGACATGTGATGGGAGGCACCGACTCAATAGACTGGACTGCTGCCACGTCACAACATTAACTGGAAATCTGCAGAACAGCTTCAGTTTGAGACACACTGGAAAGAAAATTTGGAAAAAACTGTTTGACTGACACAGAAATGTTGTATTGTTATTCTTGTTCCCACACTAACCCAATATTTCAGGCACATTAAACACTAAAAACCAGTAACAGCCAACAACTCAAACCGAGTGAAAACACACAGGAAAAGTCATGGATTTTAAAAACAGGAAGTGAGTTCAGCTGCCTCAACTCATTCCACAACTTTGGGCCAACAACTAGCAAACTTCCTCTTTAGTTTTGGGGAGGAATAGAAGTAGGTGACCTGCTCACCTGAGACACTGAAGAGCGAGACCCAGAACATTTAAAAACAGAATCATTTTTGGAAAAAAATGAAATATATCGTCGTTTTTTCGTACCAGGTAAAATCCGAGCAGCAGCATTCCGGACTAGCTGGATTCGGGCAAGTGACTAAGTGACTAAGACCAACGTGGTAGTTTAAACGAGCCTGTGACTCACCGACAGGGTCTCTGGTACACACAGGAAGCCCAGCTCGCGGGACGTGAAGAAACTGTGGTTAGTTAGCGTCCACCAGGAGCCAGAGCAGGACCTGGACCTGGACCTGGAGCAGGAGCAGGAGCAGGACCTGGACCTGGAGCTGGAGCAGGACCTGGACCTGGAGCTGGAGCAGGACCTGGAGCTGGAGCTGGAGCAGTGGCCGTCTGTCACTCACTCCGTTCCCGCGGGGGTTGGGAAAGGGGAAGGCGGCGAATCTGTTCCCCCTCATCCGAGCCGACCACAGGAACTACACGGGAGCCGATCGAATCCAGAGAGGGCCACGAACCGAAGCGGCGGCGGCGGCGGCGGCAGTACTGGCCTGCCGCTGGGCCCTGTGCGTGAAGGTGCGGTCGGTAAACCAGAAAGATCTCTGTCCATCCTGTCCAACCAGAACCACACTTTCCCCACAGAGTCCGAGGCTCCGGAGGGTTCAGCGGTCGTGCACCAGTAGAGAACCGACTTTTACACCGACACTTTTTTGCAGAGACCGACGGCAGGCGGCGAACACCGGCGCCATCTTTAACGAAAGGTCCACGTGGCAGTAACGGAGCTCGGTTGTGTTCGCGAGCTGTCACGGACTAACACGAACGCTGAGACCCGAACCTGAGACACGAGCCTTCGGGATGGTGGGGTCTTTACCGGCACCTGGTGTCCCAGACTCGTTCGACCTCTCACTCCGTATCTCACTCTTATAACCCAGTTGAAGCTCCGCGTCCACAGCTACAACCGCGTCTAAAATAATAAAAAAATATATTTCACACGTGATACGAGTCATTTGTACTGAACAGTTTTACAGGGACTAACAGTGATAGTGCTTCAGTGGGAGCAGCTCTAATTGTAAAGTCTGAGACCAGCAGGTAGAAAAGAGCTTCACTGTGGTTCTCCAGCCCGGGTGACCACTTGCCTACCGCCCTCCCAAGTCCAGGGGCATCCCCGAAACCGAGCTGGCCTTCCTGGTTGTGATGCTGCTGCACCAGCAGACCACTCCATAGAAGGTGGCCGAGGCCACCGCAGGGTCAGAACAGGTCTTCAGCAGCGCTCCCTGCACTCCAAAAGAACTTGGACTGTAGCATCTGTGGTGTGAGACCAGTCCAGTTTATTGTCCAGGTGAACACCCAGGTATTTGTGAGAACCCACTCTCTCAATGGTCCTCTTTGGTTTTCCCCACATTGATTGGGAGACAGCTCCACAAAGTTCTGGATCAGTTTCCTGTATTCCCCGTCGTCAGAGTACTTCTGCAGGTGACAGCATGCTGAGCCGAACATGAGGTCTGCAGTGTAAACAGTGAACACAAACGGAGCTAGAACCGTTCCCTGTGGGCCCCTCGTGTTGCAGACACCCATGTCTAACTCGAAGTCTCGAGCCCTTTAATGGAAAATGTTCATATTGATTCATCGTTTAGCATATACTCATGCTTGACACTTTACGCTCACTGCATCTGAACTAGAGGCCAGCATCCTGCCATGAGTTCCTGTTTCCACAAACTTAGACGTATAGAAAGGAACACGCTGAACTTTTGAACTGTTGCAAGACGAACCCTCGACCTGCTAAACCGAAACGTTTTTTTTTGTCATGGGGCTGATGAACCCAGACACACTTAGATTCATATCAGCTTTGGTAAGACGCATATGACGTTTCTCTCTTAACTTGAATGTGGTTCCTACTTGGTAGAAAGAAGGGCGTTGTAATAGTACGTGTGTTTGCTTCAAGGATGGAGCTCAGAGAGCTGTCCCACGAGCACCTTGAACTGAATGCTGAATAAAATACCGACAAATTGGTCGGATTCCTCTCTCTTCTTTGAACGAACAGGAGCCCAGTGGAGATTTTTCCACAACAGCCCTCACATACTGTTGTCGGTTCAAGAGATGTTGGTCCACCGCCGTGTGTGCAGCTTGGATGGTGTTAACAGCACTGGAGGAATCCAAAAACGTGACTCTCACAGAGCTCACCGCAAAACTCTGTCTGTAAACTCACTGATCACTCGATGCCCCAGTAGGAGTGAGTATTTTACACATTCTTCTTTTCTGTTTTCGGTTAGATTAGGTTACACAATCTGACTTATTTCAATTTTATTGCTCCTGCCCAAAAGGGTCAATTAATGAGCTGAAGCTCTAAGTATTCTTGACTTTTCACAGGTTGAATCTGTAAAGGAAAAAACGTAACGTTTCAGATTTCTCTTGAAACCTTATTTGTGAGCCACATGTGGAACACATCTGGACTTGACTGTTCCCCAGAGAAATCACTTTAATGTAAATGTTACAGCACGTCCGTAGTAATTCAACTTGAGTAAAGAATACGTGTTGATACCCCTCCTTTAACTTGAGTGTGTGTATTTCTGAATTGTATTCAGCTTTTATTCACACAATAAAATGTTTATTAGTCTCAATAAAGTAATAGTATAGAATAAAACCAAAAACAACAAGGTGTCTGCAGAAGGTTATGGTTGAAGTCAGAGGTCAGTTGCCTCCAAGCTCTTAAGCCAAAGCTCTAGGGCAAACTTGGTTCCGGTGCTGACTCGTTCCACGTCTGGCCCGCTGGCTGGCGCCCGGCGGATAAGCACCGACAGAGGCAGCGTGGATTCACTCAGCGTTCCATCTGTAGACACCTGTGATACACTGGAAACACAACAGGTGGTCACGACATTTACATTTAGTCATTTGGTAGAGAGTTTTATTCAAAGCAAATTCAAACAGTGCTTTAGTTTAAAATAAAGTTAATTTTTTCCTGTCTATTCTTTTTTTTTGGTCTAAGTTCAAAGAAAGTTGCAGACGATTTATTATAGTATTGGCAGTGAGGCTGCTGGACCGCTGAACTGACAAATGTTGAAATAGGATCTTTTGCTGCGTACTGCGGGACGCTCGATGTTATTGATTAACAGGGTGCAGTGGGCGGGAGCTATCGTAGACCTGCATGAGGGAGGTCAGGTAGGAAGGTGCAGGTAGGAAGAGTGCAGAGATCCCAACCGTGGTGGGATGTGTGTCCTGATAAAAAAAATTAAAACGTGCTGCTGGATTTTGAATCATATTGGGCTTTCACTGTGGTGCTGGCAGCCCCGTCAACAGAGCATTGTAATAGCCGAGAGAAGATAAGAGCAGCGTCTGCGTGAGGAGTCGAGCTGCATATTCAGGAAGGTTCGGTCTGATTTTTCTAATGCTGTAGAGGACAAATCTACAGAGGAGATGTGGTTGGTCGTCAGTGATGACTCCCACAATTTCAGGCAGACTCCACTGACTGGGGACAATCAATGCAGACCCAATGTTGATGCCCATGTGTTGTATTGAAGTCCTGACTGGGAAGACTAGAGCTCCTGTCTTGGAGAGATTGAGTTGAAAATGTGATTCTCTCATTCAAGCAGAGATGATAGAGAGACAGACACACCTGCAGCTGGACCTGCAGGTTGACCGGCTGTGTCATTGTCTGTCTATTGTTTTCACATATAAATGAACGCCTATATAAAAACGAGATCAAATGGGCGCAAACTAAATTCTAGATTTAAAAACAATCTCATATCCTGTCCAGGATAAGGAATCCAGATGTTCAGTGTTCTCAAATCCGTGTCTGGAAATTTGTTTGCGTGGTTTTATTTGCTTCCAAGAGACTCAACATGCCTTACTTTGGTCCAGAGTTCATTTGGGACCACACTAAAGAGGCATGACACTGCACCCAACTCGAACAGCTACAGCTGTGAACATTTCTGACAGTACCTGACACTGCTCAGCAGGTCGTCCACTGGAACCTCAGTGTCCTCACCATCCACTGCAGACACAATGGCTCTGACCACTCGGCTGTCAGCCCACAGACAGGCGCTGACTTCAGCAGGAGACGGGCTCAAAGAGGACTGCAGGGTGGACAGGAAGGAAACTGCAGGAAACTGAGTTTCAGAGATACGGCTCATGTCTATAGTCAGGTTTAAGTTACCTGTAGTTGCAGGTGTGAGCAGGACGAGTGCAGCAACATATATATGACTACATGATGTCTCTGAGGCAGTCCTCTGGACAGCATGGGAGGATACACAGACTCAAGGAAAAGAGACAGACAAAGGGAATTTTAGTGAAACATAGTTTATTCATACACCTGTGCTTTTATTTAGCTGGTGTGACAGTTAAAGACAGACTAAAATAAATTTGGTAATTTTATATCATTATTTTTATTCTAAAATTCAAAAGTCTTGCTTCAAAATTTAGATTTCATCTACATTGTTTGTGTCCTTCTCACCTCCCAGAGTCCCAGTATTTTTGGAGAAACACCTTCTGCTTCCAGTTGGAGTCCAGTTTCCTCCTTTAACTCCCTGAGACCTGCATCCAGCAGCTACATGCAAACACACACAGAGGGCTGACTGAGCAGGCCAAGCAGGGACAGGCCCGTGTGCCCAAGGGGTTTGGACGTCCCTGAGCCAGAACATGAGTAAAAACTAAGACACTCACTTATCTTGTTTTTGATTCTATTGCACTATACTAGTTCAGACAAACTCCTAGCACTGGTACTTACCAACTATAAAAACACACAAAAAATAAAGAGACAGAAAATGTAAAAAAAAGGATAAATACCCAAAATAAAAATGCTACATGAAGCCTAAATAAATGCACGTTCTTACTAAATATGGGTGTAGAGCAAAATGTCTAAAAAAGTACCACAAGGTTCCTGTAATCAGAAGGTCTTGGTCTTAGGGCAGGGGGCTTTGATACGTGTCTCAGGGACCCACTGTCTCATAATGCATCTATAAACATTACAAAAGGAAACCATCAATCGTGAACTAACCGTCTCCTCCGGCTCCACATGGCCGCCTTAAAGAAACCAAGAAAGACGAGCGTTACAAACTGTGAGGCAGCTCACAGAGATGGGAGTTTGTGGGGTAAACGTGCGTCTGACCTGGAGGAACCCAGACATTGGGAAATACACGGAGCTCCTTCGCCCTACGAGTGAGCAGAACTCTCCCATTGGTTGTCTGCAAGACGATGGCGACGCCCACATCTACTCCGCGTTGCTGAACGTCCAGTGGGATTGCAGCTGCCTCTTTGATTGACAGGTGTTTAATGGGACAGAAGGCGGCCCTCTGGGGAAGATGAGAGTGAATATTAAAGACGATATGTATTAATGACATATAGGTGATTATTTAGTGTCTGACCTTCAGGGGAACCGCTTGTCCTTTGTCTCCTCTGAACAGGATCAACCTGTTGTTGTCCAGACAACAGTTCACCTTCACCTCATCTTCACCGCTGCTGCTGAACTGACCTATTACACTCTGACAAGATCACAAATTCGCTGCAGGTAACTCACGACGGGAACAATTCAGAGACCCTTCGTCCTCCTGTACCCACCTGAGCGAACAGAGCCTGGTGTGAAGCTGCTCCTTCTTTACCGACGTGAACCAGGATCCGCCTCACTTTGTCCATGCTGCTGAAAGCGGTCCAGGTCCCGGTCCAGGTCCCAGGACAGGCGCTGACTTCAGCAGGAGAGGGGCTCAAAGAGGACTGCAGTCCAGGTCCAGGTCCGTGGACACACTCGGAGGCTTTCACCACACACGCTTCATACGTACAGCTGTAACACCTGGCGGCTCAATGCGCAGTCTCTGGGCAGGTGGACGGTTTCCGGTGTATTTTACAGGTGGACTCCGCCGGTATCTCTGTGTGTGTGTGTGTTTCGGACACGTTCTGTTGTGGGACGAGCCGAACAAGGCACCGATCACAGAACCGGGCAAAGCGGCACGTTAGCTAACGACGTCACGCGCTCCGCGTCCCAGTAAAGTCGGAACGTTGTTGCGTCGATGTTTCCCCGTGAACGGAACAGTCCGGACACATTCAACATCCGGTTCCGCATTTAGTTTCTTAGTACAAGCTCGGGAATTAATGAACAAATACTTTAGCATATATACTTTATACTAACAAATACCGCAACCCCGCTTCATAAAAATATGAATAATGTCCCTGTGTAATGACTTTTAATCATGTGACTCACTCCACGGACGGTCCAGCGTGTTTTAGAATCAGCTTCATCATCAACCCGGAAACACATTTGCCTCCTCATCTTTTAAAATAAGAATGCCTTTTCATAAACAGGATATGTGATGCACACTGAGCTAGTACAAGTGTTTCTTCATCACAAATGAAGCGTGATTCAGAGTAAATTCATCAACGGGGGTGCAAACTGTGGGACAGCGGTGCCCTGTGGAAGCAGACAAATCAAGTTATATTGCTTATATTTAATATAATAAGAACAAAGAAAGTGTGAGAATCTTCGATTTATTGAAAAACATCATGTACAGAGCAGACAGAAAAGCTTTAATACAGAATCTTCTCATAATGCAAACATGCATTTCTCACATCCCATAAGTCAAACAATAATTGTTGAAGCCGCTTTGATCAATTGACAAAAACACCAAACGGGATTTTCCTTCCGTGTGTGTGGATACGAAAAGGTTTTGTTGGACCTTTTCAGAGTGAATTTGTGTTAATGTCAGTCAGAAGAAGCAAATTACGTAGAGCTAATCCCAACTAACAAAGGCTGGTTGGCAATTTCAATCTTTAAAATAAGAACAGGCACCTTATAATAAAGAGCTCTTGTAAAAATACTTGGTCAATAGTGTTTAAATGAAAGAATGTGTGAAGAAGCAGTGATGTGATTTTTAACAACAGTGGAGCTGAAATCAGGTTCTGAGTCGACACAAGTCGTTTTAGCGTTTCCTTTTGATTTGTGGACAATAACAAAAGTACATTAAATCTTCAACCTTATCCTGTAACCCTGAATTTACCCGGCAAGCAGCGTAACATTTCAACAGGAGGAAAACAAAGAGAAACTCTTGGGAACATAATTACGGGTTATAATAAAGGGCACGGTATTGATACCACTCTGCTGTGCATTACTGCAGTATTAATGTAGTTTTTGCAGACCCTTCTGTCCCCTCTCACCGTGACTTTAGACGTTTCCTGGTTATTCAACTAGGAGTTGCCGCTCCCAGTGTATTCCACCTGCAGGTCAAAGGTCAAAAAACTGATCAGGCTTTAGGAAAATGCTGTTTTACTTCCACACAGTAGTTGTTACTGAGACAGAGACTGTTTATGTGCTTGTGCTGAGTAAAAGCAACTGAAATGTGAAGATGTTTAGTTCAGTCTGATTTCATATCTGTGCTTCTCTCACACAGTCATAAAACAAATACAAGAGTCTTATAAACATTATAGATGTAAAATGTTGTTGCGTGAATAAAAGTCACAAATTAAAATTGTAATAATTTAATTAAAGGGTTGAGAATAAAGTCTGGGCTGCTTCGACTTCTCCTAAAATATTTTAAAGTCACCTCATATGAGATGAAAACGTGAGTTCCCGGCAGTAGAAAGTCATAACTACATGTGCGCCAAAGCAAGATTGTATATTTTTATAATACGTTTATACTTTCAATTTGGTAAATTAAGGAATACAGGTACTTAATTGTGATTCAGATACATACTTTATCTACAGCATATGACACCCTCTCTTGCACAAATATTGCAAACTAATAGTGTTTTTTTGTCCATGAAAGTGCAAACAGTGAGCCATTAAGACAAGGTGAAAACATTTAAGTAAACTGTACCAAAAAATAAGGAACTTTTTAATTTATTCAGCTTTTAATTAGTATTTAATTATATTTTTTTACTTAGTTACTTTATTGTTTAAATCTAACCTTATCTTGCATTGCTTTTTCTGGAATGTACGAACCTCCTCTCGGAGATCAATAAAGTAACCTTAACCCTTCTTAAGTAAATTTAGAAACGCTACTTGTGACGGAGTTTCGTGCAGGCAACGGTGGCATTAGTTTTCCATCAGTAACCGCTCAGATTACTCCGTCCACAGCCGAAGGCGTCTTACCGTGAGGGTGTTGTAGTGGTTGCGGCGTCGGATGGTCTTCACAGAGAACACACAAACAGTGATGCTGACACAAACCTGCAGCACGAGCAGAACCAGCAGGAGACCTCGAAGTCCGTACAGGACATTCTGAAACACAACAGAGACCATCAGGGCAGACTGGGCTGCAAGCCTTCCTTACGTGACCTTAACCAGCTGCAGTTACAGGAGCAGAGGTAACCTGGACTCACACGGAGTCAGAAACTCACTGATAAAAATTCCTTTTTCCCCTGTATCCACAAATGTTCCACCTCTATCATGCTAAGAAACAATGAAGCCTGAGTCAAAAATGTTGATATCCACCTTGTTCTAAAATCACACAAAGGTTTTGGATTATTTCTTAATTATCGCATTCTTTTTTCAACTTTGCATTTTGATATCTATTTAAAATAAATAATCTGACATTTATAACTTGGTAGCTTTAAACCCGGATCTCCAGCAGGTTGTGTAAACTAAGGTGTGTCAGATTTAGCATCTACAACTGATATTTAATTTGTCATCCGCATTTCCATAGAACAGAAGAATCAGATCAGACTCACAAATGATATGTAAATAATAAAGTGTATAAATCAAAGAAGACAACAGCCAAAAATCAAACAGAAACAAATGAAAGCTCCACACTATGTGAGAGTCACCAGCATTTACTTCTGTTTGTCTGTGGACCCGAACTGGAGTGTAGCTGTCGGGACCTGAGACCTGGATCAGTCGGAGTGGTAGACTTACATTAAGGCCCCAGATTCTGTTGCAGTCATTCCACGTGTAACTGTCGAGATACAAGTCACACAACTGTTGGGAGGGAGGGAGGTCGGCCAGCAGCCAGCACACAAAGCTCACGCCCGCCAAGGCGATCAGGACTGCAATTATATTGGACACGAGAGACGCCCAGACCTGCAACAGCAGCAGCACGGCTGAAACTGGGTCTTATGCTCGCAAAGATGTTTCACTTATTCACAGTGTGACAAAAAAAACCAACAATAATGTTTCATTCATTTATGCGTCTTCAAATCGCATTTATATCTGCAGTTTTCTGCCATACAGCTCGATTCTCATCCTTATTCGGACAGTGGTACCATCATTTGGACTGTGTATCCAGCAATAGTGGATTTAAACTGTTTCCATCAAGACATGCTGAAAGAGTATGAACACGTGCAGATATTTTCACATGTAGAGACTCAGTTAACGCTCTGAAGCCTCTGGACGTGCCACAGAGAATTATTTTTGGTATGAACAACATGTGTTAAAGTGAAAAAAGTGAAAACTCACCAGGCCGACTGAACCGTGTCTGCTTGCAGCCAGACTAAGAGAGCCAGAGATCACAAACTGAACGACAGCAGAGAAACACGTTTTAGAAACGACACGGTCGGAACATTTGGACGAGTCAGGCCGGAGTCACCTCGGCCGTAGGCGACATTTACTCACGAGGATGGCGAGGCTGAACGGAGCGTGGGTGAGCAGGATGGGTGAAAAGGTGGCGGTCACACTAAAAAGAACGCACAGCAGGCCGAGGACGATCTGGACGATCTGAAAACAGGTACCGGACTTTTCATTACCACAACACGCGAAGCTGCGGTTTGCACTGAACACTAAAACCTGATGCGCTGAGCTCACCCCGAGGGCGTGCGGCTCCCCCAGGAGGAAGGAGGCGCTCATGTCATTCTTGTTGGACAGGGGGGTGGCGGCAGGTGGTGGGGTCCCGGTGACTGGGGCCAGCGGGTGGGCGGAAGCCTCCTCCTGAGGAATGACCTGAGTGACGACTGTTATCCCACCTACCTTGGTGATGGATGTGGACGCCATGGTGGAGAATTCTGGGAAAACCAGAGATACAAATCGATTCAGAGCTTAAATGGAAGCGGATGAATATACCGTTTGTGCGCCCTTCCCGACACAAGCCTCCAAAGTTTTACTTTGGCGTGTGGTCGGGGGGAGCGCGGCGTGAGCCTGGGAATGTCATTCCAGGCTGGTGTCAGTGGTGGAACCGGGCCCCATTAGACTGAAACAGGTGGTCAGCACTGACGCTCCTCGTTGCTCCCTGGTTTAAGAAAAAGTCGTCTCAAAATTGTTTAGCGTTTCAATGGTAATTATCGTGTTGACTGAGTGAGATCTGTGCTCATAACGGCGGTGTCCAGGGACCACCGGGTCAGTGGTTCGATCCCCGGTGTCCGCGAACTGCTCCGCGGCCATTTTGACTCGGTTGCTACGACAGTCGCGCGTGTGGAACACTCTGCTAGCTCAGCCGCCGGTACCGACGGACCCGAGACGGACCCGAGACGGACTCCGCACCGTTACCTGACGCAATGGACGCTGCTCTGCTGGGTTCCCTGGCGGACACGAACCGACGGACTGGAGTCAACTCGGCTCAACTCCGCCGATTTCCCGGTGCCGCCTTCACTCCTCAAAACTGGCTCGTCCAGACCGACTCAGACGATGAACGCACTTTTCCGACGCTGTTGGACAGTTGAAAGGACTTAATCGATTAATCGATTAACTGCGGCGTGTGGTAAACTATGTACACGTACTTAAAAACATGTCAGGTCTTTTTTTAAGACCTTAATATTCCCACTTCACTTCAAAGTTTCCTCTTCACTGCTTGACACTTTGCCGTTATTTCTATCACGTTTTTCAGTTATTTTCCAAAGACAGACTTTTGCAAACCAGACCCAGAACCTCCAAAACATTATGCTTCAATAAATGAAACCATAAATACAACGACAGCTGAAAATAAACATCCTTGACGTATTGAAATTCCCGATTCCAACGGCCCCTGAAGGAAGCGCAGAGAATCATTTCCGAGAATCTGCGTCACAAACATGAAAAACGACAAAAACAAAACTCTGCACATTTATGAGTCTGTTTAAGCCGCTTTTACAAGCTGATGTTTCTGTTTTCTCTGAAATCTAAAATGTATAAGTTCAGTTACACGTTAATTTTTTAATGATCCACTTTTACAGAGTGTAAACATCACAGAGCATTGATTTCATCCAAAACACTGAAAAAAATAACCTCTTATTTTAAGGTAAATGTTCTAGAAGAGCAAAAATCTGCAGACACATCCAAGTTTAAATGACGATTTATTAAAGATTAATTGGTGCACATTCATTAAAATACAGGACAACAAAAAACAAATTCAGGGCTGGGACAATAAGTCAGTCTATAACCAATTACTTATTTTTAAATACAAAGAAAACAAAAACATTAAATATTAAACATGTTCACATTATTTTTTTCATTTCTTCCACAATAAACATGAAGAAATGAATAAACGATCACAAAGAGCCAAGTGGTCGATTTCAACTTGTTACTGATTTCTTACTGGACGTCTGGTCGCAGCCCACATAACATTCAGTCACGTATTATTTCACCCAGTGATTTTACAAAATAACCCTGTGTTCATAAAATATAACAAAACCTGAATATGAAAATATATAGATACATGTAACTGCTTATCCTGTTCAGGGAGGGTTGAAGTCTATCCCAGACGTCACTGTGTGAGACACACACACACACACACACACACACACACACAGACAGACAGACAGACAACCTGCAGACGGCCAGCCATCCTTCTAGCTGTGTGGTGGCAGCATTATAGACATAACCATAACCACCACGTGTGACAGCTTGTGTGCAGGGTGCCAAAATAAGCCAGAAGATTCTAAATTACGGCAGCTGCAAAATAAAAACCAATGTGCATCTGAACAAAAACCAAGAATGGAAACTTGCTGGTAACAGTTTAAAAGCTTATTACATGACATGTGTGATCTAAAGAAGGAATAATTTCATGCATACATACACTGAAATGTGTAAATATAGAATATTATTATACAAAATCAGCATTTTTGTGTGTGATTAGATGATGACTTGAGGTGATCAGCCTGGTGTGAGTGTAACCCAGTGTGAAATGAATCTTCTGGTTTTGGTTTCAGTTCTGTGCTGCAGGTTACAGGTTCTTCCTGTGAACTCACTCAACATGTCTTGAGTTCTGCTAAAACCTTGAAAAAACTAAAAAAATACAAAATCTGTCTTTAACGCATCAGACAGCAGTTGGAGGCTCGTTGCCTTATGAGCTACTCCCATCTTCTGAAAGCCTCTGGTTTACATGGCCACTAAGGAATCAGCTTCTAGAGAAAGGTGACTGTAAGCAGTGAGTGAAGTGGAAATGCATCGAGGACAGCAGTCAGCTGGTTGCCGGGATGGGACACGGTGCCACAAAATTTGCCAGGTAATGATCTTTTCCGAGACACATAAGCCAAAAGACGAAAGGCACAAGCTAGAGATGCCTCTGTTGGTCATTTCTCCACCACCATCACCTCAGGGACAGCGTCGTCTGGGCTGCTCAGGGAAGGGACTGTCTCCTGGGACTTGTTGTCTTTGCAGCCATCCTCCGGACTGACCGCGAACTTCCCTTTAAGGCACATTTTGTTGGGCCACCACATGTAGAGGCCTCCGAGCAGCAGGATGCAGATGCAGATCGCCAGCAGTAGGGAAACGACGATTAGATGGCTGTAGTAACTGTTCTCTACTTGAGCCTCTCTGGGCAGCTCCATCCGGGACTGGACGTTGGTTTTGAAGGGGATGTGTTGAATGCTGGTTTTGGATTCAGAATGATGTTTGAAGATGTCTGGATCGGACGAGACTTGCTCGTGTTTTCTGTCCTCTGTGGGACCGTCTGTTGGCTCTGCTGTAGGTGTCACAGAAATCACCGGTTCCTCCGTCTGGATGTCTTCATAGGGTTCGTCTTGACCGCTGGGCCTGTCACGGTGATGGGGGGTCTTTGCACGTGGGGAAAATCTCTCCTGGACCACGTAGCTTGCAACTACTTCGGAGTAGCCGCCTTCCTCTGCCTCGCAGCGGTACAGTCCTAAGGTGGCGTCGGTGGCAAGGAAGCTGAGGCTGTTGTCGGCTGACTGGATGAAAAGCTTCTCTTGGTCGCTGTTGAACTGAGGCGACGTCCAGGTGACGTTGGCCAGATTGGAGGGTTTCACACACTGAAGCCTCACTGCTTCATTCAAATTCACACTGACTTCTGAGGGAGAGAAACAGTTTAGGTGAAGTGATGCTGCTGAGCACTCACAAACTTTCAGGAGGATTTTGTGTTTTGACTATTAGGGAAATGGCTCTGCACATGGTGCTCAGGTACACAGCAGCTTCAGGCAACGGGAGACCAACCTCAGCATAGTCTGGACCCAAACCGCGATTCCTGGTACCAAGGGAGTTTAAAAAGTGGACCTCTATGACTCTTGTTTGAGAGCCACCGAGCAAGGGACAGACGCAAACCGGAGCTACGTGAACATCTGCTCTCTAGACTCACCACAGGGTTTATGTTTGTGGTTCTAAGTGAACCAGCTCAACAACTACTGCTTAAACTGTGAGGAAACGTGTTTCAGACACAGGCTGCAGATCCAGCAGCACATTTACCTGTGTCCCGTCTGCTCCTGCTTTGGCGTGGACATTTCTCCTCAACGTTTCCATTGTCCAGGTCTTGAGCTCTGAGGAGTAAACAGACAAAAACCTCATTTGTGCCATTGAGACAGATTTCACTGGTCCACATAAACGCAGTCAGCATTATGTGGAGCTGATTATAATTGTGACATTTTAAAAGTTAAATACAATGTGAGCAAACAGCTTCACCTGCCGCAATGACAATGGCTAAAACAAGATGTGAGAGTGATTTTAATAGACCAACAATAATTTCTGAGCTTCACACAGAACCCAGGCTGTCGCCAAGACTGAATAAAAACTGGGTCTTGAATTCAGCATATTGCTTCAGCAGTTATGAATATTGTGTTTTCTTTGTTGTGGTTAGTCCGAGTCAAATATCACACATCAACATTCATATTTGTAATCAATGTTCAGAACAATGTTCTGTCTAATGTGGAAAAGTGGAAAGAGTCTGTAAACCACATGTGATATTCATAAAACGCCTCTCCATAAAACAAACGACATGACAAATGGCAATAAAAGACTGAGCAGTTTGACTTTCACTTACAGAGTTTCAGGACTGCTGTCCACACCGGTGCAGGTCCCCCTGGTGGGACTCCAGCCACATAGAGGGTCTCTGGCCAGGACACACTGGCTGCAGCTTCTGTAGGCCGAGCAATTGGCCACAGGTACAGCAGTCACACCCTCGGCGGTCCCCACGTAAAGGACACCCTGCAGGACCACAACAGACTGACTGTGTACCCCGTCACTGGCATTACGGTTCATATGATGAACTTATTCCTACTGATGCATTAATGTGTCAGCGACACCGTCATCAGCTGATTCTGAGGCTTTTTCTAACTGTTAACACCAACACAGAAGCAGAGACTGAAGCTGTAGATCACGTGGCCTTTTAAATGTGCAGATATATTACAGATATTTCACTGCATCTGACGGCAGGCTCCAACAGAACACTGAGTGGACTGAATCAGACATCGTCTCAGCATTTTTCACAAAAAACAGGATATAAAACTCCTGAGCCGCCCCTAAAGTAACCGAGAAGTAGAAGTAAAAGCCCTGTGACGGAGGGAAGTTGGAGGGACGGAGGGACGGGCTGTCTTCGTAGTTTAAAAGAAGTTTTTTTGACCACGTGACTTTGAGAAAAGAGTCTGAAATGTGAATCAGGTATCAACATTTGGCCCGGGTGCTGTAGTCGGTGATTCTCGATCTTGTTAAATCTGATGTCACGGGTCAGAAGTGCGTCAGAAGGTCAAAGTCTATTTTTCATCTACCACACTGGCGGGAGAAATCTCACCATCTTATTTCTCCTTCGAGCCCCCTGGTGCAACGTCCGTCTCATGTGCGTGAGCTCGTGCGTGCATCACGCTGCTCTGAGCGGAAATGTCCAGAGGATTTAAAAGTGTGCGAGCGAGCGTGTTGATGACGTTTCTGCGGTGTCACTCAACGGCTGTTCGAGTCAAGTGACTGAAGCTTTTCTACTAGATGCATTAGAGGCTCGGATGTGCTGGAAACACAAGGATTCCCACAGGGTCAGTTTTCTCCCGTGATGGGTTTCAGACGAGCTGGCAATCACACTCATCTTCCAATCCACATCAACGCAGTGGCTGTTGAGCGTGTACCCAGCTTCAAGTTCCTTGGATTCCACATCTCTGAGGATCTCACATGGACTCTGAACTCTTCCATCCTGATCAGGAAGGCACAACAGCGCCTTTATTTTCTGAGGAGACTTAAAAAGTCCCACCTGTGTCACAGGATAATGAAGAACTTTTACCGCTGTGCCATTGAGAGCATCCTCACAAACTGTATCTCAGTGTGGTACAGCAGCTGCACTGCATCGGACCGTGAAGCCCTTCAGAATCATCGGTATCATCGGTATCACGAATCATCGGTACTCAGCTCCCCACCCTGGAACACATCTACCAGAACCGCTGTTTGCAGAGGGCAAGAGGCATCATCACAGACTCCTCCCACCCCAATCATGGACTGTTTCAACTCCTTCCTTCGGGCAGATGCTACCGTTGTCTCAGAGCCCGAACAATCAGACTCAAAAACAGCTTGTTCCCTGCTGCTGTTTCTGCACTGAACCAATAATGTACAAGGTTTCCAATCACTGTATTGCCATTTCTCTGTTTTGCACTACTACCATATGCACCTTTGTATTATATTATTTCCACTTGTCATTTCCACTTTGTCTATTCTATTTCTTCATATTTCAATATTCATCTGAATTTTATATTCATATTTATCTCTGAGTTATTTATTACACTGATATTTATTGTTGTACATCTGTTGTAAATAAGCAACTTATGCACTTCTGGTCAGATGCTAACTACATTTCACCGGCTCTGTACATGTACCTTGCACAATGACAATAAAGTTGAATCTGATCTGATCTGATTTATGGGTTATGTAAATTACAGCCTAATAAATCTGCGGCTCCAGGACCTTGGTCCATGGTCAACAACAAGCAGGGTTTTCATGACATGTGCTCAGCTCCATCCGATGGAGGGAATCATGTAAGCGACCTCCCTGGTGCTTCTGGTCTGGGTTTGGGTTATGTATTTAATCTTGAACTGATTTTCAAATCACTTTTCTGCTACATTTTTTTGTTTTAACTCATTTTTATTTTGAGAAATAAATGCAAAACAAATCACTGATTTTAATGGTTTCTTCAACTAAATCAAACTTGAAAAATAAAAAAATTACCTTAGAGGAGGAGAGGAGGAGGCTTTTGACCTGCTGAGGCTGTGTGAAGACCTGAATCTCCTCAGTGATGTGAGGACCCCCATTTAACAAAACCCCTTTGTGGAGGAATCCAGACTCTGGAGGGAAAAAGCAACAATTTCTAATGATTAAAACACAGAAAAACTACTTTTCAACTGTTTTAAGATTCAAAGTGTTTACTGCCTCACCTGTTAGGAGGAAGAGGACAGTATAGAGTTTGCCATCAGCGGCCTTGGTCCTCATCGCAGAAACACGAGTATACCGCTGATTGGAGGAAACAACAAGTGGCCTCATTCCCACTGGTTTCACACTCTGGCTGGTTAGAAAAGTCCGCTTCACTTCTGCTAATTCTGCATCTGTGGCATTGTGCAGTCCACACTATGTGACAAAATGGAGAGAGTCACATGGAACAACGCTTCCCGAAGGTTTCAGAGCTGAAAGAGCTAAACGTGGTGAGAGCTGAAACTACACGTGTGACTGAACCAATTGGTGTAAGAATTCATGCACAGAGCTTATGGAAAGGACAAGTGTCTCTCTTATGCACATATCACCATTGATGAGTAAAGCAAAGAAGGAAGTGCAGCAGAGTCCACAGAACTGGTTTGGAAGAGAAACGGAGGAATTTTTTGAATATTCTCAATATGGTGGAGTCAGTGAGTGAGTGCTGAAAATGGTGTATGCACAGTTCTGGGTGTTTAAAACATGGAGAAATTGCTTTAAAAGAGCCAAGAAGAAGAATGTGTAACAAGAGAGTCACGCAGCTTTACAGCCTTTGGTTTTGTTTTCCTGGCACTGTCCAAATGATCGTGGAGTGTGTTTAATTGGACACAGCGTCCCAAATGTTTTCACTACGTATGTCAAACCTTTCCAAGGTACGAGTGTCTTTCCTGCTGATTCCACTGATGGTGTTGCAGGTCGAAGGTCCTGTAGCTCTCTGTAAACAATGTCCTGATGTCCTGCAGCTTAAAGACACAAACCGCAGACTCTGGACGTGTGGACCTGCAAGAGACCAGGTACGAGAGAGAGAGACCGTCACAGAGGAAACAGCGTGTGGTTGTGGAGATCAACACGTGCATCAATATAACTGAGGCTCCACATGTCAATCAGAGCTGGAGCGAAGCCGTTTTCCCAAAATTACAACTCTTGATGATTGTACTGTTGTACTGTACTATTGTAAATGTTGATTCACCCTGGGGGGAGCTGACACTTTCAGACCAGGTTTGAACCTGACTGTATTCACCTAACCTGAAATGAACTGAAATTAAATAAATGTTCCCACAAAGTAAAAAATGGCTCTGACCCCAGAGTCAGAGTGTGTATGTGTCTGAATGACTGCAGAATGGCTTTAGGACATTGGCTGCAGGTCCTCCTGCAGACCAAAATCATCACATCTACTGGGTTTTTGATGAAAACCAGATCTTTGTGCAGCTTCGGGTTGGAGCAGATGGAAGGTGAGCTGTCTTCTTCCTACCACTGAGAGGTGAAAACCCCGTAGAACAGAGTTTCTGAGGTGTCGCTGTTTTCCTTTGGCTCCAGGGTGAAGACATCATGGAGAATGTTGAAGGGAAGCTGTCTCGGGGACTGGCAGAGCAGAGGAGCTTTGGCAAAGGAAGTCCACTTCTTCTGTAGAGTCCTCTGTCCACCAACGTCGTCCTGTTAAAGTTCATGGTTAATACTCGTTTCACACATTACTATAACCAGAGGCTCATGTCTGCGTCTCTGTCTGTCACCTTGCAGACTTGGGCGACCCGAGACACTTGCAGCTTGTCCAGAAAGTTAAACTCTTTCCCAACTTCAGTAAAGAAGAAGTAGAGTTTCCTCTCGGCCGGGTCGAAAGATGATCGGACAAACACTGGCTCTGAAATACAGAAGTAATGACAGGAAGAAAGTCAGCGTGCTGTGCTCTGAATGTAGGAACCAAGATCTGAGAGTTCGCAAACCACAAATACTTTTCTTCAAGCTTCAGTCTTTCAAATCACAACCAGATGTTTGTAACTCAACAGTAATCGATGCTTAAAGTTGACAGAACATGATGCTGTAGTGAGGTTTGATTACAGCTCGGTACATGGCCGTGGCCACCACTGGAGTCCACCAGGTCCAGGTCTCAGTACTGTTTCTGAGCTGCAGTGGAGTGAATGATCTCGTCCTTGCTGTAAAAACTTTGCTGGTGGTTCTGCGGACAAACACAACAGAATCCACTGGAGCTGGTTCAGGTCACTGGAGTTTTCCTAACACACTTGCTTGCATATTCCCCTAAATGTAAATTTAGCAAGGCAGCAATGCAGTCGTCCACAGACCACAGGGTCCGTGGCTTGATCCCCGGTCCCTCCTCGCCACGCACCAAAGCGCCCTCGGGCAAAACACCGAACCCCCATCCCTCATCCAGTCATGTCTGCATGGCAGCCACCGCCAGTGGCTGTGGGAGTAATGTGGTGTCCATGATGACGTGTGTACAGTCAGAGTACAGTTACAGTAGTAACGGGTGGTGTACATCTAGTCACATCACTGTGAAAGAGCAGATCTGTGGCAGCGACCTTAAACTGTTAGCGGTTAGCATGAGACCGTTCTACCTGCCCAGGTGATTCTCGCATGTTATCGCGACAGTTAAGTATATTTCCACCCTTCCGCCAACAGTAAAGCAGCATGTGATGTCCTGCTCTCTGTTGGTAACAGACCGCAGACCGTGCCCCTCCATCGCCCGCGCTGCCCACACAGACAATAAAACACTGAAAGGAGGCCGTCACTTACGGTTTGTGTGATGGAATTGTGCAATCCACACGGGCCGGATCATGACTGTGTAACGGACTGTATCAACGTCTGTGTGGAGAATACTGTACAAACCATGACTATACGCTGCTTTTCCAATAACAAGCCATGGATTATCCTTTACATAAAGGCTCTCCTAAAGGAGAAGAAGAGAGCTTTTAAATCAGGTAACAAGGAAGAGCTGAGAACTGTGTAGAAAGATCTGAGAAGGAAGATCAGGGAAGGAAAGGCGTGCTACAGGAGGACGATGGAGGACCAGCAGCAGCAGAACAATGTCAGCGGAGTGGGGAGGGGCCTCAAACACATCACTGGTCACAAAGGTTCCAGCTCCCAGGCTGAGGGGCATCAGGAGTGGGTGAACGACCTAAATCTACTCTTCAAAAGATTAGACCGGCTGCCCGCCCCTGCAATCCCATGTCTTTGCCCCCACATTGAGTCGTTCCAGCAACACCGTCCTCAGCTCAGAACGACTCCCACCCCCGTACGACGCAGCGTGACGTCTGAGCAGCTCCTTCACTGACAGACCGTTACGTCCTAAATGTGTGAAGGAGCGACATCGAAGGTCTTTTCTCGCTGCTGCTGTCAGACTTTCAATCAGAGCTGCTCCCACTGAACCACTATCACTGTTAGTCACTGTACAATGACCAGGATGCAAGTAGTAGTATGATCATCCCTGAGAACCATCATCACAACGATGATGCAAGCTCGCAGCGATGCTGTTCAAGGTGGCGTGTTCTCTTACACTAAATAACATCGCATACACTTTGGCAGGTGAGACACAGGGAAGGCAGAGGACGGGACAGACAGTGAACACAGAAGGAAATGAAGAGAGACGATGTAATGAGACAAGAGGAGTGACGTTTGGATTGATTATTAATCCTGAGCGTGATGGATTCCTGCCCCCGACATGGCTTCAAAGCTGTTGGTATAGAATTTTTCCAGATCAGGGAAATGTGGACCTGACTTTCAGTAAGAGCCTGTTCACACGAAAAGACACGATTGTCCCCTTTAGCGGTTCAAAGGGAGTTTAGCAGACAAATACATTAGTCACTGGGGAAGTACAGTCATTTCTTCACTTGAAAACAACAATTTCCACAATGCAGCAGTCCCAGATGACAGTCTGGTAAACCTCCACAGCCTGAAACTGAAGTGTCTCTTGGTTCACTGTATCCGGATTCTAGTTTATGGTTATTACAGTATTTACACTCATCTTTACAGCACAGCTGCATCCAGCCCGTTACGCTTTACGTGAACTGTGCGTGTTCAGTTCTCACTCACTTAACCTCTAATCACCAAAAGTGACACTCCGCACGTCCAGGACAATGTTGTGCAGCAGACGTTTGTGCAGGTCTGAACTAATAACACTTTTATGGCTTTAAATAGAACTGTAGATTTCCTGACAAAACCGCAGCATGAAGCAGAGCTACAAAACATAAACCCTCCATCACCTGTTTAGAAATGACAAAGCTCTAAATCGTAGGTGGTATTTGACCGATCACTGACTTTGCAGAATTTTTTGAGAATTTTTATGAACTTTTTTCCTCCATTAAGAAAAAAGATTTGTCTTGTGTTTTCTTTCTTCCACTTTTTCTGTTTCTCTGTCACACTCGCCACAACACCTTACGTCTGCTTTTTCTGCTCATGCCATCATCCCGTCTGACAAGCAGAAATGATTCTGGAGCAGAGAAACCCACTGAGCAAACTGGAAATGATTGATCGCAGCTGGGAGTTTTCTGGAAACCTGTGTCAGCATTAATCTCGGTCACTCACCCTCCAGAACGCTGACAGAGTCCTGGCTCACATCTGGACGTCCATCTTTGCTGAAGTGTCGAGAAATCTGAGGTTCGACTCCCCTGAAGTCGGTCGTTGTGGCGGTGAACAGCTCACCATCTGCACACAAACCGACAGCATGTGACTGACTAACACAGCAACACGCTGAAGTCTATGGAGCCTCATTTACAGCCACTGAATCGGGTCGTCAACATCTGCAGCGCTGCCTAACTGTCACTAAACTTCCAGATGCACCATTTACATAATAAATCAAAATAAGGGGAATCCGTCGTCTCTCTTCTAAATTTCTGCACCATCTTGAAGGTGAAGTGAGGCACCGTTCACTCACGTGAATCCAACCCATTAGATGCTCAGACAGTTTTCCTGCAGCTCTCGTTTATTTTGCATCATTAAAAAAAGTCCATCACATGATCAGAGTAGCTGTAACTTAGCTTGACCACACTGACCGATGGTGATGGCCGTGTTCCTTTGGAAGGGGCTGAACGGACAGCGACCTTTAGCTCCGTCACGCTGCACCATGGCGAAGCTTTCAGCGTCCTGGAAGAAAACCAACAGATGCTGAATCATTCGGAAGAGGGTCTTTGGCATCTCTACAGTGCAACTCTCCACACGGACTTACAATGTAGGCATCATGGGGGCTGTAGGCGTAGCTGCCACAGGCGTACAGATGGGTGGAGTTAATTGGCAGCAGCACACTGACGAAGTTTGGACAGTCCACCTGTGGAAAGATGATCGTGTCAATGGGGGGGGTCAGCGAGGGAGGGGAACCCAGAGGACAGGGTGCTGGGACAGAGATTACCTGAGGATTCTTCCCTTTGTTCTTACAGCTGTTTGTCTCACTGTCAGATGGACCCCACTCCACCTGGACAGGAGACAGATGTCACTTTCAAAAAAACTAAATTCAAATAATTCAAAGATGAGTTAAATTGCACTGCAGAGGTGTTTTTTCCATGAGCTTCAGAGTGACATGTGGTCAGAAAGACCAGTGGACAGGTTAAAGGACAGGACGGATTTCAGCTCACCTTTCTCTTTATGCTGATGACCTCACTCCGGCTGACGTCCAATGAGAGGACGGCGTCCCGCGCCCCTACGTACAGAGTGGAGGCGTCATCACTTAACAGCAGCGTTGTGGTATTGTGGATGCCGGGGACGCTGAAGCGGGCCAGAGGTCGATCTGCAGAGCCTGGAGATAAACACAGCAGCAGCTCAGAGGTGGGTTCTGTCTGTGACAGAGACGGGCAGGCTGTCTTTAAGTCTTTAACGCTAAATTCACACGAGGAGGCATCTCTGCAAGTCAACTGCAAAGGAGTTTTCCAGGAGAAACTAGGTTCCTCATCACCGTTACCACAGCCGTGTGGAATGAAATGACTTGTGACTCTTTTGTAATGCAATCACTTTTTACACTGAGTATTAAATAAAGACATTTCATCATCACATGCAGCCACACTTCTTCTTGTAGCTGCTGACGATTAAAATCAACAGTTTTATTTGCTCGGCCATGAGGGGCTGCAGTCGTCCTCCACGTCCACCGAGGGTCGTCTCTGTTGGGGTGCGTCTCCTCCAGCTTCATTGTTGTGTGTTTCAGAGGGTCTGACGACGTGTTTTTTTTACTAAACTGCCTGCACACAGTTTTCATGTTACACAAATGTTCGAGTAATTGTTATTACCGGGAAAATGTATATAATCACAGTGACATGTAGTGGCCCGACACTGATCCACGGTTATTTTTTTGGACGAATCATTTCCCATCATGCACCTGTTGACAGCATACGCCTGAGCCTGCTATTATTACCAAAAGTGGCTTCGCGCGCCTCCAACTTTACATGAACAGACGCTAAACAGAGACACGGGCTATAACAGGAGGTGAGAGCACATTTACCAGCAGCATCAACACCACACCGTGTGCCTCGGCAGTCAGCTGACCAGCACAATCACAAAGCATTGCTTCCTGTTCACAGGCTGTGATCTGGAGAGGATGTGGTTCACAGCTGCAGATAAACTCTTGTCATCATGTCTTCTAATCACCTCCACAGTGCGATGTGGAGTGAACAGCTCACGCGTCAACAAATGGCTGCAGTTACAGCTCAGGCTGTGATCCACTCGTGCTCATTAGCCGAGAACTTCTTTTATCGCAAGTTTAAGTTTTCATTAGTTTGAAAAATGTCTACACAACCTTAACGAGGGTTTTGTGAATCCTGTGACTTGTGAAGCTACTGTATGTGTTGATCCGGAGGTTCCATGCTTTGGGTTGATGTCATGCTGAACGGTGAAATTCAGCTTTTTAACGGAGGCCTGAAGATGTTGGATCTGTTCACAATACAATCCACGCTGACCAAGTCCTACGTCCAGCTGAAGAAAAACCTCAGCTGCTTTTGCGGATGTGCAGAATTCATTTTGCACCAAACACTCTTTTGGAATTATGGTCAAAAGGTTCAGTCTGCCCTCATCAGACCTGAAGATATTTTCGCACGTTCTTTTGTTAGACTCTGTAAGAAAAGGCCCACACACAGCCCATGATCTGTGCACAGCTCAAAAACATTTGAACAGGTTAAATTAGAAGGATTACTTGACTAGGTCGAAGTACAGAAGTGTGACAAAGTGTTTGACCCTTACTGATTTCTTTTTTTTTTCCCAAACTTTACTGCGTCCCCTAAACCTAATAACTGGTTGGGCCGCCCTTAGCAGCAGTTATTAGGTTTAGGGGGCAAACACTTTTTCACACCGCTGTACATGAGTCGGCGTGTCCTCTCCATGGGTGTCCATGTTAGCTTAACTGGTGACTTAAACTGCCTGTAAGTGTGAACGGTTGTCTGTCTGTGTGTGTCTATGTGTCGGCCCCAAGAACGAGTGGAGACCTGTCCACAGTGGACTCCATCTCTCACCCAATACGAGCTAGATCCCGTGACCCTGAACAGGATAAGGGGTTAGACGTATTGAGTGGATGATGTAAAGTTTAGAGTTCTGCAGTAAGAAAGTGGTTTCCTTAAAACACTTTTGAGCTTGATGCTTTAGTCCAAATGATTGTGGTGTACAGGATCACACATCAGAATTCTGAATAATTTCTTCACTTTGTCTCCAAACCCTGGAGAAGAAGGTAAGATGTGGATCGTCAAGGTAACCGATTCTCCTCCGTGCATATCACACCTCACAGACTGAATGTGCAAAGCGTGGAGCTGTGTGAAATCCTGTGTTGCAGAATCAGAGTAAAGATGAATCTTGGCATGTTTATGTTCCTCTAAGTGTTGAAACTCTGGTTTCACAATGACACGAGTATTTGCATGTTTCAGTCGGTGCCCAGAGTTTGTGTGGTTGGTGCAGATTCACTTCCCTTCACCATGAAAAGCGTCAGTGAGCACGACCTCACTCAGGGGGCAGGTTGTGATTTCCATCTGACTAACGTGTGAGTCTTTGGACCGTGAGAGGAAACCAACACAAGCTGAATGGGAAGAACAAAGTCTTTGAACTGAACAAAGATCTTCAACTGATTCTACTTACATTTACATTTAGTCATTTGGCAGACACCAAAGGGACCCAGGGTAATTTGGTACCCCCATGGTCATCAGGTATCTGGCCCACCGCTGGGGTATAATGGGGACTAAGGACATCCTGAGAAGTCAGCTGACATCAAGAACAAAGTCCGGGAATCAGGTACCTCGCTGGTATAATAAGGACATAGAAGCAGCTGACATCAAGACGAGGAAGCTCCTTACAATGCATGGAGGGCTTTACCCCAAACCTAGCATCCTGAGACTATACACTAAGCAGCAGAAAGGAGGCCGAGGATTAGTGAGCGTCAGAGCCAGTATCCAGGATGAAACAACCAAGATGCATAAATAGATCAGGAAGATGGCCCCAAGTGATGACGTGCTTAGTGAATACCTCACGCGGGGGAACATGGGGGGGGCAGAGCAGGAACCCTCATGGAAGGACAAACCCCTGCACAGTATGTATCACCGGCAGATAAAAGAAGTGGCTGACATTGAAAAATCCTACCAGTGGCAGGACAAAGCTGGACCGAAAGACAGCACGGAGGCACTGATCCTAGCAGCACAGGAGCAGGCTCTGAGTACAAGATCAATAGAGGCCAGAGTCTACAGTCTATACATGGAAGGCCATAACCAAGTGGCAGGCATATCGCACAGGAAGATCTGTGCCGAATATGAGCTGGAAGTCCCAGTCCAAGGTTGAGAATGGCAGATCTAAGATCCTGTGGGACTTCCATATACACCTGACAAAATGGTAACGGCCAACCAACCCCACACAGTAGCTGTGGACAAACGGGAGAAGAAGGCTGTAAAGGTAGATTTGGAACACGAGAAATACCGAGGGCTGAAAGAAGAGTTAGAAAAGAGTTAGAAAGGATGTGGAAGGTGAAGGCACAAGTGGTTCCCGTGGTGACAGGAACACTGGGGGCTGTAACCCCCAAACTATGAGATTCCAGGAAAAACATCTGAGGTCTCTGTCCAGAAGAGTGCAGTGCTAGGAACAGCTAAGATACTGAGCAGGACCCTCAAGCTCCCAGGCCTCTGGTAGAGGACCCGAGCTTGACCGCCTCAAAGAAAGAAGGGGCGAGGGGGGAATCTTTTTTAAAATATATATATAATTATTTGTAACAGTTACTGCAATAATAAAATTTCCCTTGGGGGAAAGTATCTGCCTATCTGCCTATCTGAAACAGTTAAGATAAAAGTCTCTGTTCCCGTCGAAACCTTTTTTAACATAAATATTTTGTGACCAATGATCTCCTTGATGTGAATAAACTGACAACAATTTAAAACTTTAAAAAAATTGTGTGATACATTTCTGACAATTTAAAAACTTAATCCTGAACTCATTAAAACCACCTCTTTTGCATTGATCTTGTGGCACAAACGTCCAGACAAATGATTAATACTGAACAACAAATGGTTTTTGGACTTACTGAGGAGGAAGGAGGTTCTTGGAGGAGGCAGCGACTTGGCAGAGCTCAGGAGGCCGAGGAGGAAAACCACGACTGTTGGAGCCATGATGGAACAGTTGCTGATGGAAGGACGAAGCGCGAGTGATTACAAGTAATAAATATGAAAACGTGTTCTCGCTCTTTGGTGAAGCTACAGCTCAGAGCTGACAGACAGACTGTGACGCTGACAGATACACTGACGAGTCTCACCACAGCTTCCTCTGCAGTCAGGGGTCAGGCTGCGAGGCGGAGGAGGAAGGAGGAGGGTTGAACATCATCATTACTAAGACAGCTCTGAGTGGTTTTCTCTAGCACTCTGGAGTCATTACCACTGTGTGTGTGTGTGTGTGTGTGTGTGTGTGTGTGTGTGTGTGTGTGTGTGTGTGTGTGTGTGTGTGTGTGTGTGTGTGTGTGTGTGTGTGTGTGTGTGTGAGGACCACAGGCCTCAGCAGCAGTACCTCAACTTAGAGGCCGCTCGCTCCTCTTCAACACGACAGCAACCAGGTTCGCCACCTTAACACCGATAGAGACTCACATCTGATGTCGGCAGAAATTACGCAACAAACACTCAGTGACTTTACATGTACAGGAAATCGTCACATTTCAGAGCAATTTTTGTTCCTGGTGTTGCTATGATTCACTTCATCCTGTTTCACATCCTCCATCACAGTTTCACACTTCACCCGTTTCCACAGACGATGCCCATGAACAAAGTTTGAGCTGCTTTCTAAAAAGTAATTCAGGGACCAGTTACCACCACTAACTTAAACGTTTGTTCCCAGGATTAAAATCCTTAAACCGTTTTCATGTAAAACGTGTTTCACGAGCTGCTTATATGTTACATGCACTCTAATTTCTGCATGCATTATGGTGGTAAGACATTAAAATGGACGAGACAATGGTTTCTAGCGTTAGAAAGCGTGCAGGACTTTGAGGCCCCTCCTCCTTTGTCCACGTACCAAACAACAAGCGGAGACTATGTGCTACAAACATAAAGACAAAGTTATCAAAGAGAAATTCTATGATTGATTGTCCTACAGTAGATTAGATGGAGAAGCATTTGTATTTGTGTCCAGGGAAGGGAGTGTGTCAGAGATTTTTTTTCTTCTATGGAAAAACAGTTTGGAGCAACTTAATATTTATGAGTAGACAACTTTAAACCATTTTTTTATTTTGTAAGTAATTAAGTAGTTCACGTAGATTTCAATAAACGTGGCCAATCTCTGGCCTTGATTGTCTTCACCTGTCCTATCCATACCTGGCCTTCACCACAGCCAGCTTTCCAGCTTTTCCTGCTTTACGCTTTGGACCTTGGTCCTCTGCTACTCCTCTGCTACTCCTCTGCTACTCCTCTGCTACTCCTCTGCTACTCCTCTGCTACTCCTCTGCTACTCCTCTGCTGGCTTATTATGCTGCCACATGTCAACCTGGCTCCCTGCTGGTCCATGCTGAAAAATGTCTGCTCAATGTGGCATTTGTTAACTCTCAGGGATACTGATTATCATCCATTAGACTGATTCCAGATCCAGTTAAACAATTAATCTTAACCATGGAAGAACAATCTTGCCCAATAAATATTTACCTTTTAGTCATTTAGCAGACGCTTTTATCCAAAGTGACTCATCTGGCCCATCGGGAGCAACTCAGGGTTCAGTGTCTTGCACCTGAACAATAAATTATTCCCAATCTGTTTAAACAGAAACAGACTCAGAAGTCAAAAAACTAACTGCTTGTATTACATATCCCGTAAGTTGGAAGACAAAAGAGATCCACTTTAAAATATATAATATTATATAATATTTATCCATTCAGTGAACCGCTGAAACAGACATTTAACATCGAGCACAATAAAAGTAGATTTGTGATAATGAAATTGAGTCTACAGATCACTTTTTTTGTTGTGAGTACTCTGAAGCATTTTGGGAGGATTTCCGAGACATGATATCTGGGAAAATCCAGCGTCTTGCTCATCTTAAAATAGAAAATATTATTTCAAAAGAGAAATGATACGGTACCTAACAACCTGCAGTTTTTTTATACCCACTTCCAAAGTGAAAACACAGGCAAGGTCTTCTCTTGGAGGCTATGAAGAGCCTGTTTGCACTTTCAATCGTCTTCAAAAAAGTTTTATTTTTTGAAGTTTTTGTATGTCATTTTTATTTGAATACATTTTTAAGTCTCTTCTATAGGTTTACTATCCATATTAATTTACATCTGCCTTTATTTTTTCTCCTTTATTCAATTTGCCTTATATGTGTTGAAAGACACTCAGCGCTCTGCCTTCAGCAAACGAAAAACTAATTCTGCAGCTGCTGTTTCCTTGTTAGTTTACATTGATCATGCAGGGTCGGGCTGCATCGTTTCCCCAAAACTTAAGCTTTCAATCTTAGGAAAATACACCTTATATTAACACAAGTGCATATCTACTGAAATCACAGAAATTAGTTTTACTCAGTTCAGTTCAAAAAGCCACTAACGTCACGGCTTGTCCAGTAGATGGTTTAGTAGAGGAGGAACCTCATGAAGCTCTGCCCTGAGTGAACCAACTTGGTGAAAAGCTTCAGAGCTTCATGAAGCTTCATGTCCCCATCCTGTCTGGCTCACGATCACCTCATCTGACCTTCTGAATTCAGCTACAGTCTCCGTTCTGCCCCCTCAGAACACAACCATCCACAAATCATACTCACCAACCTCCAGATTTCCTTTCATCAACTTGCTTTTTAATTGACAAGCATTCTTAACATTGTCCATATTTGCTTCAACATGTAGCAAAACTGATTATGTAACTGATTTATTTTTGGATCAGGTAGTAACTGCAGAATCTGTAAGAGTTCATTTACAACAGCTTGAAGCGATGAGGTCAGAGAAAACCGCACGAAGACAAGCCGCAGCAGGTAGCAAACATAGCAGTACTTTGTTTAGATGTCACATATATAAGTGGACATAAGAAGCATTTTAAGTAGAGTAGAAACTACATTCAGCACTGCGCTGGTCAGGATCAAGTGTCAGAAAAAGTATTGTGTTGGTTCTAAAACTCAGCTCCTCTGAAAGTGCAACGTTTCAAACACTGTCCCCTAGAAAAAGGGAAAAACTCCAAACAGAACAGCTCAGATAAATGAGCATCGTTCATATTTACGTATCATTCATGCTCTTCTTTGGCATTACGTGAAAATGGTTCACTCTCAGCAAACATTCCTGACTGTCTCACACATAAACCTCAAAGCAGTTAGGATAAGAAAAAACTGGTCCAGCACATAGACTCACATCTGCCGGCAGAACCAGTTCCTCATTGTACGGCCCGGAGTCCACTGTATGCAGCAGACCTCATTGGCAGAGGCCGAGGGGTTTTATCACGAAGGCAGGAAAAGGTGAACAACTGGTGGTTTCTAGTTCAAAGACAATCAACACACCAGAAGCAACATCCGACACAAAATGCTGCACGTTGAGAAAAAGTTGTAACATTTTAAGAATATGGTTGGGAGAGTAAATCCTAACACTACAAGGTAGCAATGTTCCCGGAATAAATCAGAGGACGGAGGACGTCAGACAAAGCGCAGAAGCTGATTGTATTTTATTTAGACTGCTAGGAAATGATCAGGGAAGACGCGTTGTACTTCACCAAGTCTAGGAAAGTCACGATTTAGTACGACTTCATTCTTAACAAGAATTTAGTCCATAAAGTATTACGAAAGTTTTTAAACGATAAAAAAGTTGTTCTCCAAATATTAGCACCTTATTCTTAACATTGTACTAGCAGCGAAAGAGACAAATCTTTGTTTCATAAATTGACTTTCCTCTAAATTTTACAACTTTATTCTTAAAACGTTCAAATAACTTAAAGAGGGAAATATTACATTCCATATATCACTACTTTCCTATTCTCCACAGCGTATTTTTTTAATAAAACACCATTTTTTAAACATAATATTCCCACTTTATTTCTAAAATATTACAACTTTATTCTTTGGACATTGTTTTGGAATTCTGGTATTTCTCGGCCGTAGCTCGTCTCCCTCTGTCCATTCAGTCATTGATCCTTTGAGAAAACGAGTCTTTAAACATGGGATTCAAACCTGGAACACGTTGTGCTCCAGGATTGTGCTCTCACAGTCCCATGTCACGCTGATGATGCTGTAAGAAGACGTCCGTTTTCTGTTAGCACTGCAGGACTGAATCATTCGGATTTAAAAAAATATCCAGTTTAAACCTGTTTATTCCAAGGTGGGTCCTCAGGGGTCCACATTTGATCCCGTTTAATGGGTCCATGAGCAAGGCACTGAACTCCAACCCACATCCAGGGGGCGCTGCTCTATGACACCAAGACACTTTAGTGTATAAATCATGAACTGTCAGTCAAAGGTTGGTGTCTCTGCCGAGGTGCTGCTGAGCAAGGCACTGAACTTTGGAGATACGTTACTGGTTATTTACAGTGAAATGTGAGTGCACGACTGACAGCGAGCATCACCGTCTTCATCACTGACAGGTTCCCACAAGAACGAGAACAAACTAAGAGTTTCTTTGTAGCTCCGACAGGCTCGATTCATCCCACCGTAGTCTGATCTGAGGTTAGAGCGGGGACGAGTCCACTTTCTGAGAGACGGGTCTAAGTGGAGGAAGAGGAGGTCGTCTGCAGGGGACAGAAATTATGGTCACACTTTTATGCTTCGTTTTGTGCTTGTAAGACATTTGCAGCAGAATAAACAAAAAGGTTTTGTTGCCGTTTTAAAGACAGAATTTTATGAGCAAATGCAAATTCAGCGGTTGCTCACTGATGCAGAGCCTTCGTTTCTCTTTTAAGGAAATTTCTAAAGTCAGGAACATGATCTTCTTCGCCTGTTGACTAAGACCAAGTTTAACCAGCAACTCAGAGCCGAGCAAACAAGCAAAAGGGTTAAAAAACTAAACTAAACACTGTCACCTGTGGGGACCAGCTGCAGGTGCCACGGCTCCATGTTGTGGCGGTCTGGTGTTGGAGGCGTAGCTGGGGTCAGGGGGGATGTGGGGGTGGGATGTCGGACCCAGAGTACGGGGCTTCTTAGGAACCACAGGTTTGAGTGGAACAGAAACCTGATGAGAGAATCGTGGATCTCAGTGTCAAATGGGGAGAGTTTTAAAAACCCAATGAACAGAACATGGTGTGTGTTCCTTCTCCCTGCGCTCACGTCTTCTCCCGTTAAGCCGGAAGGTGCCTGTTTTGCTGACTATAGTAAACTGATGTGAACAAGATGAAAACATGTCGTCTTTTAATAAGACATCTCAAACAAGTCTTATTTAATGGATGAACATTTGTTGAATTCTTGCCAGGTCTGATGCTGAAGCCACACACAGTTTAATGTAAAGACATTCCTTGTGTGGGTTGACAGGGTTGCAAAAGATCCTTTGGAAAAACTCGGTCGATAATGATGGCAGCGCAGCGTTTGCTTCCACAGAATGTCAGAGGTTCATTCCTGCCTCAGCAACATTTTATATGTATTTTAGCTGCACTATGGTAAATGACATTTCTACAGTAGAAATATGCATAATTCTCAATCACTCAAATGTGAGTGATGCATCACTACTGTTTGACGTTAAGTGTTTTATTTGAATAAAAGCACACATACGTTAGTCTTTTTTGTAGCCAAAGGGAAAAAAAAACTGTGGGTCATTTAATTTTTGCTGTCAATTTAAAAAACCTTCATGGTACTTCAGTGTCTCTCTCATCGCACTCCACCTGATTCAACCACATGACAACGGTCACAAAGATTAATCTACCTGATTAGAACTCACCAATCAGGAACCAGACTGCACAGATCAATCAAAAAAAGAAAAACAACTAAAACATGCCAAGTACATTCAGGCTAATGCTAAAGGCTACCATGGTGCAGGTGTGGTGTACCTGTCCAGGTGTGACTGGGTCAGGGGGAAGCGGCTTGTTGGGTGGAGCTGGCCGACTCACCAGCTGCTGGAAGGTTAGTGAAGAGGCAGAGAATGGTGAAGCTTCAGTGACAGAAGATTATTTACACTTTCACTGCACTTTGACAGCCTGTGCTTTCTGGTATTATTATTATTGTTGTTATTTTGGCCAGATCATTAACTCGCTGAACATTAAATGTTAGTGCTTCATGCAGACAGAGGAAAAGGAAAAGGTAAAAACAAGGAGCAACACCTGAAGTCATGCTGTAAAGGCCCAGTGAATTACAACATTGGAATCAACTGCGACACCGTCTTCATTTAAGAGAAGAGTAACTAAGAAATGTCTCGTCCAACCAGCTCTGAGAATTTCAGAAAATCATCATCATCATCATCATCATCATGTAGTGATCTGTGCACAAACTGTGGACAAACACAGGACAGACAGTAACACTAGACGCTACACACAGTGGTGACTGTACCTGCTTGGTGGGGTGGGGGGTCAGGGGCAGAGGCTTGGTGGGGGGGGCTGGCCGCTGTTTAACAGACTGAAGCAGCAGAAATGAAAGTCACAGGGGTCAAAGTTTAGAAGCATGTGATGATGGACAAAGAAAAGTTTTAACCTGACTGACCCGGAGACATATTATTATCAATAATATGAAGAAATATTTTAACCTGATCTTTCTTTGTTGCTTTGTGAACAACTTTGTGTTGCCATTAACGTGTCTGTGCTAATCTAAACACGCAGACCTGAGACTAACAAGAAATAAAGTTTCACTGTTAAAATGATCAGAATGAAAGGATCCTAAGACAACACGGCACAGTTCAATCTGCTTCAACCGATTCGGAGAAATCCTGCATTCGTAAAAATGGGCTTTGCTCCTTTATTTCAGCAAGAAAAGCTCAATTTGACACGACCAATTTGTCCTGATCCATTTTCTGTCTGGGATAAACACTGCCTGGCCCCAAAAAGCTCGTCGGACCACCTTTAGCTTTGATTACGGCACACATTTGTTGAGGCTCTGTTTGGATAAGATTTATTTCCGCCCAGTGTTGCATTAATTTTTCACCAGGATCTTGTGTTGATGACAGGACAGTCTGAGCACTGCCCAGAGCGTTCTCCAGCACATCCCAAAGATTCTCAGTGGGGTTAAGGTCTGGACTCTGTGCTGGCCGGTCCATGTGTGGAAATGACGTCTCATGCTCCCTGAACCAGTGTTTGACAGCCTGAGCCCGATGAATCCTGGCATCGTCATGTTGGAATGTGCCTGTGCCATCAGGGGGGAAACAATCCACCGATGGAATAACCTGCTCATTCTGTATTTTCAGGTAGTCTGCCGACCTCGTTCCTTGGACACAATTCTGCTGGTCTGACCAACTGCACCAACCCCACATCATAGCACCACTTCTTAATAATAATAATAATACGTGTGACAGTTCTTAACCCAGTTTTAGTAGCTTCTGCTAAGTTTCTCCTTAGATGTTTACTGTGCTTGAGGCTTGCAATGATTTGTCCTTCCTCAAACAGAACATCGTTTCCCTGACCATGGGTCTCCACGTGTCTTTCAACATGGTCGTTTAAGAAATGAGAAGCTGCTCATTGCATCAGTTGAGGTTAAATGACTTGTTGCTGAAAGACAATGGCCCATGCAGTAATTCTCCAATAGGAGACTCTCATTTTCTTAGTGAAATCCAGGCGGCGACTGTTTTTTTGGGCCAGGCAGCGTATTATAAAGTAACTCCAACATGAGACCCACATCCCTCTGGAGACCTGACTCCCAAAAACAAGATGAAATAATGAAGCGTTCCGAACTGTGGTCACAGACGACAACTGCAAATATCTGATGTAAAGGCCCAGCCATACTTTTCACGTGCACACGCCCGTGAACGTCACCACCCCGAGTCCAAAGAGACTCTGTGCAGCCTAAAGCATTTCACACATCGAAGGTTTATAGGTTTATGTCTATGACATTTAGACAAACGCTTTATTTCTAACACAACAAAGAATGGAGCTTCTTTTTATAGTGGTTACTCTCCAGAGTCGGCATCGTGTTTTTTAGGGAGCGTGTGTCAAATGTTTCTATGTCTGTATCCACAGCTGTAGGATCAAAAGGAGCGTGAACGCACCCCAACGTCCCGTGTCCATCTGCGAACAAGTGAACGTGAAAAGTGCAGCTGGACTTTTACCGACGACGCGAGCACACCTGGACAGTCACAGCACAAGCTGGAGAGCTGCAGGGAGCGACACGAGACTGCTTCACATACACGAGCACACAGAGGTTAACACTCTGACGCCCGAGGTTACCTGGGGTGGGGGTTTGAGAGCGGGATCAGGGGGAAGTGGCTTAGTGGGAGGAGCAGGTCTGTCATGAACCTGATAGGAGAAAAACAGGAAGCAGATGCAGAGTAACAGCTGTTGCATGCACAGAAAAGGTCAACGGTGTGTTAATATAGGACGCATTCATTGCACTCTTGTATGTGTCGATTAAAGTCCTCCCTTCAAACAGACGCTTATGGAACAGAATATTCCTGCCAATCCGGCCAAGTAATGAAAGACAATGTCTAACCTTGCTATACTCAGAAATTTTGCTTTATTTGAAAAGAACTGAATTACAGTATTTTTTAGCTGCAATTTAAATGTCAGATTCATACTTAAACAGCCCATCAGTATCATTTATATTCACGTATGTGTAGGCGTGGTTTAACAGCACAAAAACTATTCGCAGACCTAATGTTACTGCATCTGGTTTCATGTCATAGGCACAAACACCTGCAGAGCAAAGTCACGGAGGAGCAGACAAGACAAATGTGCTCTTCAGTTCTGCTCATACAAAGTCCTTCCTGCGGAGTTCTGACCGTGTCTGTTTGTGCTTAACAATGTAACCGCTCACTGACTCTCACCCAGCTGAGGAGGAGGCGCCAATTAAATGGTGCGTTTAAGGACAGCAACCAACAAACGGTACGGCTTTTATTACGTCAACAACGTCGGCCTCCTAGTCCACCGGTGGTTCCTATTCTTCAAGTAACACAGAGAGTGGAGTGTATGTAGGACAGGCAGAGAACAGCTCTCGCATCCCTTCGTAAAAGATGTAGAAAGAAGCGAGCGGGGGGGCATTCTTGCACCTTTGTGGGGGAAACACTCCAGCAGTTTGTTCAGAGACACTGACTTACGTAGTAATGTGAATAAAAAGGTGAAAACCTTTCTTACACTTGCGTCTCCTGAAACACAAACACTCTACTTTCATGTTCTCTCCTTGACTTTGAGATGTTTTCTGCCTCGTTCTGTACTTCTAAGCTGGTTTGGATGAAGGCATTACTAGGTTTTACAATTTTCTTTTCTGATTAAACAACGTGAGCAAAAGGTAAAAATACTCAGTTGCAAGTTCAATTAAACACCAGTGAGGTTTAAAGAAACTATTCTGTTAGCCTTTGCATTTCCTGTGATTACGCATCCTTTATTTCCATTGTGTGTGCTGATTTACATTTCTGAGGTTTACAACCCAGCAAACAGCTGGAAGATTAATTATGTGTGTTAATCATGTCAGGGTTGCTTGGCTCTTGGTGGGGGTGTTGTTGGGTGTGTTATGGTTACCTCTTTGTGAGGCGGGGTCAGTGGGATGTCCGCCTGTGGGTTCAGATGGTATCTCAGAGGGCGGACCTGCTCTCCATTCCTGCCGTCCACTCGCTCCATTGCTGGAGTTCTGGAAAAGTTATTAAAAAACAAAGACTGAAACAACAACTCATGGAAAAGAGTCGCTCGTCTTCACCGCCTCAGGTCTACGACAGACAGAGTGGACCTCCATCATCCTATGTCCTAATCACAGAATTTCAGATTGGGAAACTCGACTTGTTCACATGGTGATTTACCGAGACAATTTCAGTTTCATGGCAGTTCTACGTTTTGTTTGATTAAATATGGGAATTCAGGATTAAGGGTTTTTAATGCAGGTCCATATATATTTGGACGACTTTAATCATTTTGTCTCCGTACACCACCACAGTGGACATGAATGGGCTTAAAGTGTAACTGTCAGCTTTTACGGGAGGGTTTTACTAAAGTATTGTAAAAAACGACCAATGTTAGAGGCTCTGGAATATTTGGACAAACTGACAATGTCGTTTGGATGTTGTTCAGACCTCTGCGGGTCTTTCACAGGTTCTTAATCAAGTCTAAAGGTTTCTGGTCCAGTCCAGTGGCTTTCACCTTGAGATAAAATCCCTATTTTCCTTCTAGCGAAGTCTTCTCTTCATGGTCGATGCTGAAACAGATCCGGCGACCTGCTGCAGGCTGATCTTGATCTGACCACAGTTATCACATGGATGTTCCTCCGCTCACCGGTTTGCCTACGATGGTCACACCTCAGATTTATTCAGTCTGGGGTTTTGTTGTGGGCCACACAGCATTTCTAGCCGTCCAATGAAAGCTGACAGTGTACACACAGTGCATCACAGTCCTGTGGGACAGACTAAAGGGACATGGTCGGTGGTCAGTGAGCTGAAGTCTTCATCTCTCTGACTCTACAAGGACAGACTGTAAAGACCAGGACCCAGCAGGTCCTGCAGTACCTGGACACTTGGGCAGGCTCAAGCTCCAAACTCCACATCTCACAGTGAGTCACACTGCATCATGGGTGAAAGATTACACATCACAGTGTCCATTACATAAAGCGCCTTAATGTTTGCACTGTGCAACAGACTGTTTTTTTGCTTCCAACTGCAACCGATTGATTTTTGAATTATGATTTTTGATTTCTCTACATGTTATGACTTAATGTTTAAATTTTTTTCTCAAAGTTACAAACTTATTCTGTGTTTCTTCTGCCTATTTGTAGTGAAGAAAGTTAGGTTTATAATAAAAAAGATGTGTAGGATGGTTTGAAACTGTTGATACTGTTAATTTTTATAGATGTTTTATCTATTTGCACTGAACTGATCACAACATTATAATAACATTTTACACTACGCAATATTGTAGTAAGTCATACAAAAATGTACACAAAATCATCTACTGGTAGGTTGGCAACTGTTTATAAATACATTCAACTTTGTGACTATAATAATCATCATATATTTCATCCTATTATCACTGTACTGCATATCACAGCTGTTTATTAACTTAATTGTTTTCATTTTTAGATTTTTGTGGTTTTTATCTAACAATAGACAAGGGTAGTAGTATTTATATGTTGCTGAGCAGCGATAACGAGGCAAAGTATGTGTATGTGTTATTAATGTTTCTGATATTATATTTTTAGATAAAGTTATAAGACATGAATTATATGTTTATATACCAAAGAGAGCTGGCTCTTGGCACAGGCATATAGGCCTATACCTAACGCACCACCTGCTGGAGGAGCCGCTGCTGCCAGTCCTTGAATACATAAATGAATGAATAGTGCAGTAAGAGTAATAATTTGCAGCTCCGACTTGTGCTCTTTTCTCGTTCTGTGTCTAGAAGTTAAACGAACAAAAACGAACGAAAAAACAACAACACACACGCACGGACAGCGTCAGTCTTACCGGTTGTGTTGTCGAGCTTTGTGAAACGGGCTGTTCGGTCCCAAACAGAGGAGACTCCGACGGAAACGAGGGAAGTGAAGAGCGAGGAAGAGGAGCAGCACCGGCAGGATGAAGAGAAAGATGACGAGCAGAGCAACCCGGATCGGGTCAGAGTCTAAACACACACACAGACAAGTCCGAGATTCAGAACATCGGATCCTCACGTGAGTGTACTAGGTCATTAAAATCACAACTATTGTTACCAGCTGAACACATTAAAGCATCAGTAATTATAATTTAATAATTCCATATTCACATATGTGAAATAAGACATTCTGTACATTTGGTACTTGAAATAATTTTTGAGCTGCTACTTTTACTTATGCATTTGAAATGGAGGAGTTTTACTTTTTACACGCAGGCTAATTTTCCTGTAGTCATTCAGGGTTTCTCAGTGTGCGCTACCTCGAGCGGCTGTGGCCGGTCCGCTGTCCACGCTGCCTCCGTAACCAGAGTACCTGCAGTCGGGTGGAGCCCAGCCCACGTCACAGTGACAGTGTTTATTACTGTTACACACCTGAAAGCCAGACAGACACACGGCAGGTTACAGTCCACTGAGACCACACACACACACCTGGGATTAACGGGGCTTTACACAGGACACCAGGACATCCCCTTGTTAGCACGCGATAGCACATGTTCACAACTACAGCGTGAATAGCTGTACACTGTCAAACACCTTCAATTCTTTGTTTATTCCACGATGGAACAGTTGAAGTCGGACTGTGATAATGGTTAGTTGAATCACTATATCAGTTTATCTCTGTAAAGTCTTGAAATGTCTCGTGTTTTTTCTTTGGTGACATTATTCTGCATTCGTTTTTTTCTTTTGCTCTTTCTTTAAAAACAAAACAAACACACGAGGATAAAAAACATTATTATTATTGTCTCTCTTCTTTTTTAAGAACAGCACATTACTAACTGTTGTTTGTCTTGTGTTTGTTCTATGTAGTTTAGACCACTCACCCCGTGACCATTGCATTTCCTGTGACAATCATCAACACCAAACACAGACACGTCCTGGCACTTCTGGTTCAAACAGGCCTAAAAAAAAAAAACAACAATATTTTCTGTGGTAAACTAATTTTGAAATCTCACCTCAACTGTGGAGTCTCTAAATAAGTCAGATTTTTTTCGTCTGCGTTTATGGATTTACAGACATCTGACGTGTTTTTCCGGGCCTGACCTTGCCCTGGCTGCAGGCAGTGCCCGGGGCCACGATGGCAGGGTCCGACACGTCGTCCCCCAAGTGAAAAAAGGTTCCTCTGCAGACGAGGTTGCTGTGGTTGAGGCGGACGGTAGTGGTGAGGATCTCTGCATTGGTGCCCAGCAGGAGGCGCTCCCTCCCCCCCTCACACTGGATCCTGCCACACTGAACATCTCTACGGCAAACAGAACTTTTTTAGTCAGGTCAAAGGACACAAGGGCATCGTGGGATTCAAAGCAACTCAATGAAGCATATGGGGCAGACAACGACTTGAACTGCCAGTGTACTCCCTGTGTGTACTGTGTCTGTCGTGAAGAATTAAGGAGATGCAAAATGTGTACAGATGCAACACTACTACAGGAAACAAAATGATCGTCCGTTTCCTCCTTATCGTCCGACCCGCTGTGTGTACTCACGGGTCTTCGCAGGGGATGTAGGAGCCGTTGTTCAGTTGACCACAGTTTCCATATTTGTTTCCCTGTTTGTTGACGGATAAGAAGCAGACATCTTGAGCTCTGGTGGCATCTGAAGAGACGGACAGACGGCTTTGAGAATACAGACCAAACTCTTAAACTGGTTTTAAACCAGTCTAAATTGGATTTTGTCACAAACACATTTCTATAAATACAGTTTGGATTACACAGAACTAGTTTATATTCAATATAAGGCAGCATGAGCGAGATCAGCTTACAAACCGACTCGGTATAAACAGGTTGTGGGTCTGTTACAGCTTTAAATGTTTAGGAGTGCAAACTGATTTTTGGCGCCTTACTCGGTCCCCACAGCATCTGGCACTGGGTGGTCATGTTGGCGCAGACTCCGCTGTAGCAGTAGGAGGAACCGTCACAAGGTTCTCCGTTCTGCAGGAAGACATTGGGGGGACAGTATGGGGAGGAGCCAGTGCAGAACTCCGGAAGGTCACATTCTCCAAGTGGCTCGCGACACACAGAACCTGCCGCCCGCAACTGAGGAGAGGAGGCAGACATTGACTTAACGTTTTTCTCAAACTGGCTTTAACATTTTGCTTCTGCGTATTGCTCGGGCCTCACTTTACAGTCTTGGCAGCAGATGCCATCAGACGAGCACTGAGCCCCAGGAACCAGCTGACAGGTGGACGCGTTACAGCAGGGGTCCTCGCACTCCTGACCAGTAAGAGCACAGCAGCACGTCATGAGGCAGAACACCAGCCACATCACTCACAGTCAGAGAGGTCGTCGGGTGCGTACCTGCAGCAGACCGCAGTCACATTGCTCTCCTTTCTCCACATACAGGTTTCCACAGCGGGGTCCTCCCAGCAAACGCTCAGGCTGTGGTACATTGAACAGACACATACCACCACCGTGCAGCAAACTGACCGACAGATCTGCAGCGCTGCAGCTGCTGAACTGCTGACCCGGCATGAACCTGACGATCAGAGGTCACAGTTTAATGTATACTGACCAGCATAAGAGTCGGCAATAAATTCAGGCATCAGACACTTCTGAATATTCTGACACTGACCCAGTTGAGGGCTCCATGATGCAGCCTCCATGCCGTCGTTCATTCTGACAGGAGCAGTGGCGTTCGGCTGTGTCATGGCTCATTCCCAGATTGTGGCCGAGCTCATGAGCAACAGTGGAGGCCACACCTAGTACACTGACCAGGTGATCCTGGGGGACAAGAGGAGACAGGGCTCTTACTTTATGCTTCTGGTTTGGAACTGGCTTCAGTCATTTCTATTAAGCCAAATGTCACAGTTAGACACAGAATAGAACTTTCCCGTGTTGAAGGTTCTGCTTTTAAAACCACAAGCTGTGCCTACAGCACTGGAGACACGTTTAGGGAGAGATAGTTCAACACCCGTCCATGCAGTAGTTCTCAAGTTGCACATACTTGAGAAGGGAAGTTAAATTAGCAGAATCATTTTGTAAAAATGTCAGGGATGACCTAATCAATTATTTGGCTTCTCTACAGCAGAATGAATAACTGAAAACCCCATGCACCTGAAACAAACAAGTAGAATTTGTTAGAAATGTTTAGTGAATGTTCATATCATGTCTGGGGTGGTGAAATCTGCTTTCCAACCACTCCTAAAATATATATTTTTAACATTTACTAAGCATGCTGCGAAGGCTCAGACTAAATAAACAAATTCACTGCAGCACTTCTGGAAACATCTCAGACAAAGTAAGCAGAAAATGATCTGATGCTCGTCAGTAAAAGCTCTTCCTCTTTATGCTATAGACTCCCGTAAAATAATGTTCCCTCACCACATTGACTCCACCTGACCGGTCTCTGGAGCACATGGATGACTGAGAAGCCATCCCAACTGTGGTGCCATCAAAAGACTCACCCCTGTGAAATAAAACATAATGATTAAGATCAGTCCGAATGTGAGACTTTTATTCGGTTAAATGTTTCTGTCCTACATGACGAGCTGGGCGTTGTCATGGCGAAGGCGCGGCAGCAGCTCCCTGGTTCTCCACTCCAGAAAGTTGTTTAGGGTGTCTGTCGGACTCTTCTCCACCCGGATCTTGTCACGGTCGCTCCAGATCTCCAGGCCAGTCAAAGCCACGCGGACATTCAGAGGACGATAGAACTGAGAAGACAGAAGAGACGTGGTTCGTTTGTACTTTCACAGCAGATATTTAGTAACAGGAAGGTCAGAGGTAACAGGACTCACCCAGTCCACCTGGTTGGCCGTGTCCAGCATGCGGTAGATGATGGTTTTATTGTTTTTCTGGTAATTCAGAAACTGTAAGGACACGATGCAACAATTAGTTACATCATCTCTCATCATTGTAGTGTTGTTCCATCACATTTCCTGGATTTAGTTTTATGGTAATAAAACTGTCTGCTGCCATCTTGTGTCCAAAACATGTCCCATTTAAACACTTTATTTTTTAAAAAACCTCCCTGATTAATTTACCTCCCAGAAGATCAAAACCAGCCTCAGCAGTGGTGTTAAAAGAAAAACACCTCGTGTAACATGACACTTGAAAACACTGAAGGAATTGCCGTCATAAAGAGGAGAGTTCAGAGGAAAGAAATTATTTAATAATTTATATATTATTTAATAATTTAAATTATTCAATTATGAGCTAGATTTATTTTGAAACAAACTAATTCAGTGGATAAGTGGATCCACTAGGACTTTAAACCAGAGATTCTACACCATTATGGACAATTGGCCAAAATGAACCCAAACATGCAGTGAGAGTAGAGAGCAGGTGGAGGAACAGCTGGAGAGGTGGAGGTTTGCTCTGGAAAGAAGAGGCATGAAAGTCAGTCGTAGTAAGACAGAATACATGTGTCTAAACGAAAGGGAGCATGGTAGAACCGTGAGGTTACAGGGGGCTGAGGTGAAGAAGGTCCAGGAGTTTAAGTACCTGGGGTCAACAGTTCAGTGTGATGGGGAGTGTGGAAAAGAGGTGAAGAGGCGAGTGCAGGCGGGTTGGAATGGGTGGAGGAAAGTGTCAGGAGTGTTGTGTGACAGAAGAGTGTCAGCAAGACTCAAAGGAAAGGTGTACAGGACAGTGGTGAGACCAGCTCTGCTCTATGGGTTAGAGACAGTAGCAGTGAGAAAGAGACAAGAGGCAGAGATGGAAGCAGCAGAGATGAAGATGTTGAGGTTCTCCTTAGGAGTGACAAGGTTGGACAGAATTAGGAACGAGTTCATCAGAGGGACAGCGCACGTTGTCTGTGTCAGCAACAAAGTCAGAGAGGCCAGACTGAGATGGTTTGGACATGTGCAGAGGAGGGATAGTGAATATATTGGTAGAAGGATGTTGGAGATGGAGCTGCCAGGCAAGAGGGCGAGAGGATGACCGAGGAGGAGACATATGGATGTCCTAACAGAGGACATGAGGTTAGCTGGTGTCAGAGAGGAAGATGCTCTGAATAGAGTGAGGTGGAAACGGATGATTCGCAGTGGTGACCCCTGATGGGAAAAGCCGAAAGAGAAGAAGTAGTAGTAGTAGTAGTAGTAGGCCAAAATGAACCCAAACAGATTTTTGCTTGTAGACAAGGGGAACATTAGAAGCATCAACTGGCCTCCCGTGTGTAAACATGATCACATGCGGCATTAGAGACTTTATTAAATTCATTTTTGGTGCGTCATCAGTGAGATGAGCCTAATTCTTAGCGCAGAAAGAGACAAAAACAAAAACAGACACACTGACCTCCTGATGATCAGCCACCAGCACCAGTTCAATGTACTTGGTCTCAGACAGTATGTCTCTTTTACTCTGCAGAGAAACAGAATGAACAACAGGGGAATGTAACATTGTAACATGTAAAGTCAAACAGAAAAGTGAAGGTTTCAGCTCTCACACGATCTGTATGCAGAACTTCCACTTCCTGTGTGTGTTTATCAGGAATAGAGAAGCGCCTCACTCACCCTGTGTGCGGCTGTGTGTGTGGAGCTGAAGATTGTAGGGATAGCAGTGTGAGACACTCCACAGCCTCCAGCACCGTTAACACCCTGATGGCCGGTGGAAGACACCAGGTGAATGACTCCTTCTTCATCAGCTCCTCCTCCTCCGCTCCCATCATTGCTGCCTCCTCCACTCTCCCCTCGTCCCCCTGCATCCTCCCCCAGCGGGCGGTGGAGGTGTTGTAGGTCATTCTGTGGCCGCAACTCGAACCTCATGGTGGAGTTAATGGCAATGACACCACTTGAGGAGCAAACAGAATCAAAGCATTTGATCGGGACAAGGTGATTCAGGGTGTAGTAGTGTGTATGCGCACTTCTGATCAGCCACAACATAATTACCAGCTGATAAACCGGAGAGGTAAACATTTATTTGGTGATCATATTTAATCATGTGCAATAAATGTTAGAATGTACACGGTTCAGATCTGTGGCCTTCTCTGTGAACAGCAGACTTTAGTCTTTATTGAAAATCCACTTTAATATGTGTAATGCAAAGCCGCTACTGAACCACTTCGCACTTCCTGCTAGTGTCTTGACGCAAATTTCACTCACTAAGTCTGCAAGGCTTCACGTGGACCATAGTGCCCAAACTGGAAGCAATCCGAGGTTCAGTGTCATGCCCAAGGACATTTCTAGGGGGCACCGGGAATCAAACCACTGACCCTGTGGTCCATGCACAACTGCTTTACCAACTGCCATGATTTGTACATCTCTGTGCACCCAAAATGTACCGTACCCTAAGATTCAAGGACGTTCCTGCAGCTCTGTGGTGGACAGTGAGAACACGCTGTGTGTATTTAGTAGTGCAATATAAAAATACTCCACTAAGTTGATTTGTGCAGTGAATGCAATAAAAGCAAATCTAGGTCACAAATGTGTTTATTGGTGTTTGCAGAAATACTAACAATACTTTATTGTTAAACCATGTGACTAAAAGTAAACTCCGCACAATAACGAGACAACATTTTCTTTTGTTCTCAGCTCACTCTGATTAATAAAAGGTCTGATTCATGTTAATCTGGTTGACAGTGGTTTCTGTGTACAGATCCTCTAAAGGCTGCCAGGTTGAGCCTCTGACCCCAAAAACCACAAACTGGACCTGGCCTGTTCACATGAGCTGACAAATAAATCCACTAATCCCCCTGCAGCCTCCACCCACTGTGCTACTGAGGTCAAAGGTCAACTCTCACTGATCCGGCTCAGTTCAACTTGCAACAGAACAGTAATGTCACTCGCGATTTCTGCTGACATCAGCCAAGTAACCAAAGCCAAAGACCTGAAAAACATCAAATCCTGGAAAAACCGGATCGTAGGTTTTTAGATTTAAACTGATTTTGTTTTCTTTATGCTTTCAATCCCCAATAGAGAATAGTGTTTCTCTCGGTCTGTGGCAAAGTGTGACAATAGCTGAGTCCGCATGCTGCTGATTCACTGAACATCCTCAAATTCTCAAAGCTCGGGTCACCCTGTTTTCATCCTGTCAGCAGAAATCTGCAGATTGTCACAAGATTTGGACACTAATACTGTTGGAAAAGTACAACTTCCTCATGGTCTGCACTTCTTAAAGCTGTCATTCATTTCATTAGTTACATACCGTAGACCAGAGCAGGTGCTCAGAGCCACTCTGGACTGAGGGAATCCTTGGACAGTGCCGTGGTAGTAACAGTGAGTCTGCAGACGACACGAAAACACATCAAACCGACAAACGGCTGTAAACCACAGCAGACAGACTGCAATGCATTCACTAACTCACCACAGAGTCAGCCACCGCAGACACTCCGGTGCCGTTGGGAAGGTAGTAGAAGATGTTGGGTGGTTTGGGCAACAAGTCACTGCACAGAGACACCGCACACACAGCGGGGTAATGAGTCAGTAAAGGCCTAACACACCGATCATGTTCTAAGACTAAGCAAATGTAAAATGGCTGCTAAAATTGTTTATGAAATAAAATGTGATCTGCTGCAAGGTAAAATGTGTGAGGAGAGAACATGACCATTAGGTCCGAAATCTGCTGCAGGAGAAAGAACCGGGTCACTGAAGAGCAGGTAAACACAGACAGCGTTCATCAGACTCACTGGTTCTTCTCCAGGTCCAGCAGGAAGAGTCGTCCTCCTACCTCGAGTCCACACCGCAGCTGATCAGGGTGACCGTTCTGAAACAGACAGGAACCACATTTCCCTTATTTAATGGGCCAGCAACTACAGTATCTACATTCATTTACAGGCCATTCACAACACGTGTCTTCATGATTAGGCTGACAATCTGCTGTCTTACTTCAGATCAGTTACTTCAGGGAGTAGAGATCAATAAAACGGTGATTGTCCGGGGAAACAATATTTGCATTTTTACTGACAACAAAAATGTAGCAACAGTTCCTTAGCTGTGATGCTGCTGGATCAGCAGGTTAACAATAATCATGCATCTAATAACTTGGATATGAACAGAAGGGAACAAGTCTACTTCCATCTGATCGTCCTTTGAGATATAAGTCTGTATGTGTGTGGACATGTCAAGTTTGTTTCAGTACCATTGTTGTGAGGACACTTTAGCTGGTCCAAACAACTTCAAAAGGCTTTTTGAGGGTCAAGACTGGGTTTTAGAGTCATGGTTAAAATGAAATTATTTATTGTATTATGTCAATGAGTGTCCTCACAAGTGTAGAAAGACAAATGCGTGTGAGTAAGAGAGGGAGACATATCCGCTATCCAATCAGTGGCTCTTCCTGTCCATTAATGGAGCTGCTATTTGAAGAGGAGACACTTCCTGTCCAATGCCTCCTCGCTTTCTCCTCTCCCCTCTACAGGAAGCTGAGGCGTGTGCTTATCCTTCCATTGTACTGAGGGGATTACCACGCCTTTATAATTATTATTATTAGGACATGTGCACAATGTCTGATCAATTTATGTCATCAGAATCATGGCTTAAGTGAGGATCAAGGAGAAATTCTGTGTCAGGAGCATGTTCCTATCTAAGTAACAACACAATGGCCAAAAAAAAAAAAACATTTAAATAAAATTTGACTAAACCAGAAGAAGCAAAATTTCCAGAGAAAAACGTCTTCACCAGGAACCATGACATTTTTGGGTGCAGCAGAAAATAATTTGGGTGGAGTATTCCTTTAAAATGAGCAGAAATGTCCTCTGAGGCGTGTTTGTTTCGCCATGCTCCCTGTACTCTGTACTGCGGTGGGTTCAGATCATTGTGCAACAGGATAGAGAAGGGGTGGGGGTGTGTTTGTTGTCTGAGTCATGTTAAGCTCAGTTGGGTGGGTCTGGATCTGGTACCACAGAGGAAATGGTTAGAGTGGTTTTACATCTAGATCCATTGGGTCAAAGAAAAGTGTGCAGCAAGATTTTGTGCCGATTTCAGTGTCAGAGTGTTTGTATGTGTATGTGTCAAACACTGATGAAGTAAGTTGCAGTAAGAAGTTCTCTGAAGTTGTACCGAAATAAAAATACCACAATGTCAAAATGCTGCATTACAAATCAAGTGGTGGAAAAGGACTCACATGTACGGCTGTGCCATATCCTGATAATTATCATCATTATTGAGATACTAATACAGCTGTGTGCTGCTGTGGTGAAAGGGTGAAGTGATTTCAGTCCAAACTGTTCAAAATGAAGATAAATGTGATGCACAGAAACTGCTATGAAGAAACTGTTTCATTCATATTCTATTTTTTAGCCACTGATCTTTCATTTTGTTCAGTATTTGATGATGTACAGCACATTATTTCTGAACACCGATTGTGTTTCAATGGTTGATTGCAATTATTGTGTATGTTTGTTGTGAAGCTTTAAATAATTAGTTTTTTAAACAAAATATTTTTTAAAAGGAAGTTGCTGACAGCTCTCAAACTGTCTGCCTTCGCACCTCATGTCAGAATGTTTGGAAACCACCCGCTGAATCTTTATAGCTTAGTGTTCTCTGACTGTATCACTTGCTTTGAGTGTATCGTCATCATTTTTATAGCATTAATAAATGCTGCAACATCTCCAACTGGAAAGTAACTAGAGGCCAACACTGTGAGACGAATGCAGTGTAGAGTCAAACATGCCTGCAAGGCTTCGTGCCGCTGTCTGATATCCGTTATATTTTACCAGTGTCATTACTGGGTTTATGTGAAGGCAGCTGAAGTCAGTTAGATTTGTTGATACTCAATCAGGTGTCACATTTAATGGAACCTCAGTCTGACTACAACTGTTAGTCAACTGTCTCTTTTTAAACAGGACACTTTATGACTTTTAAACAGACTTACATTTAGTCATTCATCAGATGCTTTTATCCAAAGCGACTTACAAGTGAGGTACAATCTAAGTCAAGGAGACAACACCAGAGCAGAAAGGAACTTTTTTAAAGTAAATATAAAGATGTGGAAGAGTTCTGATTTCAGGATTTTTTTTTACTATAGGGAGTGAGGTCACTGAACACGCACAGTTTGGCAGCTCGTTCCACCATCGTGGGATCACTGAGCTGAACAGTTTTGCTTGGTGTCTTCTGTGTGGTGCTGGGACTACCAGACGTCGTTTGCTGGCCGACGGCACCGGATAGGAGGGATTGAAGACCTGAATGATTAAGTTGAGGTCAGCCAGAGCTATAGAGTTGAACACTCTCTAGGCAAGAGACAGAGCTTTATACCTAATCCGCGCAGGCACAGGAAGCCATTGCAGAGATCTGAAGAGCTGTGCGAGTCCTTTTTGGCTGGTTAAAAATTTGGCGTGCTGCCGCATTTTGGATCATCTGCAGGTCTTTGGTCGTGCATGCCGGTAACCCCATCAACAGGGCGTTGCAGTAATCGAGACGAGACAGGATCAACGCCTGCACGATTAGTTGGGTCAGGTATTCCGAGAGGTAGGGTTTGATCTTTTTGATGTTGTAAAGGGCAAATATACAAGACCCAGAGACTGAGGCGATGTGTTCCATAAAGTTGGAGATCGATGATGACCCCCAGATTTCTGGCCAACTGGGACAGTCACTGCAAATCCAGTGTTGATGCTTATGTTGTGATGTGTCAAAATTCTCGCTTGGAAGACAAGAACTTCAGTCTTGGAGATGTTAAGCTGAGGATGTCTTTCTCTCATCCAAGTAGAGATGTGAGAGACACAGTAGAGTTATCCGGTGGAAAGGACAGAAAGAGCTGTGTGTTGTCTGCGTAGCAGTGATAGGAAAAGCCATGAGAATGGATGATGGAGCCCAGGGAAGTAGTATAGATGGGAAAAAGAAGAGGACCAAGGAGCCCTGCAGTAAACTGGTGGAAAGGTTATGAGAGTTAGAATCACGCACCTGCCAGGATACCTTGACGGTTCGTCCAGACAAGTAAGACAAAAGCCATGCTAAAGCTGACCCAGAGATGCCCAAGTCAGAGAGTGAAGACAAGAGGATCCGATGGTTCACAGTGTCAAAGGCTGCAGATAGGTCTAGTAGAATTGACAAGGGAGGGATCAAGAGAAGGCTTCTTAAGCTGCTAGGATTGCTTGAACCAGGTGGGATAAGTGCCTGTTGTGGCAAAATTTATTTTAACGGTTTGGATTGTGACCCAAATCACCCTGAACTTCAGGGTGACTCCAGATCAGGTGCTGGTTAATGTGCAGTTTCAGCAGGCTCCGGTGCTCACCTGATCACATGAACATTCATTTATCTGGCTTACAGACAGTCTTTTGTCTGCCGTGTGGGCAGGTCCACATGTTTGACAGCGGTTTCTTGCTTTTTCACGTCTGTGGACTGCATGTGTCCTAAGGCTAGCAATAAATGGGACCCCGAAACACTAGAAGAGGGCACAGAAAGCCTGGAGCTATGGGGTTTAACTGATTGCAACCTGCTAGAAGGAAAAAGAAGCACTGACAGGTTGCTTCAAATTAATAAGCAGAGTCACATCAGTACAAACCCATCCCGTCTCATCCTCCACATCTTTATCTTTGTCTCCCTCTCCCCCTCTCTCTCCCTCTCCTTGGTGAGATCATGTCTCTTGTTCAATCTCAGATGATGTCACAACTGCAGAAACTCGGGGCGAGGCTCAGAGCTGCCGACCACAACACAAGTGGAAACAAAGCAGCAGTAACTCAGAGCTCAGGCATGTGACAAGAAACCAGAACCAGATGTGACTGTTTACATCATTTTGAAGCAGAAATTTTATGGTTGTAGTTTCTAAAATGGGAATTTCTTCATCTTTTAATAACCTTGTAGGCTTTGAAAGGTGAGTGGCATCCTTAGAAAACCACCTTTCAACAACAATGGAAAGTGCGTTAGAGAGCACAAAATCTTACAAACAAGAGATAAAAGAAGCAGAAGACACAAGATAATGAGTCGGACAACATTTAACGAAAGTCAAACAAAATACTACAACCAAAGAACATCTCAATACAAAGTATTGATGTAAATGTGCTAGTTTGGACTCAGTGAAACTCTGATGAGAATGTCATTTTGTGCCAAATGTTGATTAAATAATTCATCCATTAGCTAATCATTTCATTTGTGAATTGTGTATTAACAAGTTAAATTTAGTCAAGTAATGTACTTCTTAAGTAACCCCACTTACTTAAGTCAAATGGAGAGAGACATTCAAAGTCAGACGGTAAGAGACGTTTCTTTGAGTCTCTTTAGTCTATCTCACTTTCTCTTCTAAATCCCTGTTTCCTCGCGGCTGGTGGAGACTTGTGGGGGTTTTGCAGGAAGTGATCTCAGAGCTTTTGTCAGCGGCACAGGAAGTGTCTGTCCTACCCACCCCACCCCGATCCTGCAGGAAGCAGAAAATGGCCAATGCTCCAACTTCCTTCCTCTGTTATTACACGGTGACCGTAAACCAGGAAGAAAGCGATGAATTCCTGTTCCTTCTTCAGAACCCAGTTCCAACTAAAGTCTTTACGGTTAGTCTTGTTAGAAAGTGTATGCAGTACTATCAAAGTTTATCTGCTAATGACCAGGAGAAATCTCTCTCAGACTGACAAACAGTTTTGTTTTCTAACTTTCCAGACTAAGTTCAGACCATTTATCACCATCCTGACTGAGGAGATCTCTTGTGTCTCCTCCAAAATGTCACAAAGCTGAGGAAGTATCAAGAGGTAACAAAAAGAAAGCATTCATGCCTTTCAAAACTCTTATCACAGCCTGTAGCTACATTTAAGCAAAACACAGGTTTACTTGCCAGTGTTGGGAGTAATTTTTGGCTCACACGTTACCACGGCACAACACTCAAACGTTCTGGGTACGACCTAAGGTTTGACTTATTGCCCAAATGGATCCACAAGCATAACAGGGATACTAAGTCAGAGGGCATTAAAACTTAATTTAAAAATCCACAACTTTCAGAAAAAAACACATCCTATAATAATTTATACTTAACAGCTTGTGCTGTGAAACAACCACTTTTCATCAGTAGTTCTGCAAAAGGCAGAGTAGGAAACTCCTGATACCGCTCTGAGCTCAGTGATTTTCAGCACAATTCGTAAAGTATGCAGTGGACACAGAAACTGGCCTCTATTAAACATCCAACCGATAATAAACATGTCCAAAAATGGCAGCAGGTTTTCAGCATATCGTAGCACAACTTCACAACTGTACCTCCCAAGAGGCGCTCTGTCAGCAGCCATCATCACATCCAAATATCTCCATCAGGTAACCATGGTAACAAGTGGGAGAGGGGGACTGCTATTGTTTTCATAAATGGGGGAGGAAAACAAGTGTGTGTTAGTGTATCCCACCCAACCCAGACATTTAAAGATCAGCCCGACAGGAAGCAGAACAGCAGCAGAATACGCCACTAATTAACCAGTAACACATTAATTAACCAGTTAACCTGTAAATATCCAAGAATCAGTGTAAGAGTTTAACATAATCACTAGATTTCTCATAATGCAACTAATTTTAGTAAAAAAGTTAGGCTGCTCCAGTGTGAACATGGCACAGCCTGGGTGGTGGTGGGGGAGCTCCAGTGTCCATCAGAGACACAACATACCCAGAGTGCTTAAAGAACCCCAAAGTGCTTAAAGAACCCCAAAGATAGTGGGTGGTTCTATTATACTACACACGGCAGCCCAAGTTCTAATTTGTTCACTTGGGCTTCACTTGTTGACTTTACAGATTTAAAACAAAGTTTTCAAGAGAAATTGTGAAATATTTTTAAATATTCTTTAAATATTCAAATTTAGCAAAGAAGACACATCTTAGCTTTCAACAGGTGAAAACAGAGTTCAGGAACATGATGCAAGGAGAACTCGTGGGAGCCTGCAGGATCATATAATTAATGGGCCTTATGTGGGAGAACTTCCGTACAGTGCGACCATGGCGAAATCCTGCAGCAATGACTCATAAACACTGTGTTCACGATGAGAAAATGAGCAGTTTGCATCAACCTGAGAGTTTATTACAGCTTTATTTGATAAGATTTCATTGAGTGGACATTTGTTCCATTTGCTTCCCCCCGCTGAAATCACTTGAGAACAACTGCCCACCGTGTCCTACATGTGTCAACAGCTAATGACTCTGACCTGTAGTGCTTCAGTCAGGCTCCTTCTCCGTCCGTCCACTAAGACGAAGGGACGAGTTGTTTCTAGCAGTGAATGCTGTTGTGTGTCCACACCTGAGGACACAGAGACATTTGTTCTTGAACTGACAGGACTGACTGAACTGACAACAAACGGACATGAGTAGAAGAATAATAACTGAGAGAACATGACTCTGAACAGGATCCTTTACAGTAAAGACATCTGACTCTGTTGGATTTTCTAGAACTCCAAAGACACTCAGTGCTACAGAGTTGAGAATCTTTGTTTGAGTAGAGACACCTGCTACAGAAACACTGACCAACCTTCATCCCAGAATAAAACGGCTGATTCCAGCGCAGTCATTTCCTGTAGTTATTGATGCTTCAGCTGTGTCTTCCTGTCTGAGCTGCAGAGGTGCACCTCGTCTTATATACAGTAACTTAGTTTAGTTTTTTTTAAAATCAGATATACAAATTTGTTTTGTTACTGCTTCTTTCTTAATCTTGACTTACTGTTGGATGTCCTCTGCTAATTTCCCACTCCCTGCTACACTCCCTGCTACACCATGCACACTCCTTCATGTATTAGTCAGGACAAAGTAAAATGTAATGTGAAGGTTGAAGTGAATGGAAGTAATCAACCAAGAGTCTTTGGGTCTTTATTTCAGTGAAACCACGTGGGACATCCGGAGGAGAAATTATCTCTACAGATGTGCAACATTTTTCATTAAAGTAGCCCAGTGTGTATTTTACCTGCGAATTACTACGGTTAACTAGGGTTAGGTCAGCTAAAGTGTGCGCTTTCTGTTGAACACCTCACGACTTTACGATCACAATTTTTTACTCACATATTCTGTTTCTGTGTCATGATGAAACCATCTGAACACGCAGAAAACACGTTTCCTACAAACACACGTTCTGAATTTAAATGTACACCTCAAACGTCCCGTGACACCTGAGTACAATAGTTAATATAATAACATTTCTAAGTTATAATGTTTAAAGAGCATTTAGAAAAAGTTCCCTGCTCTGCCAAGAACACTAGCCAGGTTTTACCATTTAAAATGAGATTTGGAAAAGTAAGGACACGTGCTCATTTCAATTCCGTCACCTTTTTCTAAAAGTTCTAGCCACGCCCACATTGACGGCGTCACACAGGTAAAATAGCCGTTAGCTACAGGTGAGCTTGTGGCGACCTGGACAAAGCTGTAAAGGCAGTAAACAGTTACCGGTACCGTCCGTCTGTCCGTCCTCCGGCAGAACCCCTCCATCCTGTGGTGCCTTCAGGGACACGGACACGGCGAACGCAGCGCGGCCGCTGAGCAGCAGCAGCAGCAGCGACGGTACCGAGGCTCCGCTCATTCTCTCTGCGTCAGCGGCAACAGGTTGTTGTGTTCAGTGTGTGCGAGGCGACCCGGTCCCGGTCCCGGTCTCGTTACTTGACCGTGTCCGAGCTCCGCCGAAACTCCATGCGCCTTCTTTTCCGGGTGACATCCACAGAGAGGAGCGGGTCAGAGGCGCAGGCTGCATCCGCGGGACTCACCGTTAGGACGGCGTGAAGGCTGCGGCTCCCCCGCCCCTCTCCCACCACCACCAGAACACCGAGCCGGTGTGTTCCGCCCAGTGCGGTGTGTCCGTCCGGACAGGCCCGAAAGCGGCTTAATTAGCGGAGGACACCGGAGCGCCCGTGTTTATACCGGGAGCTAACGTCACGTCGCCCAGTGAAACTGACCGGAGCTAGCAAGAGTCGCCGGAAGTCCCGTAACTCCGCTCTTCAAAATAAGAGTTGCCGTGTTGCGTGTTCGCGCATGTGAATTGGATCGTATTTTAACAGAGATTGATATTTAAATTTGGCTTTATCACGATGAACAAAATTCAAACCCGACCCACAATTAAAACTACTTGTCTTAGTTTGTAAGTTATTTTAACACAGAATGAAAATTAGAACACCTAATGCAGGACACTGGACTTTTTGGTTGCATTTATACAAACAGGTATTTCAACACCTGAAAATCTTTTGTTTCCTTCGATTTGACTTTGTCTTTCCACGTCGCTGCATTTCATAAGGCCATATGTATTTGTCACAGCCCTACATTTATTTTAAATATACACCTAAAGATTGAACTACCTAGTATTTGCTTAGATTTGCTCCACTGATTTTTTGTAAATGCATCAAAACAATAAAGTAGATGGCAAATGTGTTTATAGAACAATCTGCTGAGCGGCACCTTTTATTCCTTCTTCTTAGTGAAGTAAAAAAAGACCTTTACAGTTTCTGTACTACAGAATTCTGCAGTATGTTCACATTTACTATAACGGAGAATAGAAATGCTACTTCCATGTCCCCACATCTACTGTAGAGCTGGATGCTGCCCTCACTACTTCTGCATGTATTGAATCCTTCATTACTGACCACTTCAGCCAGGCCTGCAGCGTTTGACACTGATTCACAGCTGTCTGTGTTGAATTGATATTTGAATTATGTATGTATTACTTAACCGACCCAAACCACACCACAGTTAAATGTGATAGTGTTTTTATGTCTCCAAAGAACTTTAGTCACATATTCCGTTTGCAGTCACTCCTTAGTTTATTTTGAAAGCAGTCAGTGGATGAAGTGTGTATGAACCTGAATGGGCTTGACACAGGTATGAGTGTGACACACACACACACACACACACACACACACACACGGGAGGGTGTTTCCTCACTCCATTTAACTCGTTAGCCTCTGCAGTCTGATCCAGTCCGGAAGCAGCTCCTCAGCCTCTTTTCACACACGTTTTAATTTAGACTTTTTGTTCTTATAACTCTTAACATGTAACATTTCCAATACTACTAATGGGTGAAGGGACGGGTTCAGGAGCTTAGAGGTTCTCTGTTTTTTCTGAGGAGCTCAGTGAGCAGACATAAAATGACAACAAACAGGAAATGTGTGAGGTTGGAGAAGATTCTTAACCCACGACTGATGAAGAGCAACCTACTGCTTCATAACACCACAAAATGACATAGAATGAACAGAGAAACTCAGTCTGGGGGTCGTGGGCCCATTTTCCCATGATCCATGCATCAATCTGCTGTATGTAATTAACTGCTCCACTATTGGTTAGACAAAGGAGGAAGAATACTAAAATCCTCGTAATGTTGAGATATGAGTGACAACATAACTGTGAGGGGTTTGTGCTGTAATCAGGGCTGCACAGGATGTTTGGCCTCAGGCACCACAACATCCAGAAGCAGCACTCACTCTGAAATATTATATGAAAAAGATGATGGATCCTGCGGCCTTGTGACTTCATTCTGAATTTATCAAGTTTAAAAGAAGCTGCTGATGCAGCTGGACTGGGTCCAGGAGAATTCCAGGTCAGTGAGGTGTGGACGGAAACTGATCCAGCTTCAGTGTGAAACTGGAGGAAGGAAGCAAGCTGCTGCATGTGCACGTGCTGCTGCAGAGGATCAGCTGATTACATAACTCCTGTGTACATTTTTAATCTGCTCACATGTCACAGCCCGGCTCAAAATGACCAGAATAAAGTCCAGGTGAGAGGGTCAGCAGTGAAAGGTGTGGAAGAGTGGAATGGGATCCATGTTGTAGGGGAACAAAAGAAAAAAAACAGAAAGCTTGTAGGGGAGGAAAGCCCACCTGGTCTGGGCACAGACCACAGTGTCCCTGAATTGTGGATAATCGTGTTGTTTGAGGTAAAGTGGTGTTTGATCTAAATTTTAAAGACACTGGCCTCTGATTTATAGTTCAGGATAACTACTGGACTAACAGCTTTATAGATTTCTCTGGACTGGGTCTAATGCCACATGGCTCAACATGGCAAGGAATTCCCTGCTAGAAACCAGATTGTGAGAGTTCTGACCACACACTCACATGTGGGCCATGTTTAGGGTGGACCCGGCCATGTGTACTGATGTGGGGTGCATGAGCCTGAAAGGTGGAGATCCTCTTTGTGCTTAGATTTGCACTGACAACTAAAGGTGAACTTTCCCTGGACATCTTCTTCTTCTTCTGCCTGTCCTGCCCTAATCGGGGACATAGCGTGTCCCCTCTGAGTCTGAGGCTTCCTGTTGGTGACAACATCCAAAAACCTGCAGGCCGAGCAGAACAGGAGCATTTATTAATATTATACAGTATCAACATGAACGAGCTTTATTGCTGAAGCCTCAAACATCCGTGTTTAAGCCGGTAAAGGTGAAGCTGATTCTAACCACATCACGTCCTCACAGCTCATTCATCCAGAAGAATACATAAGCTTTTCTTAGTTCTTAAATAATCAGACTAAAGTAAATGAAGCTGCTGTGCTAATGTGCATTTGTCCTGAAGGTTCGTCCGTAAGGACGCATGAAGACTGCCAGCGTCCCCGTGAGCATTCTGCTTTCACCTGTGTCTCCCACAGACAACACATGCAGTGCACATGCTGAGAGATAAGGTTCAGCTCCGCCCTGGTTCGGGTCTTAAAACCAAAGTTGGTGGAGCAGTGATCCACAGGGTCAATGGTTCAACTCCCAGATCCTCCAGGTTACGTGTAAAGATGTCTTTGGGGAGACGCTCAGGTGAACCGATCTTGGAACCCCAGTAAGTCACTTTGAGCCAAAGTATCTGCTAAAGGACTGAATCTCACAGCAACGTGTTTCCATAGATTGATTATCACTGTTTTGTTTATTCAGCTTCCTTTAACGTTCGGTCATCTGTGAAGAACGTTGAATTGCATTAATACAGTATTATATAGATAAAGTTTGATTGGCTGACTGAGCTCTGGGATTCACACTAAAAGTAGTCGTGCACCTTTGAACAGTTCTCACCTGCTGCTCCTGAGACTCCACAGGCCTGAAAATCTCATCCAGATCAATCCAGATCACTAAACCAGATTACCTTTTTATTATGGCTGCACTGATTTCAGGCTTTTGCATAGAACAATTTGAACAATGTAGGCCACGTCTCAGCGTGCTTTCTGTTCATGATCTGAGTTGTGGACAAAATTTAATTCCTGGTGTTGGACGAGTTAGAATAAACGAAAGGATCCTTAATCAAACTTTTTTTAAACAGCTGGAGATGCAAACAGCCACTCACCGCCCTGATCTGCTGTCTCCGGCTGATGACGTGTTTTCTGTCATTGGAGAAAGTCCGTCTCTGGAGCTGCAGGTCGTAGAGAAACAGAATCCGCCTCTTCTCCCTCTGACAGACAGACACAGAACGTCAAACAAAAAAAAACATCAAATAACTTTTAAGAGACACTGATAAGCTCTAATTGCACATGTGAACACGGAAAGAAAATCTACAGATTCCAAACGGCTCATTGGACCTGAAAACTTAGAAACACCTCAAGACAGGTTAAAGTGCCAACGTGGCCAAAGGTTCCCTGTACACTAACAAACACTGTGAATATTACACCAACTCCACCAGTGGTCAGCATGCTCACAGTTACATGTGATTGTTTTTTCATGTACAGTGAGAGGTCTCGTCACATTGTGTTGCGAGACGAGGGGCGCCATCTTGTGATCTGAGTGGCCTTGTAACTGGTTACCTGCAAATCATTTGTTGTTTAAATCCTTTAGATCTGATGGAGGAAGAAAAAGGGCTTTACGTGGCGAAATCACAGTAACAAGTGTTTTCCAGGGGCTCTCCATGTTCCACTCCCCGATTATCTGCACAGGTCACCTGGGTGAGTTTTCAGCTGCAGTCAAATGTTTAATATTTTTCATATCACGTTCAATAGATTTCATTATGGCCGTAGCAGAAATGCACATTTGCCCCCATCATTCTGTTTTCATTGCGTTTTTAATTGCTTCTATCTCTTTTTTTTACACCTCCATGCTACTACTTCACTACATTTCAAATACTACTGCTCTACATGTATAACCCTAAAAAAACAGTCAAACTATCAGACTTTTATTGTGAAATCCAGTAGCTACCAGCAGTTGATAAAATAGTTCAGTTTATGTGGATTTATGGATATGGATATTTCTACCACTGGTACCTGTGCTACGTTTGGCTGTAGAGTAACGCTTCTGCACATCACGTTGGGAAGCCTGTGTGGCCAGTCGTGAAAGGCCTGAGATGTTTGCCGAGGGTTCTAGTAACTGGGGCTGAAGAATTAAATTTGAGATAATCTCAGGGAGGAACGCAAACGTTACTGCATGCCAACATTGTACTTCACTGCATTTAATATACTTTTATTACTATTATTAAACTGTATTACTTTTGACAGTTAACTACTCCAACTCCGGCCGGCTATTACCAAAGTAAAATGCTGAATATGCAGAATGTGACAACATGAGAACATGCTTTGCTCATTCATTCACCCACTGTCTCTCTCACGTTCCCTGTTTGAGTAAATGTCTCTCCACCACAGTTCAGCTGTTCTAATGCTCTTACGTTAATCTGCTCTGAGATCAGATTTACTGCAGCTCACAGTATGTGTGTGTTAAGAAGACTGAACCGTATTTGCTTCGTCGTCAGGAAATGAGAGGAAGTGACATCACCTCAGTAACATATGTTCAAACTAAAACAAAGACTCTAGTGTATCATTTGTTTACTACACTGTTGTTACGCCTGCTAGTAGTAGTAAAACTCCCAGGTACGAATCCCCGTCTACTGGACTGACAAGTTCGGTACAGGTAGATAAACGCATCAGTATCAAAAGTAAAAGAGCCTTTATCCTCAATATGCGTGTTCCTCCATCTTTCTGATGATGCAATACTGTCCAGCTCATATGTAAGACAGAGTTGTGTTTGTGTTGGGTGTCGACTTTGAGTGTGAGAACCTGCGGGTTGTAGAAGGCGGCGATGACCCGTCGGAGGCGGTTGGTGTAAGCCTGGAGGCAGCTGAGCAGCCCCACCAACAGGAGCCAGCTCACACAGCTCACATACACGACTGCAGGGAGGGAGGTGGGGGGGGACACACAACCTGAGGGGGGAGACAGGCTGGGTTTACACTGTTCGGTGTGTGACGTTGTGCTGTTTGATTAACGACGACTAAGAGCACAAGAGAGCCAAAAGTGTGTGAACAGCAGCTTCAAACCTCTTTCTAATAATCTTGACCTTTAACCTGTGACCTACGCTGGTTGTCGGTGTGGATGTGGAAGCTGGATGAGGTGTTGAAGGCTGAAACGGTTTTCCTCACAAGCCGGGCCATCATGGAGGACCCGCCCACTCTTATGTCCACCTGGTGACCACCTGCACACAAAGACACAAAGACAGATGAGCCAATCGCAGTCTTTTCCAGGGCGGAACAGTAAGGAAGATAATTCCAATTAGTGTTAATGTCCAATGTAATGCTATTAAAAAAAACAGTTGCCAAATAAGCGCATTGGTTTATTTTCATATTTAGACATGCAGTGCCTTGCAAAAGTTTCTAGACCCGTTGAAATTTTCCACATCATGTCATGTAACAACAACAAATTAATTGTATTTTATCTGCATTTTCTGTGATGGACCAACACAAACTGGCACATGATTGTGAGGTGGAAGGAAAATGATAAGTGGTTGTCAAATGTTTTACTTTTCATATCTGTGTGTCAGCACTTTATGGGGCACGTCCTCTACCAGCTTTGTACAACTAAAGCGTGAAATGTTCGTCCTTTGCAAAACACATCAGGCTCAGTCAGATTGGACGCAGCGTTTACGTGAACAGCAATATTTAAGTCTTGCCACAGATTAGGAGACTGGAGTGACAGAGGGCGATGCAGGGATCAAAGAGAGTGAGTTATGCAAAATATATGACGCTGACGCTGATAGAAGAGTGGAGGAGACAATAACGGTCAGGCTGAGACAGCGAGGACAGAAAGAGAGACTCAGGAAAATGGAAGTCACACGAAAAGACAGAGGAAAGCAAACGCTCCGGGAAAACAAATGTTTATATCCCGATATAAATTCCAATCGATAGTAACGTCCAGTGAATACAGTCTTGCAAAAATGCAGGGAAACAAATAGTCATTGGCTTCCCCGGGGAATTGAGCAGGAAAGGAGAGCAGCAGAATCGGACATCCTGTCCAGACAGGCAGACGAAAAAAGGGAAACTGGGCATCCACCCAGCGGGCGTGGAAACGTGAGGGCGGAGGGAAACTTAAGGCTGTTCACTGCCACGTAAGACGTCCTGGAAGAGCAGCAGGTGAAGAGAGAGGACGAGAGAAATCAGCAACCATGGCAACGCAGCTCGACGCGACAGGTCGTTGTCCCGCCCCAGCCTCAAGTCTTCAGCAGATTAACAGCTTTTCTACTAAGGCTGTCCGTGAGGAAGACAAGCGTCCCCGCAGCACCTGAGTGCGGATCTCTCGGGACTTCTTGACTGCTGATTAATCGTGGTCTTGGTGGGTTTGTAGTTGTGCCAAACTCTTTCCATTTTTGGATAGTGGATTTGTTCACTGCTCAGTGAGATCTTATGGTATTTTTTATAAGCTAACCCTGTTTTAAACGTCTTATCTCTGACCTGTCTGCTGTGTTCTTTGGACTTCGTCGAGCTGTTTGTTCACTAACGAACAGCTGGATTTATATAATTAGGTGACCTCTGAAGACAATGGATTCCACGTGATTTCAGTTGGTGGTACCAGAGTAAAGGGGCTGAGTACAAGCGCACGGCACCATTTTCCGATATCATTTCCTTCCAATTCACACTTATGTACCACTTTGTGTTGGTCTATCACATAAAATTCCAATAAAATACACTTACATTTGTGGTTATAATGGGAAAAATGTGGAAAACTACAAAGAATATGAATCCTCTGCAAGACACTGTAAATGTGGAAGTAAATATGTATCTAAATAAACGGAAAATACTGTGAACATTAGTATTATTTACACAATTACCATCTATTTTATTTCCACATTTATTAATTTCTATGTTTAGCTGTTAAACACAAAATGTAGGTTCTCTTTACAAAGACGTCATTGTTTCCTGCAGCATCGGCGTCGCTCCCCAGACACCGAGCGGTGATGTCAGACAGCGATCTGTTTCGAATGAATGGTGTGTGTGTGCTCACTGGTGAAGTTGAACTGGGTGAAGCTGTGTCTGCTGACAATGTCGAGGACGTGGAACAGCGAGAAGTCGATGGTCAGCAGGACGACAACCAGCAGAGCCACAGAAATGACCTTGAAGCCGCTCGATATCTGACAACAAACACACGTTTGTATTGTAGGAAAGATTGAACTTGGAGACATACACTGAACATTACTCGGTACTTTTGGACGTACTTATACTTAATTACTCATAATTTTATTTGATATTTATATCTCAAAGGGAATTATGTCATGTTACGTTGCAAGTTCACAAAAAGATCACTAATCATAATCGCATAATACAAGTCGTCTTGAAATGAGTCAGTTCAGATCACATCTGTGTAAAATCGACTCCAGGTGTCACTGGAAGTTCAGGTTACAGCTGCTCTCACCACTTCTTTGAGCTCGTCAGCGTGGATCCTCAGACTGCAGGGAACGATCAGCGTCTTCCTCTCCGAGGGTTTCAGAGGCAACAGAAAACGCTTCCCCTGCAGTGACCAGACCAGCCAAGATTGGTTTGGTGTGGAGACACCCGACTAATGCCGCACTTAAACCAAACGTTTTACGATCATGACTGAGTTACCGCCTTCCTCCTACGGGCGTCGATCTGTCTGAAGTAGGTGGTGATGTAGACGTTGTCAAATCGAATGTCTCTCCTGTACTGCCTGAGGTAATCAAACGCCCTGAGGAGGAGGAGGAAGTGAACACGGTGATGAATGTGTGAATCCTGCGGGATAAAAATGAGGATGAATGTGTGAATCTTACTGGATGAAGACGGTGATGAAGGTGAAGGACAGCAGCAGGTTGAAGATGTTCAGCACCTGCTCCATCTGTGTCGTCAGATTCTTGAAAGATTCTGTGACAGTCTCAGTGAGGTCACCGATCGCAGCTCCACCCAGCACCGTCTGCTGCTGCTGCTGCTCCTGCAGGAGGTCAGAGGTCAGAGGTCAGAACACTTGTCGTTCTGACCTGCAGGACACGTGTAGTTCTGACCTGCACAAACAGCTCAGTGCTGAACTCCCCGGAAAGTCGGTCAAACGAAGCATTGAGCTGATCAAACAGCTGACCGAAGTTTCCCTCCACAGGAATCTGCTCCTGGCACCACGGAGTCATCACTGAACAAGCAGATCAGTTTTAGCTCGGACACGTTTGAAGCTTCAGTGAAGCGTCTCTGACTTCTCACCTCTCATGATGTCACAGAGGAAATCAAACTTCATGGAGACACAGAGCATGTGGTTGATAACAGGGACAGACACCAGCTCCGCACACTTCTCCCACCTGAGTCTGAACCAATCAGCACAGCGCTGCACCCCCTTCTCCACCACACCTAGAAAAAACACAGAGAAAGTGTTTTTCCACATGACCATAATAGGTTCTTAATGCGTTTATGTTTTCAGTTTTGACATTAAACTGCCAATGGTGTGTGTCACCGTCAGCAACACAACTCTGAACGTGCCGCTTCACACAGACATTTATGAATATGACCACGTGAAGCTGCTGGTGATCAGACTCACTATTGCACTGCATTCTGGTCTTTGCAGTAAACTGTTGCTGCGTGGTTTCATCGGAGGTGGAGTTGTGCTGTGGCTCGAAACGGTCGTATCCGTACTGATGGACGACCTCATCTCTGATGGTCTGAAACATCCGGCTGACGTTCAGAACCTCAGACTCAAACTCTGCTTTATTGTCCTGAACAGGGAAGGAGACACGATGAGCAGACAGGACGACGCACGCACAGTGTTATGTGACGCTGGGCGTTTCTCTCACCACAAGCTCCCGTGTGATGAGCAGAAACGGCCTGACGGCGTCTCTCCACAGTAACTTGCTGTTGTTAATCTGCAGGTCCAGATTACAGCTCAGAGACAGAGCAACCGCCTCTGCGTTTTGATGCATGTTCGAGACGGGACCTGCAAAAACGTCCCACCACAGATGCCACGCATTACGACAAAAAGATGAAACCAAAGAGTCAGTCCTCTCCCACACAGCTGCTCACTTCAACAGTCAGCAGATGAACACTAACGAGAGAACGGTCAACACGCCTCTGGAAGCGGCTCCAGTTATACGAGTTTACCTTTGTACAGCACTGACAGGATGAACACCATCAGGTACGCGTGGCCGCGGGAGCCGAGGACACTGGGAAACATCAGGAGGACTGAACACCTGAAGGTGGAGGACAAGGCTCCACCCATGATGCATACAGCTGCAAATCAGGTCTTTGTTAAACTCCCGTATTTCGTGTCTTCCACAATAAACTGCTGGAAATGTGACGTCTCCTCACCCACAAACAAGACTCCTGCCACCAGCTTCAGGTTAAGGATGGGAGGGAGGTTGTGGATGACACCCAGGTACAGGGCTGAGGGACACACAGAAACACTGGACCTCAACTTTCGGTTTGTGCGCATGTCAACAAATGATTCTCTCTTTGTGTCGTATATTTACGATTTTGCTCAGAAGAAGCTGTGTAACATGTAAATTTCCCCCCATGTGGGATCAATAAAGATTACCTTACCATTTAATAAAATATTAAATACTCTTTCAAAAACAATTTAGTCACTTTGTGATGATCTCATTCATCGCATGGGCACTAAAACGAATGCTGAACCTTCTCTACTCTGCATCCTGGATTTGCTTTTTGTCATCAAAAACCAGAAATCATCCAGAGACATGCTTTTCTGAGAGACATCGTTCTTTATTGTTGGTTTTTCGAAGCTGTATGGTGAACAATTTACAAAATACCCCAGATGTAAATCATTGAGCAATATTACCTAGTTTTTTTAAAGTGCCTTTTTGTAGTTATTTAAATTAACTGACTAAGCTGAATAACAAAAAAAGCAAAAGTAATAATTTCATTTTGATGTTTTACATGAAATAAAAATACACTGAAAATTAGGTAATAGTCTGATGTGTATCTTATATTAATGGTAATAATCGTTAAAAAGATTTTATTGCTGTTTCTTGATTAAAGGTCCTTTTCAATCTGAGCTCGTTGATTTGAACGAATCAGGCGACATTACCTGTACCACTCACTGCTCCAAACAGCCCCCTGAGAAGCAGGTGAGCCACCACCAACTCTTCCGATTGGCTGAAGAGGAATCGATGTACAGCTGCAGGCAGGAACGTCCGGCTGAACTTCTCCAAGGCTTAAAAAAACAAAGAGCTGAACTGTAACAACATTCGACCACTTCGAGCCCAGTTGGTGTGTGTGTGTGTGTGTGTGTGTGTGTGTCACACTTCAAACTGTACTTGATTTACTTGGGTTATCGAACAACAACGACGAGTGAGCCTGAGCTGCTGACTTTGTGTTAACAGATGTTGAACAGCAGCATTATCTGAGTGCGTGAATAAAGTATCAGTCGAAAGGGAGAAATGACGACTGTAAGAGTGGAATTCATGGCAGAGCTGCTCTATTGTCTAACGAGTTTCTACAGAACGAGTCATCGGGCAAAATCACAACAAAACACACAGAAAACGAGCCGGTAGCGTCTGAACTCACTGCTGCGAGGAGCCGAACGTCTCTGCACGTCTGTGAGGGCCATCATCAATCTTCATCATCGTCATCCAAACTCTGCTTCCGACATGCTGTAACCACAACACACACACACAAACGGCTGGTTTTTAAATTTGAGCTTATAGAAAATTGTCACGATTTCTGCTTCAACAGCTGCCCAAACTTGAAGAAGGCAGAAGCCGACAAATAACTGGCTTCTTTATTCATACTTTGTTTGGTAAAACGGGCACAGTTGACAAAGTCGGAACGTAGTCAAACAGAAATGCAACATTATATTATTGCCACCAATATTATGTTACAGTTATTTGACCAAATGAACATCCCAGCAGTTTCCACAATCAGTGTCTAAAATAAAAACCACTTACATGCCCGTGACGTCCTACCATCACCTACACTGCGCTTTTGTTTGTTTTCCGTCTCCATGGAAACCGTGCCACACAGTCACCTCTCCTTCCTATTAGCAACTAATAACTAATATTAGCAACCACGACTCCTCTTCTCAACCATTACCAACAAAATGTTTCCCCCCTTTTCTGGCGAGTTTGTGTTTTGACATGTTTAACTTCTCACTGTGGTGTCCTGGTTACACACAAACCGTGTATTTCCACAGAGTAAACGTGTCGGAGGTAAAACGATGAGAGGGGAACAAAAGGAAGGACGCCGGGTGAAAACTGAGCTCAGAGTCCAGGTGGGAGGAGGAGGAGTCAGACACAAGCTCAGCAGGTACCAGAGATAAAGTGAATGAGCAGAAAGCTGCAGATTCAAACTCACTGTTTTCAGTTTCGCCACGAGGCTGCGACTAATGTGACTGCATTTCCTGCAGAGGGATTTAGGAATCACGCACGTGTGATCTGTGCAAACTTCTGGTACAGACCGTTTCAGGGGACACGTAGACACTCATCTAGAAGATGGTAGAGATGTAAACCATGATTGATTAGATCGACTGTTGAGGAATATTTTGTGCATTTAATTTTCTTACTTCCTGTTTCAACCCTTTGCATATTGGGAGCACAGCACCATCAAGAAAAGCAAAGCAGACAAAGTGTGGGGCCACGCAAAGGGATTTGGATAGGAGGCTCCTGACAGTTCCCAAAGAATCTGCCCCACCCCAGAGTTTCAAACTGACCACGTTTGTATGTGTCACTGTTGACCCTCTCTGTCTCCTCAGGGCAGCGCGGCTCTCACAGGACAGCAGGAAGGTCAAAGGTTGTGTGAAGGGAGGGGGTCGCAGTCTGGTGGCGTTTGTTTTGGGGCTGCTGCTGGCGTCTCTGTACGGAGTGACGGCACTTTTCCTGCAGAAGCAGCCGCTGTGGTTCTGTGTGTACACCACGCTGACTGTGGCCCTCCTGGCAGCGTTTGGTATGGGGCTGTCAGCCGGAGTCCGGGCTGACGTGACCCTGATGCTGCCTTCGCTGTGCTCAGGTCAGTCAGTCAATTTCCAGTTGTAGATTCTTTTGGAATTAACAGCTCCCACAAATATCCAGCTGTCAAAGGGAAAATGTGAATCCTCAGGCAGCCAACACACAGGCCACTTGCAGTGAGGAGTTGTGGAGCTTGATCACATCTCCTCTGAACCACCAGGTGTCGCTGTGTTTGTGCTGGCTGAGGCACAGCAGTGTGGAACCTTTGCCACAAATAAAGAACGGCCCAAACTCCACAAGGACTGGGAGGACCCGGCAAACAGACAACAGCCCAATAACAGTTCTGCACTAATATGAAAGTCCCACTTAATGTTCTGCCATGCGGTTGTGTACTGGTTTCCAGTAAAACCACACCACATGTCAGATAAATGGGCTGACATTTATCTGACGGACCTAAAAGTTGATACGTACAAAACCCTTCGTGTGGGATTCAAAGAGTGTCTGTGTGGGCAAATCATGTGTGGCTCGCTGAAACTGCTCCGCTTCTCTCTTGCGGTAACGCTGATTTTAAAATGGCCATTGGTCACTAATCTCTCTTGGTGACATTGGTAAATCACCAACAGTAGCTTTCTACCACTTTTCTGTTGGCAGCAGTCACCAGACTAAACAATAGATAAGAGTGAAGTAATCGGCAAAGAAAAGGCGAACAGCAGAGGTCAAAAGTATTTGTCAGGAATCCAGAAACCAGCAAATACGACAACACAGTCCCAGTCCAGAAGCTGAGCTGCACTGGAGTGAATACTCGAGCAGAGAGGACAGAAGGCGCGGAAACAGGAAACGAAAAAGAGCAAAGGGCAACGTCCCACACCCGCTGAACTGACACAATGACAAATGACTTCTGTCCTGAAGGTGTGAGACATGAACACGACTTAAAACGTTCTGAGATCCTGAACCTGAGCAAACATTTAAACGCACAGACTTCACAAGTACAAATAGCAGAACCATTAAATGCAGGACATGAGCACCTATTCACTTTACTCCACACTAGTCACAAAAAATGGGCGTTTCTGTCAATAATTCACCAGTTCTCCTATTTCAGCTCACGGCAGGAACTTCCTCCTCTTCCTGTTCATCGTGGTGCTTTTGTCCGGTCCAATCACCAACACGCTGGAGAACACGGAGCGGGCCGCGTCCAGTCTGCTGTGCGGCGCTGAGGTGGCAGCCAATCAGACAAGGGAACTGCTGCACAGAGCAACCACACCCATTTCTGGTAAGCCCCGCCCATCCTCACTATTGTTTCCGCTGGATCGGGGGTCTCGGGGTCCAGGCCTCGAGGTCACGCAGGGGTGGGGGGGGCCATTGGTCGGGGACCGCCTCCAACATGGACCTTAGTGTTTGGGTGGGGTCACACCTGGTGGGGTGGGATTCAAACCCACAACCTACTGCTAACATTGCTGCACGTTTTGCTAATGTTGCCGCTGTGTAGGACTGTGTCCATCCGTGCTGTGTCTGTTTGCAGCGATGGTGGACAAGATCCGAGAGATCAGCAGTAACGCGTACTCTGTAGCTGGACGGGTCCAGAAGTCCATCCGGGCTCTGAACGACAGCGTCCACCATGTCGGTGAGCGACCTTTGCCACACAGGCGGACATGTAGAGTAAACCGGAAACCTGTTTAAATCTCTGATCTCTGTCCCGAAGCTCGCACTCTCAGGAACGTGCTCCATTTCCTGGCGGACATCGGCGACATCTGTAACGACAAACTGGGCTCTCCACACAGAAAATGCCGGGCGGTGCTGACGGAGGCCCAGACTGACTGCACCAACCTGCTCGGAGATGTCAACTTCCTGTGTGACATTGTGGAGGGCTTCAGGTTGCTCTGCGGCGTCGCCCGCGGTGCGTTCGTCGCCCCCATCAGAGCGCTGCACTAGTTTGACACATGTACAACAGCTGTTATATCAGCTGTAAAATTAGTAAAGCAAAAAAAAAGTCTGTGGAAAAGTCAGTTATTTTTTAAACAACTGATCAGTTAATCAGAAAATGTTAGCGACGGTCTGAGCTGTGCTACAGTCCCAATTTGACCCGAATTTCCTTTTGCAGTAATTGCTTTATGAAAAAATCCCATTAAGGCTTTTGACTGTAAATGACAATCGATGTTGACATGTTGATCTCTTTCAGTGGGTGAGGTCTTTTGCATCATCCCGTCCTACATCGCCAGCCATCTGAAGACGCATCTGGCAGCTCGTAAGTTGGTGATTTCAGCGTTACAAACCTGTGCACAAACCTTCCTGGCGGCCACTGAGTCTGTTTCGGGATTCTTTTCAGCCGTCGTTGCAGCATTCGAGCAAATGAAGCACGATTTTGACTTCAACATCTCGGCCTCTGTGGACTTTGAGCTGGACGCCAACATCAGCCGCTCTCTGCAGCAGATGTCTCAGGAAATCATGCAGGAGGTTTCAGCAGAGCTGCAGCTGTTTCAGAAATTCAGCGATTTCCTGAAGTACACGAGCCTCGTCCTACTGGCCGTCTCGTTCCTGAGGTCAGGAGTTGCACATCAACGTGGACGTGTTATGAGCAGCTGATTCCAGACACCTCCGCACACACTCTTGCTACATGTTTGTGTGTGTTGGTGTGTGCAGGGCAGCGCGGTACAGACGCAGGTATCTTCGTGAGCTCAGCTTCGATAACATTTACATCTGCGCTCAGTTTGAAGAGCTTGACCGACAGGTGACCTCACAGGGCGGAGAGCCAGTCCTGCCAATCACACGCAGAGAGGCCAAGAGCTACATCGCACCACGTTAGTCCGCCCGAGTGAGAGCATGCATGTGTCTTGGTTCGTGTGTGGACTGAACTGACCCTCATTGTCCCTGCAGTGGCGGTTCACCTGACAGCCACGGAGCGGCAGGCGATGATGGTGGGCGTGGTCTCTGTCTTCAGACACCTGGCGATGGGCAGCGTGCTGGTGGCATTGGACTTCCTAGTGTTCTGGATGCTGGATCAGGTGAACCACCAGGTGAAGGGGAATGTGGTGGCCAGAGGTGAGGCGCTTCTCAGTATCACTGCAATGTAGGTTGGTCAGAACGCCAGTAACCATGTTGACTGTGTGTGCCGTTAGCTCCGGTCGTGGTGGAGGTGCAGGTGAACGGATCAGGCTACGCCTCAGACATCTACAGGGACCTGGTGTCTGCGTTTAACACCCTGCAGGTTGGAAACATCACCGTGATCAGCAAGAAGTGTCTGCTTGAGCCGTCAGAGCCGGACTACAGCACATGCTTCATCCTCGGTGAGTAACTTCAATTATCAACGAGTTAAGGTGAAATAAATAGACGCTGCTGGACGACATCAAAACCAGAGAATTAAAACACAGAGGAAAAAATGTCACAATGGACATTAGAGTCCAGGAAGAAAATCTGAATCAAGTTTTCAGCTGATTTTGATCTGGGTCTGAATTTTGTGGAGTTTGGTCTGTACATCTTTCACTTTAAGCGCCCAGCACTTTGCCAGGTGGCCTCAGCATCCCGGTCTGTGTTCCAGGGTTCCTGCTGGGTCTGGCTCTGCTGGTCTCTGTGATCGGAGGATTTGTGCAACGCTGCAGACGACTCATATGCGCTGTGTATCATCCAGAGAGAGAACTGGTAACTACACATACCCGAATCCTCAAAACAGGTCTGGGCCCACGTGCATTTGGTGTGCGGCCTGGACAACACGTCATCTCTACACAGACACATCGTCCGTTTTCTACAAATGTCATGATTCAGCCCCTCATTTCCACGTCCTCGCCCGGACTTTTAATTTGTTGTCTGTTTTCTCCACTTCCTGTCCACCACCAATCATTGACCTTGATTGTTTTCACCTGTTTCCTCGGCCTATTTATACCTGACCTTCACCACAGCTCCCGGTCGGATTGTCTCTCTGCGCCTGTTTCCCTTCTAACCTTTCTACGGGGAGATTTCCTGCTGAGCTCCTTTGTGAGCCTCTCTACGGTCGTCTGATTTTTCTGTCTGTTCGTCTGGTAACCTGTCTAGCCATACTCACCGGCCATCATCACGCCGTCCACCTGGGCACCGATTGCTGCAGAACTCCGCCCCGGCCTCCTTCTTAGAGGGTTCTGTGGGATTGTTTACTCGGGCCCTGGGATCCCTGTCTGTTTGAGAACTCTCGTTAAAAGCAGCAGCCTCCTGAGTTGTTTGGACTTTTGGTTTTTGTATTTTGAATTGTAGTTTTAGAGCCGATTGCTTCTCTCCCTGCGATTCACCTGCACTCTCCAGCATGTAAACTCTCACCTGTGGCCTGCCACTCGCCTCCGGTTCCCCACGACCATTCCCACTTATCATCCTGTGCTAGTCTCCATATACACGATCAATAAACGTCCTCAGCCTTCCTCCTGTGTGCAGAATTCATAAAACAAACACCTGACAACATATTAATCTTGAGTCAGAAATTTTTGAAAACTTGACACAAAAACATGCAAATTCTTCACGCAGTTGCTTTGTAACAAAAGAGGCTTTGGTCGTGGAGCTCGTTCCGTTGTGGAGAAACGTTTTGCTTTGGATCTGTGCCTTGCTGCGAGAGCGTTTTCACAAGTTGGAAATATTCAAATCCAAACAAAGAAAAACCCACAAACAGTTTTTTTTGGGCGGCAGCCAACACGCACAGATCAGGTTAGACATGGTAGGACAAGGAAAAGAAGCCGGAGGGCAGATTTTCTACCTGCATGATCTCACATTAAAGGTGTGTGTGTTTTTTTTACTGGGGAAGACAGACAGTCATCAGACCTGCACAGATGAAGACCAGCTGCTGTGGGTGAAAGGTCACAAAGCTCTGAGGAATCTGCAGAATGAGAGACCGAGAGGAGGAAGCAGGAGGCACGTTTGGACTCATCCCCACTGAGACCGTGACCAGGCTGAAACCTGCGGCCTGGAGCCCACAGGGACTCTCTGAGGACTCTGTGGACCCAGCCCGACTGCCCCCAGTCAGCAACCAGAACTGTAGAGCTCGGGTCTGGGACAAATTACTTTGATTTATGACTCTCGTCGGGTGGAAACACAATGAAAACGTCACATTTATGCTGAGTGCGAGGAAGGAATCCGTCTCTTCCTCGCTCATTTACTTATCAAGTCTGTTGAACTTTTAAGCCTGTCGGCCTTTTTCCGCTCTGACGACACACAGACATTACGTGCTCTCAGTGAACCTGAGTGAGGGCAAACACACTGATGTGTCCGACTCACGATGAACAGCTAAACAAGGTTCAAAGCTGATCCAGCCGAGCACATGATCCTACGTTTCCCACAGTGACTGTCGCTTGTTTCTTCAGGCCAGTTTTTACTTATGACACTTGTGTCCTCTTGGTTTGCAGCAGTATTTACTCTTGTCTGCACTTTTATTCCCTGAATCCTCTGAAGTTGAGAGCAGCTCTGTCATGTGCTGTTACTTCAAACCGAATGCTGAAGTTTTTGGAGCCTTAGTTTTACGGTGTTATCCTTAAACATCTGCCGAGAAGCTGCAGCTTCATCACAGTTTAGATTCACAACACTAACAAAGAGTCAAAGTCAAACTTGAGCTCCAGCGTAGCGGCGTGGCGAGCAGCCGTCGCTCTCCAACGTGTCCGTTTATCTCTGTGTCACCTTCAGCGAGCTGCTGTCTGTGTGTTTGACAGGAGAGGATCCAGTTCCTCCGTCGGCACATCCTGAATCGGAGGATAACGGTGGGGAAAGCCCTGAGGAGGTCTGCACTCAGAAACCGAGCTGACAGGGGACAAGGAGGACAAGGTGGACAGGGAGGACAAGGACACCTTCGCTCATTGCTGCTACGGTACAAACAGAATTAAATAATTTCAACACTAACAGACAGAACATTTCATCGATAGGAAGAGCAGTGGTGAGCATGTTCTCCCAGTGCCTGTGTGGGTTTCCACCCACAGTCCAAAGACATGCACGTTGGGTTAATTGGTGACTCTAAAAATGACCTGTAGGTGACTGTGAACGGTTGTCTGTCTGTGCTGAGACAGACTGGACGCTGGAGGTGTGGACCCCACCTCCCGCCCAATGACAGCTGGGGTGTGCTCCGGATTAACATCTGTATCGCTCGATGTCTTAATCTGAAACATACATCTGTCTGTCAGACTGCCTGGAGGAATGTGCCTGTCTCGCCGGCTGGGTCTGTCTCCATCAACCACCTGTCTGGCCTGTGGAGAGGTGCTAACTTCAGAGGAGGACAACGTGGTCACTTGTGATGTTCCACGGTGTCCAGGTAATCCCACCGTTGTTCTGCTGCTGCACATACTGGTGAGAAGGTAAAGTCCAGCACATCCCCATGACAGAGAGGAACACAATCACTGCTCATGTTCTGGTGTGAGACACAGAAAAGAGTTGGGACACGCCTGTCCAACAGGCGGTTGGATGTCCCTGAAGATCTGTGTTGGTTCTACACGTGTGTTTCTGAGCTGGACATGGGTCCATTCAGTGCACTCGCACACTGTCGCTGTGGGTGTGTGTGGACATGTTGTTTGGCTCAGACTTGGTTTCAGGTTCAGGTTTTTGTGAAGACAGGTTCTAAGACCATGGACCCATCAACTCAGACGTGTTCAGTCCTCATCTGTGCCGTGTAGGAGCCACAAACTGAAATGGACACTTGCGTCTCTTTGGTGATTTTGATTTTTTTTTTTTTTTTTGCTCGGCCTGTGCCTGATCACGGACAGTGGTCCGTTTGGGCGTCCATGTGCAGTCCTTAGTGTCTTTCAGTTCCTGTGACACAGTCACACACATTCTTCTTCGGTTGACTTTTTCAAGTTGTTCAGACAAAAACAAAAACAGCTCAACATCATGTTTTCTCGTGCACACGTGCGGAACGTGTCCCCACGCTTCAGCTGAAGCGTGAGGGAAGCGTATGTCCTCACAGACATAGAGAGAAGACGGTGGAGCAGGTCGTGTTGTTGGAATGGGAGGGAGCGTGTGTGTGCTGAGGGTGTGTCTGCGGCCCGGACCTTTGTTGACTCAGTCGACAGATAACAGAATGGAACTGAAGCTCTGTTAACCCTTCGCTGTCCGCCCAAATAAGTGCCAGACCGCAGACGGTGTAAAATCCCTCAAACAAAGTACAGACGATGACCAAACATGTGCCTCTTACATTTGCAGTTTGTCGTTTTGTGAAAAGCCGATGAAACGTCTGAGTGATGTGGTGCTGCTGAGACGAAGCAAAGTTTACTGGTTTCCACCTTCAGATTTTAGACTTCAGACTGAGGCTGCGGCTGTCCAATTATTAATTTCTGTCTTTGTGAGCGAGATTAGAACAAGACGTCACCTCCCAACAACAACACCAGACAATGGCTGCTGTGTTTGAAATCCGTTAACCCCAAACTCGCAGGCAAAAAACTGGAAGTTACACTAAACCCGGACAACAAGTTCAGCAGGTCAGAGCTGCAGAGGTTATCAGAGCCCAGCTCCTCCACGTCTCTGCACAGATGAAGCTCCATGTGTCTCTCCTCTTCCTCTCTCTTTGTTCGTCCAGGCCTGTACTGTCATCCATGTTTCCTCAGTTTAGGAAACACATGTGTCATCTGTGTGCGACCTCTGACCTCACAGGACGACGGCGAAGAGGAGGAGCTGTGAGTAACAACTGCAACAGAACATAGTCACTGTCAGTAGGTTAGTTAGTTAGTTAGCTGGTTAGTTGGTGAGTCAGTGAGTTAGCGTCCCTCTGTTGTCGCTGCTGAGTCGAGAAGAACACAGACTTTCTTTCATGTCCTGCCGGACAACGCTGTGACCACACTTGTCTGAGACCGCAGAGGTCACCTTCTCACGCATCTGTTTTTATGTTTTTGATGCATAACCACAGACGTAATTTCAGACATTTAACAAAAAACCCACAGACGAGGGAACCCACTGATTTCTGCTGCTCCCTGTGTCTGTGATTAATGTGTCCGACACGTCATGCACCGTGTGTCTCTCAGGGACTCCAGCGATGATGGACAGCACCGCTGGAACTCGACTCACATACGTTACCCACAATTCAAGAAGCTGAGGAAGAGGAGGATCTCCACGGCAAAACGCCGAAGGCCGAGTGAGCGCTCTGGCAGCGTTGTAACAGCGGAGGACGCCGCCGACAGAGGGGACAGTGACAGCAGCGGAGACGCTGGTGTTCAGTCTGAGCTCAGGTGGGAAACTACACAACCTGTGCTCATCGTCGAGCCTGGTCTGAGCTGGACCCTCACAGAGCAGCGACAGACTGAGGTAAACCAGATTCTCTCTAAACACTCCTGAATGTCTGTTTTCCCACTCTGTCTGTGGTCAGTGAACCAGACATGACCTACCAGGACCGACCCAGGTCTGAGGAGTCCGACGATGAGGGCTTCTTCCCATCCCCGGCGTCACCAAAAAACATCAGCATCACGGACCAGATCCTCACTGCAGTTGTCATTCACAGACCAGATGATCCTCAAAACCTCCAGGCCCCTCCAGGGACCCAGACCCCAGGATCCTGAGCCAGATGTGCAAAGTCAGACACCTGACTTCAGGGGTTTAGAAGTGTTCGTTAACGTCTTCATTAACCCATCACTTAGTCGTGCATTAATAAATCAGTCACAGGAAGAACAAAGTTTTGGTTGCCAGTTTGTGGAAAATCCTCCCGTTCCAGTTGTTTTATCTGCTTAATGTGATGACTTAGTTCAATGAGCTCATAAAAAAATAATGTTATTTATTCGACTGTAGCCATGAAAACATGAAACCTTTTCTGCACATTCAGGTTTTGGGAATATTAAATTTCACGTCACGTTGTTATTTAAAACTTGTTTGTCCCAGTGCTGAACAATAAACGGACAAAGTTCTACTTCTTCGTGTTTGTGTTGAGGCCTCAGAATTCACAGGTTTTATGTAAAATCGAGTCAGGATCAGAAAAACCCAAAGTTTTAGTGGATGGAACCGACGAGCTGCTAACGTCAGGCTGGCCCACAGAAGCCTGTCCTCTCCGCAGCAGGAGGCAGGGATCGAACCGACGGCCCGGTTCTACTGCTGGTTGTACTGGTCCCGGCCCGGTGTAAGAGCCGGGACTGTGGGTGGGCTGACATCAGAACTGTCTGATAAAAAAAACAGAAGTGGGCGGTGACTCCGGGACGGGACCGGGACCGGGTCCTGGTTCTCTGCTGTCTCTAAATGTCCTCATAAAGATAGTTGCTCAAATATGTGTGTGTGTGTGTGTGTGTGTGTTCAGTGGGAGGACCCGGTGACTGATCCGGAAGTGTGTGTGTGTGTGTGTGTGTGTCGGGGGTGGCTCCGTGTGGACTCGGCTCCGTGTGTCAGACGTTATTCGGCTCCTGAAGCTGCACAGATGGCGACTAAGGTAAGAGGATGTTCGGCCGGACGGACGGACGGACGGACGGACATCGATCCGCTGTGTGAGAGTTGCGCTTTGATCCGGATCCGCTTTTCCCGGGTCACACCTGAGGCTGTAACGTGACGTTGGTGCAGGTGTGGAGAACCCGGCTCAGCGTTTGTCTCGGTAGCTGTGGACTCGTTTTTGGGCTCATTAAAGTCTTGTTAAAGGAACCCGAACCGGTTTTAATGTGACAACGTAGCTCGACGCCACCTGCGAGCCAGCGGCCGCTTCCCCTGAATGGCGTCACCTGTTGGGGCGTGGCTGTGGCGCGCGCACAGGTGAAGCGGCAGCGTCGCGGTTTTCACTTTGTTCTTAGGCGAAGTTCTGACGTGGAGCTCCGGTTCGGAAACACTGTGAGTGTGACCGGCCCGGTTCGTTAACGCTCCTGTTCTCGCACCGCGCGCGTTTCTGAACCGCCGAGCGGAGCAGAAACGGCTCGGTTCCGGGTTCGGGGAGATTCGGTTTCCCCACCGCGAGCAGCTGGAGCTGATGTCATCCAGCTGTTCGCACTCTGTGCACCTCTGTCCCTTCGACTATCTCGTCACTTCCCGCTTTGCGCGTTCCATTCTGGTGACGTCACCTCCATCAGCCGTTGGCCGTGTTTGACCTGTGAACCTCAGCTCGGCGTCGCCTCATGTGACCACAGTCAATGTCTCCCTGCTTGTAACATTCACAGTCAAGTCCAGAAGAATTTGGACCGTTTTCGTCGTGTTCGCTCTGAGCGACACCACAAGGGATCAGACCGGGGCTTAGACTGAAGAGGGCGCACACAGTCGCTCATTGAAAGGTTTGGACAGTTTGTTACAGTCCCAGGGAGACAAACAGTGACTCACGGTGGACAGAGGAACCACCCAACGAACCCTCCGTCCGCTCTGATTTTCATCACCGCCTCATAGTTATCACAGATTCGAGTCATCTCACATTCCTGAGATTCCAGCCGGGGGGAGTTCCCTCACAGTCACAGCTGGACACGAGCGAGAGAGGAAAACCAGGGACTGCTGTGTCTTTTTATCACAGTCCTCGTGTGATTGTCTCGTACATTCAAACAACCTTTTCTAGGGCCAAACAGTAGAACTGCGTCTCTTAAACGTTGTCAGACTAGTCGGGATGATCGGAGCGATGCTTCAGCTTCTGGAAACTGTAACTGTAACTTGGTAAAAGGAGCAAACGTGGGCTCGGGTTCTGCTTGTCTGTGGCTCTCTGTCCGTCTCACCCGCTGACTGCCTGTGTTCTGTGTCAGTACTCAGATCTGGAGCTGGCCATCAACACGCTGGTCACCGAGTTTCACACCGCTTCCGACAATGCTCCCACCATGAACACCACGCAGTTCCAGACCATGGTCTCCAAGCAGCTGCCAGCAGTCGCCAAGGTACACGCCATCCCACCTGAGCCCCCCTCACTCCGATGGTCCCAGCGGACTCTTACTGTGCTCACACTGACAGTGGCCCAGGGGCCCCAGGCCCACTGACCACTGTGTGTGGGAAGCGTGAACACTGTCTTTTCTCAATGGTTATTGCAAAAAAAAGCAAAATTGGATCATAACCCTTCAGGGCTGATCACTAAACACCGACTATAAAGATGAACACGGCTTTAATCCTGAGTCGCGTCTGCTTTGATTGATTCCATTTTTCACAAACACTAATTTTGAAAACAGTGAATCTCCGTTATTGAGTTTGCGGCCACCAGGGGAAAGCAGACCACTGGTTGACAACCCCCTGAGTTGGGTGCAGTTTGTGTGGTCACGGTTTTTAACACCATGAACGATCCCTGATCCGATCTCTGCCCTGGTTTCTAATGGCTGCCCACATCCAGTTTATAGGTGTGACTCTTGCCCACTGCCAGTATCTCTGTCCCCCAGCACTTTCGTTAAAGCTGCACTACAAATAGACATTTTAATATGCACAATATGCAGCGTGACAAACCGATTCCAGGCCTGTTTCACGTGTTTCCGTGTGTTTCAGACTGTGGAGAATGAAGAAGGTCTGGGTCAGGTCCTGGAGGAAATGGGCGTGCAGAGCGGCCAGAACATCTCCTTTGAGAACTTCTGGAAACTGCTCCACAAACAGGCCACCCAGCTGTTCGGCACCATGCACAAAGACAAGAACATCAAGTGCACCTGCCAGCTGCAGTAACAGCACACCTGTGTGTGAGGGGGGGCGGGGGGGCTCCAGGAGAAAAGAAGACTTACAACCTGCACTCTATGGAGGACCAAATATGACATCATGAAAAATGAAATTACAATAGAGTCATTTTAAATTCATTGCTAGTAAATAAACAACTGGACTTTAATAACTGAACACAATGTTTCAAAAGGAATGGAATGTTATGTAGAATGTTTACATTTCAACCTATTTAATGTAAATAATTTGATCAATTGTTCACCATAAGTAAGTGATTTTCCAATATGTTCTATTTGGCCCTTCATAAATAGGATCTAGCAAGTTAAGTTCACGTTTGAAGGTTGTAAATGATAAAAACTGTGATTGTTGTTTTTAAATAAATGATTGCAAACTTTCCCAAAAGTTGAAACGTGACATTTTTGTACTTTCAGTAAAATGCAAAAAATGTTCATCTAAATGTTCAACTGTGTGTTTGTATCGATCCTTCATTACGTTTGTTTATCTCACAAATAAAACGGCAGTTTTTAATACTAACATTTGACTTCTAAGTCTAAATATTACTGACACATTTTTCAAACTAAACCCTCCGATCACCTCATTACCGATGGTGCGGTTCAATATTTGTGAATAAACATAAACTTTTATTATGATAAAAAATGTGTACTGTGAATTAATTATGTCAGATCAGCCAAACTTCATGGCTTTATCAGACAGAGACGGAAAAACAAGGAAGAACCTTTCCTTCAATGTCAGAGTAATAATTATGTAAAAAAGTATAAATATTAGCTCTATGCATACCAGAAATACCACAGGTAAATATTAGCATAAAAAAAACCCTAATAATATTTGGATCTGTTTATTTAGCACAAATAAATTAAGAGAATCAAAAATCAACAATAAAAAGAGAAATTAACATGAGTGACGTTGTCAAATTCACTAAAGAACTTTTTGGGAGAAAACACAAGTAGTTTAGTTTTTAACGTAAGTTTATTTATGTCTGTGATGTCTGGCTATGACATGTTTGGAAAGATGAAGATGGTTATTACATTGAATAAATTTTTACTTGTCATTATGTGCACTTTAATATTACCTAAAGACGGGACTGAAATAAATTCATTTTCTATGGCATGCATTTCATTATTCCTTTCTACTACGGTACATTGGACATCTTTCGTTTATTTAGATAAACAAAATCTAATAAAATTACAAAAATCAACTACTACGTTTCTTATTTATCCCCAAACCATGAAGTAGTTGAAATGCCCCATAACTTGTAAAATACAACAGGGGCTGTAGTTCAGTTGGTGGTGTGTGTGCCGACCACAGGGTGTCAGTCCAAGCACACGATGGTTCCGAAGAACACTGGCCAGTGAAGGAACCCAAATCAAACCGGGTCACAGTGTGTAGCGGGGATCCGTCTCTTCTCCTCGTCCGCGTGAAAAACCTTGCGAACGGGCTGCATCGTCCACCTGAGCTTCACCTCCTCCCTGATCCCTCCATCCTGCAGCTTCAGCTTCAGCTGAAACAGTTTAAAGTTTATTACCAACTAGTCACTGATCAACGTTAAAATACTGCTGCTGTTCTGCTCGGGCTCATTACTGTGCATCCCAGCATGGTGTCAAAGCCGCAGGGACTCACTGCCCCCGTGTCGTCTCACCTGCTGCAGGATGGAGTCATGCAGTACCGGGTCCTTCATGTCTGCAGGTCCCACGCTGAGCCGAACTTTGACTGAGGTCCACGCTGACGGTGGTACAGCTGCAGAGAAGACAGGAGCTGCTGAGCACAGTTAAGACCCGCTGGATCGGACTCTGCACTGATGTAGGACTCACCTGCGTAACAGAGGAATGTGTGTTTCTCATTGCAGGGTTTCTGGAACCAGTCCGCTGAGGATGGAGATGACCTCATTAACACACAGTTGTAGTTGCTAACAGGTACGCCATTTCCCCACTGCCAGTAGGGGGTGCTGCTCCTGTCCGACCACCCCCAGACATTCCTGAACAAACCGATCCAAGCTGCCGGGGCGGGGGCCCCCTTGTTGGGATTAGTACTGGTGCTCTGACTTTTAGTGGTTGCTCCAGCTACCGTCGGGTCCGGCTGCAGCAGTTCGGCGATCTGGGTGTTGTCTGCTTCATTCTTGATGCTGCTCAGGTCCGTGTACTTCGATCTGCAGTACGTCTGAGCGTCGGTCCAGCTCATCGCCATCTCGTTTACCAGGATGTGACTGTTAGCTGCAGCTAAAATCACACACCACTTACTCAGTGTCCAGACTTTTCATTCAGATGCTTCTATTCAGTAAATGCACATGCACATCTGTGCTCTTAGCTTAATGTTGTTATGCATAATGTCAACCTTATATGTCTCAACTTAAATATCATTGAATCAGTTTACATTTACATTTACATTGAGTCATTGGTCAGATGCTTTTATCCAAAGCGACTTACAAGTGAAGTACAAGGCAGCAAAAAATCGAAGTTGAGGGGAAACACATCAAAGTGTCAAAGAAGAGTTTCTGTTTCATGAGTTTCATTTAAACTGACTCACCATTGTAACAGACAAAGCTGTACGTGGAACCACAGTTTTTGACAGACCAGTATCCAAGTTCAGATACCATCACACAACCTCCAGGTCTGGGCTCCATCACTGCCCATTTGGTGAACCCGTTGTTGAAGTCCTCACTGCCCAGAGACCATCTCCAAGAGATATTGTAGAGTCCGATCCAGAAATCTCCGTTCCCTGCCTCCTGCTGGGCTTCAACATTCATGGCGTGGTCCTGGATGGTGGCGAGGTCGCGGTACGTGGTTCTGCAGTAGCTCTGAGCATCGACCCAGGTCATGTTCTGCATGACGGCGTGAAAACGCTTGCTGATGCCGTCAATCTGAAGGTGGCAGACGGACACACAACCTGAGAGACGACAAAGACAATAAAGTTCAGAGAAAGAGAGGAAAAATAACCCAACACCCAACACTGGGCAGTAGAAGAAGGATGGTTTACAGACCTGAGAGCAGCAGGAAGAGCAGTCCTCTGCCCTCCATGACTGTACTAGAAGAATAAAATCATTAGCTGCATCAACCAGAGCCAAAACAGAAAAGGAACGTTTATTATTTCAAAATAAACGTCTTCATATATTTATAAGGCGCCATAACTGATGTGTAAAGTACAAATATGTTCACTAAACGATCACGGAGAACATCAGAGAAGCTCAGTGAGATGAATATGTAGTAACTGACCTGACACACACACCGGTTATTGTCCCTCAGACGGCGTTCGAAAGCCTCTGTCCTATTTCAAGCGGTTCCTCCACCCTGTGGTTACATCTAAAGGTTTTCATCAAGCCTGATTTGGTTAAAATGCTGATCTGGGTTCTTTCTCAATGCAAAGCCAAGGAAAGAGGATTTAGTCAAATCGGCAGAAAGTTCAGGGGCAAAGCAGCCGGTCAGAGGCAAAGTTTGTTAACCAAAACTAATGAGCTAATGTGCTCATTTACTGTCCATGAAGCCAGAGACGGGCGCAGCATCATTAGAGCCTGTACGGTTTTACACTCAGTTGCTGCGTCTGATTCACTTTTGAAGTCAGTTGATCTTATAAACAATCAAAACTTTAAGTGTTTCCTGTTCTCCGGGAGTGTAGAAAGGTCTGTGACTCTGTAAGTCACTGCGGATAAAAGTAAATTTATGTCGTTAAAGAAATCTCCTTGTATATAGACGAGATTTCCTGTTTGGAAAGTTGATGCTTGTTTCTATAGTTTCCTGCTCTGACCCCTGGTCATTTGATTAACGTTCTAATTAGGATCTTTGTAATGAAGGAGCACTCGTCCTGGAAACAAATTCTATTCAAATCGCACGTGGTTGTAATCACTTTTTTAACATGACTACAGCATGGGCACATGTTCTAGAAGCCACAGCCATTATTATTAGACTTTTTTTAGACTTCTGATTTTCTTATTTAAAAACTTCACCTTCAAATGAGACAGAAAAGGATCTGCTTGTGTTTAACGGCCTGTGTTTCTACAGTTTAGTGCACTTCACGGTGGTTTACAAGTATTTACACACACACTTGTGGATTTGGTTCAGTTCTCATGCAGGTGAAGCAGTACATGATAATGAAGCAGTTACCACATTTAAAATTTCTAGCGTCAATATTCTTTACACGTTTTCTATCCGACTTGGTGCTCACTGCAGATAAAGTCATTGTCATGTAGATGCTGACAGTAACTCCCTCAACACTCATTGTTTTAGTCACACCCTGAAACTGATCATCTAACAGTATTTCCTCATAATTCTGTTCTCTCTGACCATTTTCTAATAACATTTGAATTTAGTTTATTGGACTACACGGCAGCTAGAAAAAAGTTTTGCTTCAGTAGGTGTTTATCTGAAAACACTGTGAACAAATTTAAGGAAATGATCCCTTCATCATTTACTTCAACATGTACTGATATAACTGAGAGTAGCCTCATTAACTGTACTCCTGTACAAGTTGATTACCTGACTGATAATTATGCAGCATCTTTACGTTCCATACTTGATAGTGTTGCCCCTCTAAAAAAGAAGGCAGTAATTCTGAATAGGCGATCTCCATGGTATAGCTCGCAAACCCGCAATTTAAAGCAGGCGTCACGAAGACTAGAAAGGAAGTGGCGTTCCACTCACTCACAAGAATCACGCTTAGCCTGGAAAAAGAGTTTATACTTATACAAATTAGCCTCCGTAAAGCCAGACCAGCATATTATTCATCACTAATGGAGGAAAACAAGAACAACCCCCGGTTTCTTTTCAGCACTGTAGCCAGGCTGACTAAGAGCCATAGTTCAGTTGAGACTAGTATTCCCTCAACACTATGTAGCAATGACTTCATGACCTTCTTCACAAACAAAATCATAGCTATTAGAAATAAAATTCACCAGACCCTCCCCACAAATACAACAGAATTACAATCATCAGTAAGTCCTCAGTCCCTTTTAGACTGCTTTGTACACATAGATCTCGCTGAGTTAACTTCAACTATTACGTCATCTAAACCAACAACATGTCTGCTAGACCCTATTCCAGTTAGACTGCTCAAAGACGCTCTACCCTTATTAGACACGTTCGTATTAGATGTCATTAATCTATCTTTACAAACAGGATATGTACCAAAGGCCTATAAGGTAGCTGTAATCAAACCTCTACTTAAAAAACCTAGTCTGGATCCAGGTGTCTTAGCCAATTACAGACCAATATCCAATCTCCCCTGTATTTCTAAAATACTTGAAAAAGTCGTTGCCCGATTCTACTGAACGGATAAACACTGATGTGTTATTATAGATGAGGTAAAAAAACCTGCTGCTCTTTCTGATATACAGTAAAAAACTGATCTTCCTTTGCCAAACAAACCTGGCCTCGACATTAAAAGTCAAATAACACGATGTTAATGACTTTTGGTGAAACACTGACTGATGCTTTAGATCACATTTAGTCACATCACTGACACTTTAGTGTGAGTGAGCCTCAATGAAACTGAACTTTCTGTGGACTTCCTGTTATCAGTGTAAAATCCACAAAAGTGCGTGGTGAAGCGTGGCAAACTGCGAATCAATGATCCTCTCAGTCACATGAATCTTTCCCATAGACTCTTACACAGTGGTGCATTCAGGGCCCCCCCCTCGTCCACGTCAGGACACCGCTGCTGAGACCTCGAGAACAAATCCATTTGCCATGTGAATTCACAGTGACCTGGAAAAGTTTTCTACAAATGATGCTGAAGAAAAGGAGCCATTTAGACAAAAAGAAAGAGCGTGTTCATGGCCGTTGTGGAAAGAAGTTTTCTTTCTGCGTAAATATCCTGTGTTTTTTGTAGCTGTTAAAGCAGGACATTAAAAATGAATGAGATGAATAGAAAAACACTTTGAATTAAACCTCCCTGTTTAAATTTGACTGAAGCCTTTTTCCATTGGATCAAATCAGAAAATCACATTTATTCACTTTTAATGTGAGTGAATAAAAGCTAAAATTAATAAATGCAGACAAATTAGCATCATACTCCATGTTCAGTTTTTTTATTCGTAATCCTCTCTACAAAAGAGTAGACGCTGCCAGTCCACGCGACACATTTCTGTCTTAACGTTGGGCTGCAGAAGCCCTTTGCTGTGATTCTGTCCTGGGTTGATGTCCACAGCAGGATTTGTGTTTTTACACTGGACTGGTACAGATGGGAAAACCCGGTTTTTAAAATAACTCCTGCACACATGGATGAGGCCTGAAAACATGACGTGAGCCTGGATGTTTTTGACATCAGACAGCAGCTTTTCAACCACTACAGCACTGCTGCCTTTGGACTCAGCACTTAATGAGAGGAAAGAACTTGAAGTAACAGCACAGAACCTTTACTGTCATGTCACTGAGGAAGAAGCTAAGTCATGTTCTGACACGGTCCTTTAACGTTTTGAAGAACAAAACCGAGCAGGTTTCGGTCCGTCTGTGAGCAGCCTTTACGTCCCACAGAAGGGACGTTCAGGACTGGGAACGTAAAAGCTGTGTTTTAGTTTGACACGCTCTCAGTTTAATGTTGCTAACCGATTGGTCACTCACACAAACAAACAAAAGACGACTGGTTCGCTTCTCTCTGCATCAGCAGCGTTGTCCAATCAGGTCACAGATCTGGACCCCGGACGTCACCCAGACTCTTTATCAGCAGCTCGTCCTCATCGCCTTCATCGTCTCCATCGTCTGCCTCCACACTTCAGCCGCTCTGATGGGGTAAGAGCTCCACTCTGTCTTCATTTTAACAGAAAGAAACGGAGAAACTCTCACACTGTGAATGATCTGACGTGGCCTTTAGTTGATGGATCCAATATGAAAAGAGAACAGATAATTATTTAACTTTTTTGTCTGTGTATTTCACTGCATTCACGATGCAAATATTTGACTTTGAGTTCGTTGACAAATGAAGATTCCGTGGATCTTTTTCACTGTAGTTCTCAGTTTTCGTGGTTGTGACAAACCGTGTGAACGTGTGGATGTGGAGCCAGAAATACATTTTTACTTTTAGTCTTTAATGAACACAGCAGATTTTGTTCTGTATGAACTCTCAGACACAGGGACATTCCGATGAGGTGTCCTCAGAATATTTACAGACTTTTACTTTAGCTTCACAGTTTTGTGGGTTTCTAGACTTTCAGACTCAGAGTCTGCTTTGAGTTGAGTTCGAGGATGAGATGAGGATAAATCAGTCTAGTTTTTTTCGTGTGTAAAGTCCACAGTAAAAAGACACAGGCACAAATTACGTGAGATTTGTTTCCACAACCAGTGTCTTTCTGCTGCGTCTCTGCTGAAGACGATGGATCAGGGAACGTCCATCTATCCATGCAGAGAAAATGGGATTTTCACGCTGGTGGATGTGGACAGACGCTGTCTTTGTGTGTGAGCAGCAGCTGATTGCCTCGTGCTGAAATCTGTGACCACTTTAATACGTCGCGTCTCTTTGTTTCTCTTCAGATTCTCTGAAGCAGAAATGTCCGAACATCCCCATGAAGGTCGGAGCGAGGAGGTGAGTCCACTCCTGTCCTCAGGTTCCAGCAGAGCGTCCTGATGGAGGGAAACACGGGCCTGAGTCCCAGCAGGGTTTCTCTGCGCAGCTGCTCTGTGTTTTTGTAAAACTACTTCACTTAGTCCTGTTACAAATGGTGCACGAGTACGGCCTCTGTTTCTGAACCATTGACACTTTCTGATCCAAACCCGTCCAAATATCCACTCGGACGCATTGACAAACTGTTTAGGAGATGAGTGTGGACTCTGAAGACGCTGATCTACTTGGTGATGATGAGCTGCCTTTGCTCTTCTACTGCAGTTTTACTCTTTGTACTTTCAGACTAGCGCAGTGCTGAGAGTGTCCCGCCTGCCCCTGGTTCACTCTGTGCTGCAGTCAGTGAGGTCGGCATACTCAGAGGTCAAAGGTCGTTATCCTCTGCTGGGCCTGATGGGAGACGTGGCCGAGGTCGGAGTTCTCAGCGTCTCCCAGAAAGCTGCGAGACGAGCTCTGCCGCTGCTACGGAGCCTGGAGCCACAAAGTATTTTGGAAATCTAATAGTTCTACTCACAAGAATACTACAGCCCATCCACACGAGACGTGTGTAACTTGCAGTACTATGTTTTGTGCAGTTGAAGTTGCCAACAGTTTTGCGCTGGTTGGTCTGGAGCATCTGGAGAAAAACTTCCCCATCCTGAACCGACCGACAGACGAGGTTTGTTTTCGAGTTCATTTCTCTCAAATGATCACAGTTGCATTGATGCTGGTCCACACGACTCAGTGTAATAAGGGAGAATCAAGACTTTTACTTAGCTACTCACACTCCCTTCGACAAGTACCGGAACACAGGACACACGCGGGCAACAAAACACGCCCGCCAATCACGTTTCAATACTTTTGCTCACCTGAAAAAAAGTTGGGTTAAAAGAAAAGGTGCCATTTTCTAAGTTGTGTATCAGATCCAGATGTAAGTACCTGGAAATAAATGTTTCTGAAATGTTGATCTCTTGTCATTCATCTTTGGATGTAAAACCCCAAAGGTTTTCAGTCTACAGCAAAAATAATAGAACTGGCCTCACTGTTCCAGTACTTTTGGAGGGGAATGTATATGTAATACGTTTGTAAAATTTCTTGATGATGCTTTTTCTTTTACACACTTCCCCCACCCCGTCCTGATCCGACTCCTACGGTCCGTGCAGCTGCTCTGATCCCGACCTGTGTCCTGCTTGATGGTGGAAGATAAACAGTTAGACTGCTCAGAGACGCTCTACTCTTATTAGACATATTCATAATATAGATCTTTAATTTATCTTTAGAAACAGGATATGTACGGAAAGTCTATAAAGTACTTGTTATCAATTACAGACCAATATTCAATCTCCACTTTATGTCTAAAATACTTGAAAAAGTAGTTGCAAAGCAATTATGTGACCACCTGCGCAGAAACGACTTGTTTGAAGAATTTCAGTCAGGATTTAGAGTTCATCATAGCACAGAAACCGCACTGATTAAAGTCACCAACGATCTTCTTCTGGCTTCAGATAACGGACTTGTCTCTATACTAGTTCTGCTAGATCTTAGTGCTGCATTTGACACATTGATCACAGAATATTATTACAGAGACTAGAACATGCAATTGAAATTAAAGGAACTGCACTAAACTGGCTTAAATCGTATCTATCAGATTCCAATTTGTTCATGTTAACGATGAATCTTCCTCAAGGCTCTGTGTTAGGACCAATACTCTTTACTCTATATATGTCTCCCCCTGGTAACATTTTTAGAAAACCCTCTAAATGTCCAGTTTCTGCAAGTTCACATGACACCTTCTAGTCCAACTCCACCAGCCACTATAAGCAGCATTATCACCTTTCTGACAGTTTCCACGTAAAAACGGACAAAGTAGAACTCATGTCTCTCATTCTGCTGTGTCCCTCATTTTGCCAGTGAGACAAGTTGTGTGGACCCTCTGATCCGAAGCAGTTTCAGACACAAAAAGCAGCTTTTGTTTGCGGACCTCTCACACACAGGCTCTTGTCTACGGCTATTCAGGTGCTGGGACAGTTGAAGGATGCCGTCTACCTGAGGCTGGACGATGTGCAGCTGTGGGTGGTGGATGGTATGGATGGAGCTCTGGACCGGCTGGAGCATCTGGCTGACGCGGCTAGGGCGGCACTGCGGCTGCTACACGACTCTCCGCTTGGCCGAGCCGCCACGTCAGGACTGGATGACCTGTTGAGTCGACTGGAGGACGCCACCACCTACTACCTGCCTCTTCCACCCACACTGCGTGAGTACAGGGGCATTCTGGGTAACTGTGTGTGTGGTTTTCTGTGAGAACTAGTCACGAGACATGCTCTAGATCACAAACATGTTTCCGAATCCAATAACACGCAAAATCTGTTACGTCTTTGTTGGGAAAAGTAAGTGAACAAAGGATCTGCTGGGTTCAGGTCTGGGCTTTGACTCCTTAAGAGGACTGTCTCAGTCTGAAATCATCCTGCACCCTTCCTTTGCCCTGCAGGACTCTGCAGGCAGGACGGTCCTTTCCCTAATGTGGACACATCAGTGCATTGACATTAAAGGAACCCACCGTCTTTGTGTCTGTCTATGTCCTGGCGTCCACACGTCCAGGTTTTGATTCCTTTCGGTTTTTCCTCCATTGAAACACACACACTGATGACTGTTTTCACACTTTGAAGCAGGTTTTAGTGTTGGGGGGTCTTTGTCCCGCTGACTGTCCAGCTTCTCCCGAGTGAGAGAAGGCGTCAGTCCGCAGATGATAGGCGACATACTTTAGTTGTTAGTGATGTCTGTGTGTTGTGGAGTGGGATCAGGCTTTTCAGGCTGTCAGTGAGGAAATGGTTTGTGTTTGTGTCGTCCGTGAGGTCGGGAATGGGAGATGAGGGTGCAGCAGTATGAGGATGAGGAAGAGGACGAGGACGAAGAGCCCGGCCTGTGGACGAGAGTTCGTAGCCTGCTGTTGCAACTCAGCCTGCAGCTTCATCATCGAATGGCAAAGGTCAGGGAGCAGCTGCAGAACGCCACCAGGACACTGGGAGAGGCTGCAGACATGGTGAGAGCGCAAACAGCTCCGTCGCTGGAGGACAGCAACAGAACTTCCCTGCACATGTTGTCTTGAGGTTTTAGGATCTCATCATGTATTTGTCTCTGTCTGTAAATATGTTTCCATACTAACAAATGTGAGACAAGTTCAACACGATGAAAATTTTAATATATGAAAATATTGCAAAACCAGGTTATAATTAATTTGTTTTAAAAAAGTTTGTGAAGCAGCAATAAGAAGCTGTAATGAAACCACGTTCCTGTCCACTCGGCCTCCCATGGTCATTTCATGAGGGTCCTGGGGGGGGTTGTGGATCAGTGGGTAGAACAGTCGTCCCTGAACCAAAGGGTCAGACTAAAGTCCACACTGTCCCCTTCAGGAAGTAAGCATTTACTGCCGGACTTAGTTTCAGCTGCAGGTGCGCCTCTAAAAAACTGACAACTGATTGAAAAGTCAGTAATTTCTGCAAAAGTGAAATCACAACATGAGTCAGAAAACAATTGAGTATTTTCTGGTTTGTTCGTGTCTGAAGTTAATAAATGACACGTTGAAAAGTTCAGACGTTTTGTTTGGACTGAAACAGATCAGAGTTTGACTTTAAACCCAGCTGCAGACACTAACTGAGTCAGGTCCCGGGCGCAGGAACTTGAACCCCATTAAACCCAAATTATCGGCTTGCTCTTGTTCTGTCTACGTGCTGCAGCCAGCGTCTGCAGAGATGGACTGATAACTCCTCCCTGAGAACGCAGAACACAGTTGGAACAAACAGTGTCCCAGCCTGATCGACAGGGTGGATGAAATAATAGAAAAACTGTCCACAACAGTCAGACCACTGGACCAGCTCCTCCCTGAACATTATTACATTATTATTATTATTTACAGAGGTAAAACCCATCAAGCACAGCTCTGAGCTGATCAGGTTTCAGTCGTGTCACCAAGCAAAACTACTGTCGGAGTTGTACCACTGAAATTCTGTAATTCTTCACACGCACACACACAATCATGACCCTTCGCCTCCCTGCAGCCTGCTGAGGTCGCCACAGGCTCAGCTACATCCTTAGAAACGAAATCCGTTTAAACTATGAAAAGAAGTTGATGTCCTGTAAAATTAAAAGACCTGGACAAAGTACAGACTTTAGAACTGGGTCACAGCTCCTGAGATTTGGACACATGAAGAGAGGAAACTTCTTGTTACAGTGTTATGAACTAAAAAAAAAAAAAATCCCCTAGACTTTTGAAAAGTACTGTCAGGTTTTCAGAAATTTCCAATCAACCCACCTTTGGTTCCTGTGATGTTCCTGCTTTTAACAATCACACCGGTCCCTGATGAAGTCACTGGGAAACCTGGCTACAGGACAGGAAGTGAGAACTTGGGAGGAGAGTGTGGGTTCTCAGTCAGTGCTTTTCCTGATTAAATCTTTGCGTGGCGATGAAGCTTCAGTCTAACAGTTTGTGTTTCCTGCAGGTTGGTCTGGGTCTGGTTCTGGAGCTGGTGGGGTCCCTGCTGCAGTACCTGCAGAGCTTCTTTGTTGCTCTAGTGTACCAAGCTGAGAGTCTCAGAGAACTGACCCTTTACAGGGTCAAAAGTCAGGCTGTCATGTTGGCAGAGATGAGTCCTGTTCGCCGAGTCCGAGAGCTGCCGGTCCAGATCCAGCAGCTGCTCGGAGACCTGCAGGAACTGTCCAAGGTCCTCCTCCAGCTGGTGATCAATGCCACACCGCTCTACAACATAGTGAGTCCCAGGGTGGGGGGTTGGACCTCAAAGATTAAAGATTATCAAACCTGGATCCATCACATTCTTTTACAAACTACTGAAAGAGGTTCAGTGAAGATCCTGTGGTTTTAGTCAGAATCTCTTTTCCTTCAGCAACAGATGTTTCCTCTACAACGTCGGAAAGATCAGGGCCCACCTTTTCTTCAGCAGGTGCTGATCATATCTCATCAATGTCCTGTTGACAGAGCTACCAGCAGCACAATAAGCCCTGCCTTGCATCATCGGGTTTAGAGCTCAGACTCTCACCTTTCTACTTGACTGTGCTTGTGATCCAGTAGTGATCAGAGTTGGATCAAGTTGACTAGTGTTTAAAATACTTTTTTTTCTTTCTTCAGTTACTCGAATTCTTGCACATACCTAAAGAACTGTTTGTATTGCAGCTGCAGCGACCATCACATCAGGAGGTGGAGGACTTCCTGAACCAGGAGGGCTTTTCATCCAACAGCTCGTCTCGTCGCAGCTCAGGTAACAGCCTCTTTCTCAAGGCAATGGACGGACGTCCTCGCCGCCGCCGCAGTCTCTACTCGCTCGCTACTCAAGGATCCCAGAGCCCCGACCCTCCCTTTGGCCGTCGCTCCAGCCTGAAGGACCCTCTGGGCCCAGAGATCGAAAGTCCTCCCCTCCTCTCTGATGCTGCCGCCCTGCGCCGGCCGTCGGCCGCCGAGCTGCTCCTCACTCCGCTCAAACAGTTTGTCGCTCAGAGCCAGAAGGCCTTCGAGTACCTGAGCCCCAACTCTCCAGGGGACGGCCCCAGTTCCCCCGAAGCCACAGTGACAGACAACTGATCCACACCCTGTCCTAATCCATCACCAGTCAGTCTCCGGTATCTCTGAGCTCGTATACGATCCTTTAAATCCTAGAATCTGTTTGAAATCAGAAAAGCTAAACAAGCCGCAGGTGATAGATCCCCTCACTCTCATTTTACCACAAACGCTCGTTCTTCCAGATCAGAGCCTTTGAATTACCTGGACAGTCCTCAGGGGCCCATAGAGCACGTCCTAGCCACACGTTCAGAAATGATAGATTTCACTGTAACTTTAATTTAATAAAAAAAAATCTCCTTAGTTGTTCGTTTCGTATAGTTTAAAGTCGATGGTGAGTTAAACTCATTTCGGAGATTGTGAACAGTTACTGAGCAGTTTTAGATGCTGCAAAATGCTTTTCAACGCAGCAGAAACTGACATATAAAATTGAATTACAGTGACAAAGCAGAGGCTGACTTTTTCTCGCTCCGTTTCTCATTTGTCATTACTGTGAAACACAAAAACATACAAATATAATTGCTGAATTGTGAAATAAAACTTGTTGGACTGTGCAGCTTCAGTCCCGCGTGTTTGTGTCCAGATTAAAACAGATTCATTCTGTTTTCTTTCAGGCTTATAAAATGATTAAATCAAATTTAGTACAAACCACATGTAGAGTTCTTTGTTTGCATACATCCACATTCAGAAACAAATTATCAATCATCAGTTTTAATTTCTCTCCTCTGCAACAAACGGAGTTCAACACTATGAAAATCTGCATCTAACTGTAATTTAATTTGGACTTCTTAAAGCATGTTAGAGATACAATAATAAAGTTCATACTGTACTTGTCTGTGCACACCGGCTCCTGTAATCTTATGTAATAATGCGGTCTGAACCCATTTTTCACAAGGAAAGTCTCCTCTGGTGTGATGATTGAAGATTCTAAAAATAAAGGTTCAACAGTTTGGGACATTCCTCGCCGTTTTCGCACGGCCCCATTATGTACCAAGCAGTGAACAGCACCCAGCTGTGGGGAATCTTCACTTTTAAAAATGAAATAGGCAAACTACAGCAAATTGAGATGAGCTGACGATGCAAAAGACAAAGTGAGAGGGTCCTCAGTTATTAGAGTTCACCTGGGGGGGGGGTGGTGAACACTGTTCACTGTCGGGAGGAGTTTGTGACGCCTTTGTTTTCCTGTTGTGAATCATTTTTATTTCATTTTCCTTGTAAAGATTTGCAGCATGCCACAAACAGTAATCAGGAATTTATGAGTGATGTTACCACACTTCTTAAAATTAGCAGCTGTCTGAACCACCTTTACTTTCCTAACTTTACCAACACTTTCAAATAAAGAATCCCGTTTACCACTCACGTCATTAAAACCCTTCCGAACTGAAAGTGTTTCGGGTCAAACTGGGCTGAGAGGCTCCCGACAATCCCTTGTACGCCAGCGTTGGTCTTCCTCGGCACCCACATCTCTCTGATGAGGCCAGCCAGCTGGTGAAAGACCAGCTGGACGCCACGGTACGTCTCTGCCGCCAACAGATCGACGAAGTACCTGTGTGTACCGAGTTTCCCAGACGTTGAAGCAGATCTCCTGACTGTCGATCCTTTCCACCTGACTGTAAACTGACTCTGAAAACACAGAAATCTGATTTACTACAGGTACTCCATTCCATTCATTACGCAGTAATGGAGCAAGTACCAGCTCCTGGACTGATTATGATTCAGAACATTTGGCACAACCGTACTGTTCATATTTAAATGTTGGAGCTGATTTTATGGACTATAAACCAGAGATTCCAACATAGAGACACGTTGGGCTCTAGGTAGTTTTTTTTCATCCTTGGTTTTAGTGAAACTTTACGTGTTAAAGAAATGTACGACGGGAGACAGATATTAGCCTTTTGTGACACCGACAAACTTTCACAAGTTCAGCTTGTTTTTCTAATAAAATCCTAGAATTTAGGTGAATACAGGTCAGGAGTAAAAAGCACACCAAGCTCTGAAACGTAGTTACATATTTACCTCACACATAAAACAAATCTCTAGAACAGCCTTCTTCCACCTACGGAACATTGCCAAAATTAGGAGCATCCTGTCTCAAAGCGATGCTGTAAAACTGGTCCATGCATTTGTTACTTCTAGATTGGACTACTGTAATTCTCTACTTTCAGGTTGCCCCAGTAACTCTCTAAAAAGCCTTCAATTAATCCAAAATGCTGCAGCAAGATTACTGACTGGGATTGGTAAGAGAGATCATATTTCACCTTCATTAGTTCTCTCCATTGGCTTCCAATTAAATGTAGAATAGAATTTAAAACCCTTCTTCTTACCTATAAAGCTCTAAACGGTCAAGCTCCATTATACCTGAAACATCTCCTAGTACCATATCATCCTACTAGACCACCTCGGTCCCAAAATGCAGGCCTACTTATGGTTCCCAGAATTTCCAAAGATAGAATGGGAGGCAGAGCCTTTACCTATCAAGCTCCTCTCCTGTGGAACCAGCTCCCAGTCCAGATTCGGGAAGCAGACACCCTCTCTACTTTTAAGACCAGGCTCAAAACCTTCCTCTTTGATAAAGCTTATAGTTGGTTATAGTCATGCTGCTATAGGCTTAGACTGCTGGGGGACTCTGCACTGAGCCACTTCCTCTTCTCTTCATTTTCTCCTCTCAACCCACATCTATAATGTCACCACTGTATGACATTGACTCTGTATCTTCTTTGTCCCGTAGTCGTCTTTCTCCCTCTCTGTCCCTGTCTTCAAGTGTCCCCGGATTTGGCGCTGTGTGTCCTCCAGTGCGCAGCTACTGGTCGCACTAACCTGGCCAATGTTTCCCCACTCAGCCCATCCAGTCAAGGCAGATGTCCGCCCACCCTGAGCCTGGTTGTCCTGGAGGTTTCTTCAGTTAAAGGGAGTTTTTCCTCTCCACTGTTGCCTATAGCTGCTCAAGGGGGATTTGTTGGGTTTTCTCTAAATGTTTGTATAGTCTTGACTTTATTATGTAAAGTGCCTTGAGATGACCTTGTTGTAAATTGGCGCTTGTAAAGGAAAAATTAAGAGTGATTACATTTTAGTGCTTATGCTTAGTTGTAAGGTCAAAGGATTTTCATTGCTGTTATGCATGTCTGTCTGTGAGCTTCTCTCTTAAAAGATAATAAAACCCTTTAACCCGAACTTCTTTATTGACTCGAGGTGTCTGGAACCAGTAGTTGTCAATATATATTTTCCATGACAGCGCTATATAAATAAAGTTGAATTGAATTGAATAGAATATAAAGTCTCTCCACCAGTGTGCTTCAGGGCTCGGTTCTTTGTTCTTTCCCATCTCCGGGTTCTATTACCCACCCACTTGTATTTCCTATGCATTTCCTTGCTGTGCCGATGATACACAGATGACTCCACTGTCTTATCACACCTGTCTGTCATTTTCAACTCAACCTCTGCAAGAAAGCAGTTCTAGTTCATCCCAGTCATCCCAGTCAGACCTTCAATACAACACCCACACACCCATCAACAGTGGATCATGAGTGATTGTCTGAAATATGGGGGTCACGTTTTGTCTCGATTACTACAATGTCGTGCTCACACAGCTACTACAGCACATTATTTCTCATTTTAATTAGCCAAAAGGACACATGTCTGACCACTACTCAGTCTTCTGCGCTGGCTTCATCAGGTTCACAGCACTGACATTTATCTACAGAGAGGGCGACTGAACACCTTACATTTTGAACATCCTTCCTTCAGTGTGATCTGGCAACGAATCTAGTGGTCCCATCACTTCATGAAAAAATCACAAGGGAAACTCTTCAGCTGAGTGACGGTGCAATAAGCTTCAAAACTCTTCACGCTCAGCAACCTCAGTGCCAACCTTCAAATATTTGGCAAAGACCAAACTCTTTTGCACCTTCATCTGCACTTAAATATCCTAAAAATAAATCTGCTCAGTGTATCTGTGGCCTCAGTTAAAACAGAATCTATAAATTAACAGGAAACACTGGAGTATTACTGTGAATGAAGCAGCTGTTAGTAGAGAAAATGCTTAGAATCAGTTCCATTTTTACTGCTGCTTCATTACAGACATTTGCACATTAATGACATTCATGATTCTGAAAAACACTTCACTCTTCACCGGAATGACACTGTCACTCAAGTATGAGATCATACTTTTTGTCCATCAGTCACGTACAGTAAAAATACACTTACACGGGACTTTCAAGTATTAAAATACTTTCAAAACAGTTATAAAGTAGCAGCAATTCTGTGATGTAAATTATTTAATAAAATGTTATTGCTTTCTATTTATTGTAGCGCTTAATAATTTGCCACATTTTTACAGTAAAGACTTTACTGTGTATAATTTTAATGTGTACCAATTCTCAATCTTACATAACACTGAGCTCTAAAGGAGCTGAAAACTCTGCTTTACCACCGAGTAATGAGAGACTAGGTACCGGACTTGCCAACACTGTTAGCTCCTAGCAGCAGGATGTTGACGTCCACACTCTGCTGGTTTCCCTCCATTGCCTCCACCATCTTTAGGAAGAAATTGAGGATTTGGTCTCAGTTGACTGTTTAGTGGAGTTCTGTTAGCTCCTGACTTCTGGTTTTTAAATAGTGTGTGGAGAGGGCAGGACTCAGTGCCATCAGCCCCCTTCTTCAGTCTGTGATTGGTCGATGAGTTTGTCTGATTGGAGGAAGTGGGCTTGTCACATGTCCACATGCTCCAGATATGCATTCCTCCCCAGAGTCAAAAACTGAACAGCAGAGAAACAGGCGACCAGTAGGTTTCTTCAATTGCTGCTCTGTCACTGATGCAGTGCAGTTAAAAGGGAAACTGAATGATTTGGCTCAGTGAGGGTCTGCAGGCTGATCCACAGCTGCAGACGAACACCTGTGAGTTCCCAACATTAGCACCAAACTCAAAAACCATTCAAACTAAACGCTATTATTTACAAAAGTATTTCGACACACTACAATTTGCAGCAAATGAATGGATCTAAAAAGTTGAGTGTCACTGTTGTGTCTAGGCTTTCATGGTTTAAGATCAAAATTTTCTCCATCTATATTGATCAGGTTTTAAACGGTCACTTCCAGCTGCAGTGCTGAACAATCAGTAACTTCTCCCCGTTTTTATCTTCTGTGCCCTTCCCCGATCACGTCTCTCTTCTTTCTCTTGGCCCTGGAAGTTCCCATCAGGACCAAAAACTGCCTCAGTCGCTTCCTGGTCTCCTTCAGTTTGGACTCACTGGCGATCTGGTCATTTGGATTCTGCTCTTGAGAGTCTTCATTTGGTGGCATCAGCAGTGAAGGAGGAATCTCTGAACCGAACGTTTTCACCAACCTGACGTGAAAATCCTTCTGCAGTTTGTTCAACGTGCTGTCCTGGAGAAAACAATAAAGACGAGTGACGGGTAAAAATTTGATTATTCAAGTTGCATTTAAGTCAAAATTCTCTGATTAAATAAATGATAATATAGTTTTGTTATGTAATTTATTGTAGTTTACTGATTACAATAACCGAGAAGAAGAACCAGTGGTTAAATCTTGTTCGACAGCCGGAGAAAATGCTGTACAATCAATGTTTAACACTCTAAAATCCAAGCATCACTCATTTCCTGTTACAGGTACCTGAGGGGACGACATCTTGAACAGACCCCAGATGTCAGAGAGAAAATTTGCAGCCTTTGAATAAGGAGAATGATGGAGAGTCAGACGGTCTGAAATCAGCTTCAGACCAGACTAGGAAGAAGAAAAAACATAAAAAGTCAAGATCATCATGGATAAGAATCATAAACTCTGTAGGTTCTGTTAGGTTCCACCTGCTGGACAGACATCTGACTGTCAGAGGATCCAGCTTAGCTTTACTGAGCATCAACTAACCTGAGAAAGTCGACTCCATCCTTCAACCTTCAGGTAGAGCAGCAGACTTTCACACCTCTGAAATGCAGACAGGAGACAAAAGTTTCACCCCAATGTAACACAGACTGTCATGCAAAAAATAAAAAAAATACATAAAATAAAACTGACTCTCTGATCCAGCACAGTGAGACTGCCACCAGAGCTGTGGGAGTCTGAGGGGTCTGATGGGTCTTGGCACAATGAGCATATCCATTCTGACCTGTGAGACAGAGAAGCAACATCTCTGAGTTAACATAAGTGCAGATCACAGACCCTGTCAATAAAATATGTTCACATACACAGAAATGTAAAATAAACTCCACAACTGTCTGTAACATGAGCTTCATTTAGCAGATTCACTGAAAAGTGACATCTTCCACCACAATTTGAGAATCTTTGATTTATTTTTTTCCTTTTTGATGTTTTGCAGTTAAAAATTTTAAAAGTTGTTTTTACCAAATTTTGGGCCCTACGGGGGGGACATGGCAGTCTCTGTGGTACCCTCGACCACAGGATAAACAGATTATAGAACCATTCGCTGATCCACAAGCAGAGCAGGAAACTATCTGCAGGGTCACAGGAGACTCTGGAGATGAAGGTTGCTCAGAGACATCCTCACAATCATCTGACTCGTCCTCAACATGGGACTGAAACACAGCAGAGCAACATCAGTTCACTTGGATGCTTTAGAGACATGGGTGAGGCTCTGACAGAGGGATAATGTTATTCTGACACCAAAAAGAAAATACGCTTCTCACAGCACAAACAATCAAGTTGGACATGGCAGCTGCCAGCACGGGTGTGTGTGTGTAAAAACCACTAAAAACACATCAGCCACATGTAGCTTCACTGGATCTTCATTCCAAAACATTTGGTTGAACGCTGCTTCTTATTGTGGCATTTAAGAAAATGATTTTACTTGCAGGTTTTGCGCTCTGTTAAATTGTGATAGCGGTTCAAAAACAATCCTTCAGCCCTAGCCTATGGCAAAGGCTGTAAACCAGGTTACAGACTGACAGACAGTAAATGTAAGTACAAGCAATTCATTGTTAATTTTAGAGTTTGTATGTGGATTGTTGACAACACTGAATTAGAAAACTTTATACTTCAGCTCTACTTGCAGAAAGTTGACGTAATGTTTGCTGGGGCATTAACATGACAAACTGACAGGCTAAACTTGGTTTATGTAGTTAGTTTTTTGGATCAAACACCAGGACTGAAAGGTGACCACCTACCTGAGAGTCCTCACTCATCTCTTCCAGGTAGATCTCGTCTTCAGCAACTCCGGGCACCAGACGAAAACTGGAAAGGGGACATCCAGATCGAGACGGGGCCACAGGAAGTCTGAATAGCAACACTTTAGGCTGCAATTGGCTCAAACTGTAGTCTCGCTGTTGAATCACACACTCTGGTTTTTCAAAGTCCTCCTGCTCTCCAGTCACAGACTCTGGTTCTTCAGACTCTTCCTGCCCTCCAGTCACAGACTCTGGTTCTTCACACTCTTCCTGCTCTCCAGTCACAGACTCTGGTTCTTCAGACTCTTCCTGCCCTCCAGTCACAGACTCTGGTTCTTCAGACTCTTCCTGCCCTCCAGTCACAGACTCTGGTTCTTCAGACTCTTCCTGCCCTCCAGTCACAGACTCTGGTCCTTCAGATTCCTCCTGCTCTCCAGTCACAGACTCTGGTTCTTCAGAGTGGTTGTATGTTGTTTCACATGGAGGTTCATTTTCTTCACTCATGGTGGAGTTTGGTTCATTCTCTATGGGGTCTTGCTGCTTCGACTCTACCTGATGTAAACTGCGATCACAGGCGGAGTCTGCCACAGCTTTTACCACATGACTCTGATGCTGCTCGGGTTTCGGTGAGGAGATATCACATCTGATCTCAGAGAAGACAGCCTGAAGGGAGGTCAGAGGGCCAGGGGGTGTCACAGAGCTCCTATCTTTGTTTTTGGTTTGGTGGTGCAGTCTTTGGTTTGGTGATACCATCTGCTTCGATCCAACAGAGACACAGTTTTCTGTTGTGGCAGGAACCATCTGATCACTGCCTGAGACCAGACTGACATGGCTAGGAGCAGTACTTCCTGGCAGGCTGCACTGTTTCTGCTGTTTGGAGCAGGTTTTCTCAGGTAAACTGTATGTCAACATGGGAAGCAGAGGGACAGGTGAGGGGAGGCTGATAGGCCAGCAGGCCAGTTGGTATACTGTCCGGCTGTCAGTCAGCAAGACGACAGGAGACTGGTTCTGATTAGGAGCTGCTGGTCGGTGCAGAACTGTGGACTGTTGGGCAGGTTTGAGCACATTACAGGGCAGAGTGGAACCTGCTGATGGGGGGAAACTGGACTGGACAGGCAGAAGTTTCAATGGCTCTACACATTTTATCTGCACCTGGTTTATATTTGTCTGTGGGTGAGATAATGTCAACATAGGCGAGGAGACCATGGGCTGGACATGTTGAGTGGAGTTGACTGGACTGCTCCTGGATTGGCTGATGTTCTGACAGGAGGAGACAGCAGGACTCAACTGAGTGGAGACAGGCGCAGTACAGTTGGGGTCCCAAAAGGAGGAGGAGGAGGAGGATGATGTGGAGCACAATGACGAGGAAGGTGGAAGATACACCTGATACAACGATGACTTCCAGGAGCGAGTGCAGTTGCCAGTCCTTTGGGAAAGTGGCTTGCAGGTGGGTGCTGGATAGTTGGAGGTAGGAGGCGATAGGGTGGATGAGGACGAGGACGAGAACGAGGAAATGGGAGGAGGACAAACCAACTGATTGTGCAAAGAATGGAGATGCTTGTTTCCAAAAAAGTAATTAGTGATTCTGTTTTGGTTGGGGCGGGTGGGGGTGAAGGTAGGCGGAGCAACAGGCGAAGAGTTGGAGTTGGAGTTTTTGAAGGCAGAGGAAGAAGGTGAGATACACTCACTGTCGGTCCTATTTGACAGTAGAGACCTGCAGGAGGGTATAGTACAGGTGGAGGTAGGAGAATTCGGAACGGTGGAGGAGGAGCATGATGACAACGTGGAGCAATGGAACTGACGAGACAGGGACTTTGAGAACACAGATGTTTGGTTTACTGGTAAAGGTGAGTCCTTGATACTGGTGGTTACAGTTTGGAGGAGGGCCCTAGAGGAAGGTATCAGACAGGTGGAAGAGGAGGAGCTGGAGGTGGAATGTGATTCAGAGGTGGAGCCAGTTGAAGGAAATAAGTTAGCGGACAAAGATTTCAACAACACCGTAAGAGAGTTTGATGGAACAGGTGAATTAGGGTCAATGGCTGTTGCAGACTGAAGGCTGCAAGTGGAGATGGGAAGATTGATGTTGATGGAGGACGCGGTGGTACCCGAAGTCTCTTTGTTGTGACTGGAGGTTTGTGACACAGAGAAGGGGGTCCACGAAATTTCAAGTTGACCTGGAAACCAAAGCATCAGCAGTTGATACAACCAATACACAGTTTGTCCAGTAGGACACTCCTGAGCAGAAGGTGCAGAGCTCAGTCCCTGGGAAGACACAGGACTGCTGAGGTTTATTTCCTTCTCCATGACTGAGCTCCTTGCTGCTTTGTACTACAGTTATAAGTTGCTCTGAATAAGAGTATCTGACAAATGATCTAATGCAGGGGTCTCAGACTCGCGGCCCGCGGGCCAATTGCGGCCCGCGAGGCGATAGTTTGTGGCCCCCACCTTATTATTAAAGTTTAATGTTAGTGCGGCCCGCGAGTTTGTTATGAACGGCACGGAGCGGAAATGACGTAAATTGCGGAAATGACGTATATTGAGGAAATGACGTTCTTTGTGCGTCGGCTAAACACTTGATTGAAACTTCCAAGTCCAAGTACAGGTCCAGAATTACTGATGATCATCTTCAAGCCATACTGAGGGTCTCAACTGCTTCCTCCCTCAAAGTTATGCGAGAAGAAGCGCTGCCAGGTCTCTAGCAGCAAGATGTAGGCAAGAGAGGCCATGTTCAGAAGACAACTTAAATAACTGTTAATACAGACATTTGAATCAATTATTATAATTATTATTATTATTTTATTTACTTATTACTGATTGATTGATTGATTTTCTTATTAATTTCTTATTTATTTTCTTCTAATTTGTTTATTTATTTTTCATATTATTTTGTGTTAAAAATAAAAATAAAGACATTTGAGAAGATTAAAATTATTTAAAAGTTTTTCTTGTGGAAACCTGATGCGGCCCAGCCTCACCCCGACTCTGCCTCCAGCGGCCCCCAAGTAAATTGAGTTTGAGACCCCTGATCTAATGTAAATAATAGGAGTGAACGATCAATCATATTTAAATCAATACAACAATGACACAATGCTGAATTCAAATAACTAATGAGCACAGGAGGTGGTTGAGAGTGGATGAACAAACTAGCAAGTTGTCCAGTAGCCCAGGTGTTTCTGACCATCACCACATATGATCATGAAAGAAAACCCCACCGGGAAATTATTAGTATATCATGGGAAGCACATGATGCTCCTCAACTGAATGAATGTGGTGTTGATGACCTAGCTGCAGAAACTGAGGTGAATACAGAAAAAATATAACTTGCAACATCGATATAAAAAAACTATAAATTAAATCTTAAATCATGAAACATCAGAGCAGCAGCGCCTCGCTTTGTCAGGACATTAAGAGGTGTATGACCCTATTTTCATTCACTTATTCCATTACACACTGTGGCCACTGACTGGTTGAGAGGATAATTGCATTAGCTAGCAGGTTTACAGATGTTCCTGATAAAGTGGTCTGATGTAAACTTACCAAATTTCAAAAGTGCTTCAACGGAGTTCCTCTCAGTGACAACCTTCATCTGAGGCATGGTCTGAGGCGGAGATACATCCTGATCTGGAAGATTCCTCAGATCAGACTCAATCTGGCAAATTAGAAACACAACAAGGTCAAACTAGTTTTGTATCTGTAAAGACAGACATACAGGTCAACTCAGCAGAAAATATTTTCTCTGTAATGTTTGATCTGGATCGACCTGAGCAAAGAGAAACGTGCCGCACATTAAGCTGAAGCTAGAGAGACACTGTGTTCTAATGTATTTGCCCAAAACACCTGAATTAAATCAGTCAGTGACTTAAGAGCTGTTTCCTACTGTTTTTAGAAACTAGGTGATCTAAATCCTGCAGGCCCTACGTCAAACGTTTTATTTATATTAGTTTCAATTACTGATATGATATAAACAAAAGAACGACTGGAAGAATGCCTTGTGGTAATGGACCAGAATTCCTTGCCACACTGCGCAGTTTAGGATTTGGCAGAGAATCTGAAACGTCATGTTATATGATATAACTGATGTTATATCAGTTTTTTTTTTAAAGGCAGCAAAGTTAGAGAAAGCACTGGACTTGCAAAAAGGCAGACATGTATTAATCCTTCTGGTAAGAATTAATCTTGGTTTTTAGTTTTACACAGCTTCATACTTTCATTACAAGTTACTATGAGCTTCATTATCCTTCTAGTTTGTAGTCGTCTTGTAAATATCTGCCAAATGTCACTTGCATACATTACATTAGTAATTAGTGAGTGTATTTTCAGCTGCCATAATTTGATTAGAGATTCTGCCAAAAGTACATAGGTTTTATGAGTCGCTTCTCATTTTTCTTTTACTGTGTAATTTAACAGCTAAACTTTCATGAATCACATTCTGATGAAAGCACAAATGTTTTTCCTTCTCACCACCAGTGCCAACAACAATGCAGCAAGTTGCCCAATTGAGGGTCCACTATCTTCCCCAAAGACAAACCGACACGAGGCCATTCGTTTTCAGGAATCAAACCACTTAGGTTCATGGACGACTGCTCTACCAAGGTACGAGCTACACTCGTCTTTAAAATCTAGGAAAGCTCAATAAATATCCCAACAACTGTGTGTTTTTGCGGTTTATGTTGTGGAGGGTTTGACTGCGCCTCTGCAGATTCAGATTTGCATTTTTCCTTTCCATTGTGGGAAGTTTAGATTCAGGTCATCCTTGACATTAAAAGCACAGATGGCCAGAAAATGATCTCACCACAGTCTTTTTTTGGTGCCTCTTCCAGAGCTCACATCATCTTTTCATTTCACTGTAGAGAAACCCTACAATCAGCAGTCTCACCTGTGCTCTATAAGCAATCAGAGCAGGCAGGTGGTTAGTGTTCTTGGCTTTGTCTGCTACTTCAGTCACCGACTGTTGACTCTGCTGCAGCTGCTTCAGCTTCACCATCCTCCTTTGAATCCACTCACACTCCGACTCATACACCTTCTGCTCAGATACAAAAACATTCACGTTCAAAGAGCTGTGAAACAAATCAAAAACTTTATGATTTAGGTTAACTGGGTGTGTTTGGTAAAGGGGTTTTTATTGTAGCAACATTAGACAATACTGTAGTAACTTTAGAGCTTTTTTTGAAAGCGTCATAAAGTGGAAATAAGTAAAATTTTGCTGCTGAACATTTGGTTAGAAATGTCTGAACCACTCAGTCAGTAAAGCAAACCTGTCAGTACGCTAAAGTGAGATTCTTGTAAGTTACCTGAATTTCTTTCATCATGTCGTCCATGCGTTGTGTCAGATGCTGCTGAAGGACACTGAACGACTGCTGCAGCTCAAACTTCAGACTAGACTCATACTGAACAATGTCCTGCAGCCTGAGACACAACAACACACAGCAGGTGAGTTTAGTTACAGATTGTTCTAAATTTACCAGAGAAATCAAAGGTTCTGGACTGTTCTGTCTATTCGAAGAATATGTCTATTCTTTCGCAGTCGTAGCCTGGTAAAGCAGGTGAGAAAAAACTGCCGCTTTTTTGTAATTCTCTCAGGAAGACCTTACATTAGAAGAGATTCACTGAGGCACAGGAAGATTTTAAATGATGATTGTAGATAATAAATACAGCGGGGATCTCAGTGAAATGACAGTGAACTCAGAAGGCGATACAAAAAACTAATTGTATTGCTATGGCTCAAAACCACAACACGAACTCTAAAGATTCCTCTGTATGATGAACCCCTTAAAAAGTTCACCTGGCCTCCATGTCCTGCAGAGTCTTTTTCACCGTCTCTCTCTGTGCTCTGATTGGCTGAACCTGGTCCTCCAGCTGCTTCTTCAGACTGTCCAATGCTTCACCAACAAACTCGTACCTGTGAGGAGGAGGCAGAGAACAGTGAGAGGTCATGGGTCAGTTGCAGGTATCACATAGGGTTCTCCCTGCAACAGCCTTAAAAAGTTGAACCTGCAATGAACGGTGTTTCCACAGTGTTTCCCCCATTCATTTTTCAAGCAATCACAATATCATATTACTAATGATTTCTGCTGACAAGTTCAGGGTTTTATTTGATTAAATTGATATAGCACAGTAAGAGCTGCTGTCTTTCTTTCACAAATAAGCTTGCGGCCTGTGTACCTGTGGTTCATGTGGGTCATGAGCTGACAGTCTCTACAGGTGAGCTGGTTGCAGGTTAGGCAAAAGAGTTTAAGTGGCTCAGATGGGTGGACTCTGCAGAACTTGGTGGGAGGAATGGAGGTGTCGCCTGAAGCAACAAAGACACATGAAAGAACCAAAAACTGTTTGGACAGGATATAGCACATATTCTGCATTTATTTTTTTTTATGCCAGTGTCTTGAACCTTCAACTTTCAGTGTTTACATGCACCGCCGTGATTACAGTTGGTTTTCTTAGGAAAGGTGATTTCTTAAATGACGCTTCACTGAAATTTAACTTGCTTCTTTTGGTTCTATTTTGGCTAGTGCATGTTCATAAATGCCATTAAACTTCTCTCAGACTTCTCTCTAATAAAATTTGTCTAATTCTAGCTGAGAATTTCCTCCGGATGACATCACTCAGAGGAACCCTCAGTCCTGATGATGTCATTTCACTGGTCACACTATGGAGGGGCTAATCATCTTCAACCTGGTTTTCAAGAGCTCCTCCGGATGACCTCAGGAAACCGGATTTCCCTACTGAACCAATTTCAGACCAGTCAGAGAATGCTGATTTCTTAGCCGTGTATACACATAACCAGGCTTCTACAGAAGCACTTAGTGCACATTCTATTGAGGTAAGTGCATGTGAACTTTTCTCCATAATAAGTCAGAGAGAGGCGAAATCAGATTGTTCTACTGCATGTATAGTGGCTTGCTAAAGTATTCACATTCTTTGAACTTCTCCACATTTTGTCACATTAAATCCACAAATGTAAATGTATTTTATTGGGATTTTATGTGATGGACCAACACAAAGTGGTACATAATTGTGAAAAAGCATGTAAACGCAGTGGGCGATATTAACCTGGTTAATTTAAGGTGAAAAAAAATCCATTTAAAAAAACTTCTAGTAATGAAAATAATTCTTTAAGTGTTACAATAAAACCCCTGTTTTATACACCGTGTCTTGTTATGGTGTGGACTCCAGTGAAGTACCTCTGACTCTCTGAGACGTGGTGGTTCTCGGACCTGCTGGCGGCTGGTTCAGAATCCGATGGGATCTGGTGACAGAGACCCTTCGGTGAGCTGAAACACAGTCTTTGCACAGTGCTTCGTGACAGTCCAGACACCAGCCACTGAAGGAGGGGACGTCACAGCTGCTGCACTGAGGAGACAAAGGCCAGGAAGGAAAGGGCTTTCAATGAAGCTGTGTGAATAGCTCACAAGGTTAGAGAAGACGGCACAGAGAAGATCCTTTACCACAATAATTCAAACTTGGATTCAATATACACACTTTACTTAACTGCCATACTTAAAAAAGGAGTGGGTAATAGATACAAAATCCCATATCAATATAGTCTATACCAAGATACAATAACTTAATTGATGGATTACATTTAAGCTGTTTTTACAGGGGCGCAACAATGCACAATGGTATTGTTTTGAAAATTCAAAAACTTTACAGGTTGTAAAAGAAGTCAATTAGACTGTGTTGGAAAAGGGCAGCTGAAGATCTTCTGGGTTGTGTTTATCAATCTCTGGAGCCCTTTTCTTTGAGCCACTGTACAGCTAGTGAACCGTACGCCAATGCAGTATGCTAGAATGCTCTCTGTGAGGCACTGGTAGAAGGTCACCAGGAGTCTCTTAGTGACCTTGTTCTTCCTCAGCACCCTGAGGAAATAGTCTCTGCTGGGTTTTTTTCAGCGGCTCAGAGGAACCGGAAGTCAGCTACTCTCTTCGCAAAGTCTCCACTGATGTAGAGTGGAGAAATGTCCGTTTTCTTCATCCTGTAGGCGATGATCAGCTCCTTGTGGCTTTGTGGTGTTGAGAAAGTTGTTCTTGTTACACCATCTGGACAGCCGCTCCACCTTTTCCTTATAAGCCAACTCATCCCCCTAGAGATCAGTCCCACCACCATGGTGTCATCTGCAAACTTGACAATGGTGTTGCTCTGATGTGCGGGGGTGCAGTCGTGGGTCCAGAGAGCGTAGAGCACGCGGCTCAGCACACAGCCCTGTGGGGAGCCGGTGCTGACACTGAGGGCCGTAGATGTGCGTCGGCCCACGCCAACCTCCGACTGCGATCCGAGGGGAAGCTGTTAATCCACATACAGTTGGAGTATGGAAACCCCAAGTTCTCAAGTCTCCCATCAATTTTCGAAGGAGCATGGTGTTAAAAGCACCCGGACGTACGATGACAGCACATCAGGGAGGGCTGTGGCCACAGCTTCGCGGGATCTATTCCCTTTGTAGGCAAACACGTGAGAGTCAAAACTTGGGGCAGCAGTGATTTAACTCCGGACTGGTTTTTCAAAACACTTCACAACCACTGGTGTGAGTGCAACTGGCTGGAAATGGTACTATCGTGGAGGATTCATTTGCAGGGATCAAACTGTCAGACTGGGGCAAGTGTGGAAGCGATCGCGCCCTAGAGCCCTGCTGGATGTTACTATGCACCTTGTCCAGGGTTTTTGTTCCTCTAGTAGCAAACCCATCGAGCACTGCATTCAGGTCTCTGTGGTTAAAGTCCCCTGCTACAATAAGCACAGCACGAGGACACACACACGTGCTAGCATTAGCATCTGGTGGAATGTATCTGGACAGCAGTTATAAGAACTACGGTGAACTCCCTCGGAAGATAAGTGGGCCTGCATTTAACAGACACACAGTGTCTGTCTATAGTCACTGTGTTTGTCCACCAGCTGTTTATGTAGGTCATGGGAAAGCGGAGATGGACAGTCCGGCGCTGCAAACATCCAGTGTCACACAAGCCTACGATATCCATGCTACATTCAAGACCTCTTGGGAAAATCACTTTACTTTACATTTCATTAGCCAAAGTATTTCATCTGAGCAGCGTTCATTTCAGCCTAAACTTCACTTTATCAATTTTAGCAATGCAGTTCAAGAGTTACATGAAAAACAAACTTTAAATTGTGTCAAAAACATCTGGTATTATTTTGTAATTAGCTTCTGAGCGTGAATATAATATTACATGACAAATACTGTTTCGGTGACACTAAACTAGCTGCTACCACAGGTGACTTTCAGTTAAAAATGTCCATCATGCGATATGTTTTGCTCATAAATGGCAAGGCTGCACGCTGTCTACAGCAGCTCAGCAGACTCACAGTGAGCCCATGAACTAACAAAGTCTTCAATGCTACGCATTCTTACAGGCAAATTAAAAGCTGAGACATGGGACACACTGAGAACTGCCAAGGATCAACCGCTGCTTGAAAATGCCAAGACGTTGATTTGTTTAAAATGCAAAAATATATATATTTTATTCTAAGGGAGTGAAATATGTTCCTGCGACAACACTGTCTTGTAAAGTGGCCAGAACTGTAACTGTAGTTTGGTTTATTAATTTACCATACAACAAGTTGTCATCATAATGATGGAGGGTAAATTAATGACAGCAAGGTTTATATATCATGGACATTCTGATGTAGACGTTTTCATATGTATTTTTATGAAGCCTGGGATCTGCTGCTTAAAAGTAGATAAATTTAAGAGGTGCTTAGATTTGATTACGAAAAACATAATCTACTAAAATAGAACACTAAGAAACCAAATACGGAAATACATAATTTTGCATGTTTAGACATGTATAAAGGAAAAAACATAAAAGTTTCCTTTTATTTTTCACAGACATTCAGTATTGGTATGAAGCTATTGTGATGACTTCTTCACCATTGTTCTCATGAGACCTTGGAGTTATTATTATCATAATTATGCTAAATGCTCTAAATCGAGACCACTGGAGGTCCAGGAAACAGCTTCTTCTACCTGCTGTTTGAAATCATTTTCTGAATGTTCTGATGTCTCCATGTTGAGGTTAGAGCTCATGTCCTGAAAGACAGAAGAGACTGAGATTAAAATGACTAAACGATTAAACATGTAGTTACACAGAATATACAGACGGCCATATCCCTGTAAACAGGTCTTATACTTATTAGTCTGAAATTTACGCAACCTTCTGTTAAACTTTTATTTATAGTCTTGATTTTAAATGCAGACCACAATGATAATGAGAAAACGACACAAGTGAAGACGTGTATTTGATGCTGATAGGCCACAACCCAATTGGGATTTATGTTATATTGTGATTATATTCTGCTGATGATTTTTGAAAGGTGTGAAAGCCTTTATCACAGATTCTGTTAGTAATTTGTAAATAAAGACTTTCTTGTGGGGGGGTTATTGTGGACAAAACTATAGACTCGTTTATTTCCAAACTTTTATCATGAAGAGCCCCTTTCTTCTAAGGAGGTGCAGTGGCTGACTAACGCCACCTCATCCAGCCTCGAACCGGGGGCCCAGGGAAAGAGAAAGTCCATCCGTGCGAGGGGCGGAAAACTGGCATTGACGGCGTGAAGAAGACCGGATGCGTCAGCCGCGCTCTCAGTTTCCCTTTGTCACTGTAACTTAGCACTAACTGTGTGACTAGCTAACCAGCTAACTAAGTAAGGAGTTAGCTGCCGGCAGCGGACGTCTACTAACCGTAACGTTCTGTCTGCGTCCTCCCGTCCGGCGTCTCTCCGAAAACAAGAGAAAGAAACATTTAAAACCCGGAGTTTCGGATGGGTCCCGTCTAACGGCGGTGAAGTTGCCCAGGGAGGTGTCGAGCAACACGGGCGTTCTCAGAAACAAGCTCCGCTTCGAAGTACGGATATGTTAGAAGAGCTGGATACCGGACCGAAACATGGCGCCTAGTCATTTGACTGAACACACTTCGTCGAGCGCATAAACCGAGGTGATTTCTGACTTCCGGGTTTACTTCCGGGTTTACTTCCGCGGCTCCCTGCGCAGTCCACGCCTGCGCATTCCCGTCCTCTTACGTTTTTCATTAGTGTGATTAAACTCTCGCTTTTTATAGAATCTATTAGTTTGTCGTTTCCAGTATTTCTTAGGGTGATTGCTGAAAGCAGTATGCAATGCATACTGCAAATTTGTGAAAACATTTTTCTCCTTTTTCACTTCTAAATTCTTATGCAATCCAAATACGTTTGTGCAACTGCAATTGTTGAAATAACTTTATATTTTTATAATTTTTTAGATATGAAAGTCAGGTGGTTTGCAGTTCTAAAGCGTCTAATGCCTTCAGTTTCATGTATTTTCTCATTTATGAAGTTTTATTATGAATGGAGGTCTGTGGGAGTCTGTGATGTCTTTCATGTGTTTGCAGTTCTAAAGTGATCACTGCCTTTAGTTTCAGTTGTAGATCTGTAATGGTGCAGAAAACTGTTTTTATCATTACCTTTCTCATAATTTTTAAACTAGTCACTGCTTCAAATCTCTCAGCTCCAAAGTTCTTCAACAGCCACCTGCTGGAGCGTTACGGAACTGCAAATGTGTAAAAACATTTTCCTGTCACGTGTTTTCACTTCTTAAGTGTTCGATGCCTACAATCTTAATCCGTTTGTGGAACTGCAAGTGTGGAAGATGGCGTCCACTGTGCTCGGCCAGCGAAGACATCTGCTGGTCCCAGCTCCACATAAAAACACCAAGGAAAACTCTTCAGCTTGGTGATCCCACGATGGTGAAATGAGCTGCCAAACTACCTCTCTCCAAATATTCAAACTGCTGAAAACAGACATCTTCTGCTTCTTCCTATCTACTTATATACTGCTTTATCTTGTACTTACATCTCATGAAATGGAAATACTCCTTTGACAGCACTTTACTTTGATGTTTTTCTCCTTGACTTAAAGAGTTTTCCTGCCTTGTATCTCACTTGTAAGCCGCTTTGGATAAAAGCATCTAACAATGACTAAACGTAAATGTAGAATGTAGCCTACAAGGAACTACTACTACTACTACTTCTCTTTGGGCTTTTCCCATCAGGGGTCGCCACAGCGAATCATCCTTTTCCACTTCACTCTATCCTGGGCATCTTCCTCTCTGACACCAGCTAACCTCATGTCCTCTGTTAGGACATCCATATATCTCCTCCTTGGTCGTCCTCTCGCCCTCTTGCCTGGCAGCTCCATCTCCAACATCCTTCTACCAATATATTCACTATCCCTCCTCTGCACATGTCCAAACCATCTCAGTCTGGCCTCTCTGACTTTGTTGCCAACACAGGCAACGTGCGCTGTCCCTCTGATGAACTCATTCCTTATTCTGTCCAACCTAAGGAGAACCTCAACATCTTCATCCCTGCTGCTTCCATCTCTGCCTCTTGTCTCTTTCTCACTGCTACTGTCTCTAACCCATAGAGCAGAGCTGGTCTCACCACTGTCCTGTACACCTTTCCTTTGAGTCTTGCTGACACTCTTCTGTCACACAACACTCCTGACACTTTCCTCCACCCACTCCAACCTGCCTGCACTCGCCTCTTCACCTCTTTTCCACACTCCCCATCACACTGAACTGTTGACCCCAAGTACTTAAACTCCTGCACCTTCTTCACCTCAGCCCCCTGTAACCTCACACTTCTACCTTGCTCCCTCTCATTTACACACATGTATTCTGTCTTGCTACGACTGACTTTCATACCTCTTCTTTCCAGAGCAAACCTCCACCTCTCCAGCTGTTCCTCCACCTGCTCTCTACTCTCACTGCAAATCACAATGTCATCTGCAAACATCATTGTCCAGGGAGATTTCTGTCTGACCTCGTCTGTCAACTTGTCCATCAGCATAGCAAACAAGAAGGGACTCAAAGCCGATCCTTGGTGTAGTCCCACCTCCTCCTTGAACTCCTCTGTCTGACCTACGGCACATCTCACCACCGTCATGCTTCTCTCATACATGTCCTGAACTACTCTGACGTACTTCTCTGCCACTCCCGACATCCTCATACAGTACCACAGCTCCTCCCTTAGCACCCTGTCATACGCCTTCTCTAAATCCACAAAGACATAATGCAGCTCCTTCTTCTTTTTAAACTGTTAAGTTTAAAAAACATTTAAACTTAACAGTGAGACTGTCGACGACATTACACCTGATGACACGTTTGGAGTACTGGAGAACAGGAACGGAAAAAAAGACTACAATTGCTATTGAAATAATTGAATAACTAGAAAGGATTCCTTTTGCAAAGGGAAATCACAATAAAAAGGTAACTGATCTAATCCAGACTGTGGCGAAGGCTCTCACACATTTTGGTAACATTGATGGCATCAAAAATCATCTGATAATCAAATCCTGAGAAAGCAAGCCACCAGAATTTATTATGTAAAGTGTCTTGAGATTATTTTGTTAAAAAAGACTGAGATGTTTGAGAGATCTGAGCATCTAAGGATAACTGAGTGACAGAAAAATCACATGCATCAGACAGAAAAGAAATGGAACAAAAAATATGCTTCCCGAGAGACACAAAACATGACGACAGTGAACACATGTGCATTGTATGTGGGCATAACAGGCATCTAACATCATTTCTTTCTGTGTTCAAGAGGGGAATGTAAGAAAACAATGGTGAGAGTCTACAGAGACTTGGTAGGCAGCAAAGCGACAACTGATGAGCAGGTGAAGTTCTTAAGTTAGTTGTCTCCGGGGGTAGCAGAAAGGTGCAAGAAAGCCTTCACTAGTAATTCAAGAGTGCTAAAGAACAGTGCTAGTAACCATTTAGGACTCTTGGAGAAGAACGGAATTTCTGAGCTTTCATTATGATGCTAATGAAAGTCACTGCCAACGCAGGGCAGAAAATTGGATCCCTGATAGACCTTGCATCACGTTGGTGTATCAGAAAGGGCGCGATTAGAGGACCCAAATAGAGGCAAGGACGAGCGACTGGAAGAAAATGATTTATTGAAACAGAATGAATGAAGTGAATGATGTGATAGGCTTCGGCTGGTAGGAACACCCGGGATGGCTCACGGCAGGGGAGTAGTAGATCTGGAGGTGGGAAAAAGACAGGTGAGTAGGTGAATGACAACAGAGGGGAAACTTATGAATGAGTAGTGTCTTACGAAAACTGTGGAGAGCTGGCAGGATGACGGACGGGTTCTCAATGGTTGAGTTGAGTATATGGCGAAACTAGGAATAACCAAAATCGGCTGACAACGTCAGGGAGAAAACAGGCACAAAGTAACAACAGAAAACGAGGTACGTGGAAAAGTAACAAAACAACAAGTCAAGAGCTCTGACAGGAACAAAGTAACAAATCATATACTCATGGGAGTTTTCGAAGTCGTCGTGGCCGTGGTGGGGAAAAAGCACAGATTAACAAGATGCGTGGTCCAAAATTAAGACAGGGAAAATTCTCTGGCGAGGTAAAACAGACTTGGCGAAAACGTGGCGTGGCGTGGAACGAGACATGAACGATAATCTGGCACTGGGGAAATGTGCAGGCATGGTTTAAATACGAGAGACACAGGTGAAACATATGGAACTAACGAGAGGGGAGGAGAGCAAGGCGGAGACAGACAGGACCGTAACCAGGGCAACACAGATCAACACCGAGACCGTGACATGGTGTGTGCCCGAAGAGTGAACCTGAGAAGCAAGAGTCTAACTCTGGTCATGCATGGAGTTGGTGGAATGACAACTAAAGTACAGACAAAAATATATCTTCTCAGTCAGTGTCAAGACTCTCACAGGTAATCTCAGAGCTTACAAAGTTGTTGGCTATGGTCCAGAAGAATAATTAAGGTAGATTGGGAAGTCAGATCTGAACAGCTAAAGAGATTGTTCCCAGAGGTTTAACTGGAGGAATTAAGGAGATGAGTTCATCAGTCATCCTGAAGGAAGGCTTGCTCCTCAAAGAGTGAAAGTTGTTGAGGCTTCGTCCTATGACAAGGACGCAATGCTTGGCAAGACTGCAGCACATCTTGACTTGTTTGAAGAGGTAAAGGTGAGAGTGCACCTTTGGAACACACGTTGGTCGTACTATTAGAACAACTGCAGTAAAGAAATTACCAAGGACCTTAAGAACCCAATCAAGATAAAGACACCAGAGGTGCACCAAGACACCGTTATGGAGACAAGTTATACAGCTGCCAGCAAACGGGAGTTCCTGTACATACTGACGAAAAACAAGCAATTTAAAATAATGCTTAAAACAATACATAAAATGACAAGAAAAACCAAAGAATAAAGCAGCAGAACAGGAACAGAGTCTCATACTGGGTTAAAAGCCAGAGAATAAAAATGATTTGAAAAAAATAATTTAAAAACAAAAAAGGATGTTAAAGTGCTCCCTCTTTCACACTCCAACCAGTTAGAGACGTGCAAGGGAGGTTTGATTTATTCCAAAATACAGTGCATTACAGTCCATTTACATTTACATTTAGTCATTTGACAGACGCTTTTATCCAAAGCGACTTACAAGTGAGGAACAGGCAAGTAATTCAGCTGAGATGTAATGAAGAAATGAATTACTGTTTCAAAGTGCTGCTGTGCAAGAAAGGGTTTTAATTTTGTCAGCAGCCCAAGGTGGAAAAAAATAGATTCCACGACTGCACTAATTTGATGATCCAATTTAAAATCACAGTCCATCTTAAAGCCCCAATTTGAGACTCAAACTGAGCCAAAGGGCCTAGGTCAACCAGGGAGCGTTTACTGGAGCCATTTGGACAGAACACAATCACATCTGTTTTTTTACCATTAAACTTAGGGCCATCCACTCCGTAATGTCATCAAGGCATGACAGGAGTGATTTAATAGAGAAAGCATCACTTTTCTTCAGTGGCATATCTGTCTGTCATCAGCATAACAATGAAAAGAGCTGTCATGCTTTCTGAGAATGGAACCCAGGGGAAGAAGGTAAAGGGAAAAAGGGAGAGGCCCCAAAATTGACCCCTGGGGAACTCTATGTAAAAGGAGAGCTGAAGAAGATTCAGAACCAACAAGGTTCACACGTATGGTTCTGTCTGAGAAATAGGACCTAAACCATTTCAAAGTAACACCGTGGATGCCCCCCGGGTACTGCAGCCAAGATGCTACAATATTGTGGTCCACAGTGTCAAAAGCAGAGGATCGAGTGTGATGGAGAGTCGCACTACTGAGTGTTTAAAACTTAACAGGGACGACGCCTTATTCCAGATTCTTCCGTATGTTTTACAGCTAAAAAACATGGTTCCAAATCTCTGTTGTTAAAACATGTTTGGAGATGGTGCCTATTAATGTGTGTGATGATAGCATATGCAGAACAATTTATATATTTTAACATTTTTTTTTTTCGCATTGAGCTTTAGGGGAGACTTTGATGCCTTTAATGTGGAGAGGGTTCCAATAACTTTCTGTGCTGATGGCTAGTTGTCTTTCATGTCTTCACACATGAAAGGCATCAAAGGCTCCATTCACTTCAGTTCTACATTGTTCAGGGCTTCCAATTTTCTTTAGTGTTTGTACTTAAGTGTTCAGACCTAACATGTTTGTGGAACTGCAATTGTTGAAATAAGTTTATCACTAGGTGAGCTACAGGCACACCTGTGTTCATCATTTTATTATATTTAACATTATGTCATTCACATGCAGTATCTTCTTAACTTTAAATCAATATTTAAAGCTTAGTGGCAATCAACACACTAGTCTTAAGTAACTTATTTATTATCATACAGAGTTTCAGTTTATAAACTTTAGATGTACACTTAATTGATATGAATATTGTTTCTGTAGGAATTAAATAATTAAAATTAGAACAAGAACATGTAAAATTTTTTCTACATCTGCACCTACTACAACTCATAAAGTTATGAAGCCTTGTGGCCAGTTACTCCATGACGAAACGCTTCACATTCTATGAACTCTGTACCGCCTCCATTTGACCGACAAGTGTGGTTTGAAATTCTTTTTTTTTATTCAATTCAACTTTATTTATATGTTGCCAATTTATAACAAAGTCATCTCAAAGCACCCTACACAATAAAGTCCAGACTACACAGATATGTAAAACCCAACAAATCCTCCTTGAGCAGCTATAGGCAACAATGGAGAGGAAAAACTCCCTTTAACGGAAGAAACCTCCAGCAGAACCAGGCTCAGGGTGGACGGACATCTGCCTTGACCGGTTGGGCTGAGTGGAAAGTGGATATGGAAAAGAAAAGAGCAACAACAAAACATTGTTATATGTATGTAACATGTATGTGCAAATGTATATGTGATCAATGTGACCAAAATAAAGCTTCTTCTTCTTCTTCTTCTACACACAGCTCAAACGCCCGGTGTTGGCCTGGTGCTGTTTAATAAAAATGATATCTCTTGAATTAACATGATAGGCCACCACTTTTGTGAACTTACCATCAGTTGTTTTTCAGCTGATGAGGATCAGACTGATATCAGCCGCCTCACACCTCTACATAACAAGCAGGACACTGCCACAGAAAGATGGAGGACACCCACTGTGGCTGATTCCTACAGCGGGTGGTAACAGCGCTGAAAAGGTAAAAATGTGCTGCACATGAACAAGCAGGAGGAAAACAAAGAGAAACTGGCTTCATTCAAAGTAACACTGGCGAACCACAGGTTTGTCAGCAGAACTTCGTTGGAATGTGTTTCATTGGGTGAGTGTTGCTTCAGGGTCGTGGAACGACCATGAGGACAGTTGCCGTTTGCTTTTTTAAATACTGAAGAGTGAACATTTTTGTGATGTCTATATTCAAAGGTATATTGTATTTTGTGCTGTGTGGTTGATACCATGAGATCCTGCTTTCTGCAGGACTTGACCCATGCACCTCCTGCAGTTGACCTAAGGAGGACAGGTAGTGTAGGCTGCCCTAAGGGACCTCTTTCCATTTTAATAATGGATATTTTTGAAACAAGCTTTGGTGAAACTGCAAATAGGTTTTCAAAGTGCAGGTAGTGCCGTAGACTGGGGTCTCTTCTGATTTAAGTGTTAAGTGTTGAATATCAAACCAAGTGTTTGAATATCGACGCCCAGAAAATCTCATTCCTACTGCACTACTTTGTTCTTTTGTCACCCCAGTGTAGATGCACGGAAATACAAGCTCAGAGAGAAACCGAACGTTTTGAACAAACCAGTCATAAGAGCAAGAAACCGTCATTGCGATCTTGATTTTTATTTGCACGTCCAATGAGTGTCAACAAACCCAACACAGAGGTTAGCATCCAGGTCTACTGCAGGGGCGCTCAAACACACTAAAGCTCCGAGGACATTAGACAGGGAGGAAGCAGCAACATCTTCAAATCTGTACAAATCTACAGTCACTCCGCAGCTGCAGACGGGCTGCACATGGTTTATTTCATCTTTTCACACCGCTGAGAAAAGATTATGTGATGTGGCTGCTTCGTGACTTCTTTACATCTCTATGAGTCAAAGTGAATTCAGTTCACACACTTTATTAATTTCTAAAATGTTAGCGAGCTTTAAACAGAACTAAAATGTGCAGTAAGTGTTGGAGAACAGTCTGATAACAGATTATTAACTTCACTTCAGACAAATGGTCACTGAAATAAACAGTTGAAACAGCTTTTCTGCAGGAAAATGTTCACAAGGACAAATTCTTTACAAATAAGTGCAAATTAAAGAAGAAATTTGGCTGAGAAGGGAATGAAAATGTACAAAATCAGACACAGAAACAAAGAAGGGAGCGAACTGAAGCTGAGCGGAGCTGTGATGATTTTAGAGGCCTGCATGAAAAACTGTACCCGCGCTGTATAAGGACATGACTTGATTTCTAACAATGTTAAATAAGATAATGGGTTCCATGTTTTATTATCTCAAAGGATATTGTTCCCATGTTTGGTTTAAATTTCATACAACTTTAGACTTTACTAAATATTTTTTACTGATGTTAACCTATAATTTTTTTGTTATATTCACAAAAATATGATAGCAACTGTAGCTCAGTTGACTGTATCAACCACAAAGTCAGTGGTTTGATTTCCAGTTCGTGTTCTCTGGCAAGACACCGGACCCTGAGTTGCTCCCAGCGGGTCAGGTGGGCACCTTGCAAGGCAGCCAATGCTGTGCATGGTAAAACGCTTTCGATAAACGCGCTGTATAAAGATGCTGAAGTGTGGCTGAGATTTTCCCTAATGACACAACCTGATTAGCAAATTTAAAAGTAGTTACTTCAGATGTCCCGCTCAGGTTTTGGAGCCCAAATCCTTTAATCTTCTGCATCTGGGGATATTGATCTGTTACCATGTATTTTACCAGCCTCAGCCTCTGAACTCAGAGTCACAGGAAGCTGCTCTCTAGAGTCTGACTGTGAATCAGAGCAGCAGCAGCAGGTTCAGACTGAACACGTCAGAGTTCAGGGAAGAAAGGAGCAGATTCTGATTATTTGAGGCGTATCTAAAGTTATGCCCTGATATTTACTGCGGGCTTTGGAAAGACTTTATGTTGAACCTTGGGAATGGATTTATGAGGAGCTACTGCAGATAATAAGGTCGAGAGCAAGAGAAAACAATTCATGTCAGAGTAACAGGTCTAAAGGAGTCTATAACGCCCACAGCCACTCTCAGCTTCTGCAAGAGGATTCGGTCAAGTAAATACGAGTGAAAATGGTTAATGTTACAAACATATCTTACATCGTCTCTCAGTCTGTGTGAAAGCTGGATCATTAGCGTATACTCAGTCTTCGGGCAGGAGAGCCACTGTTTGTGAGGGATCACCCGTAGGTCCTGCTGCAGGATCGATGAGTGGAAATGATTTTACTCAGGGACTCGAACCACCACACTTCAGGCAGGGAGCATGCTGTCAAGTCAAACAACAAGTGTCCCCCAAACCAGTGAAAACCTTTGACTGGGAGTGGGGCAAAGGACGAGCTCTGTAGTAGTGTCCTATTTGGTCCTACTAAATACTAATTTTAATTGGACATACTCAGTGTTTATCTATATGCAGTGTCTCTTCCTGTCAGCAGTTCTTTAGTCATCTGGAGATTTTTTTTCATTTCTGACACACATGCGATGAACTGCATGACAACAACAGCACGAGGGGAGTTAATATATTTTTCTTTTTTAAATGATAATAAGTGAGCATTCCTTCCCCCGTCTACACACACCGACAGCCAGGAGGCATGAGGACAGTCTGAACAATGGATCTGATGGTTCTGAGTTTAAAAAAGCTTCCTTTCTTTTGTTGAAGAACTGCAGGACTTTTCTTAAGACTTGCAAAGGTTTAGAGAGAGATAATAGAGACAGAAAGAGTTTAACTATGATCACAACAGTGTGTGTATTTGTGTGTTGTGTGTGTGTGTGTGTGTGTGTGCGTGTGTGTGTGTTGTGTCTGTGTGCTGTACACTGAGTCTTTATTTCCCAGCGGTTGGTACTGCTGGAGATCCAGCTGCTCTCTGCTGGTCCTCCCTCAATATTCGCTCAGGTTGTGCCATTTGGAGATCTGCCGGCGGGGGTTTTCACAGACCTCCCTCCAGTGGGAAGCCCCAGAGGTGGAGGGGCTGTGGAGACCGAGCAGAAGGCGGCCCAGCACCTCGTTCTTGGTGGTCCTGTCAAAGTCGACCACCAGGAACTCCACGGAAATCTCAGGGAGCAGCTCGGGCGGGATGTCGTAGATGAAGGACTCGTTGAAGACAGGGTTCAGTGTGCATTTCTTCACATGGGTCTTTTTCTTGGCAATGCGCTTACGGCCATAAAAGACGTTCACTTTCACGTAGGGGTCTGAGGAGAGAAGAGGTTTTTAAAGAATCATCAGAGAACGGTGAGTGCAAGAAAAAGGAAAACTTAATGGTCAGGGTTTCATTGAAAAAAGATGAGCACCTTATTAGCGTTCAGTAATAACATGTGGGTATATAATAACATCTCCTAGGGTAAAAATCAGGTAAAACCTTTTCCAGGTTTTCAAATCTAAAATGACCTAAATAAAAACAGCTGTAGTTCCAGAACTACAAGCTTTAACAAAAAAGGAAATAAATCACTTTGTGTCACATAAAAATGTCCAAATACTTGGTTTCTTGCTTTAGTTGTAAAATATAATCTGCAATTAACTTTCAATTTACATTGAATGTGGCAACAGGTCCACATTCTCAAACCCACTCGGGACCAGGCTGTTGTCCGATTTACTTAGTGTGAACTTGATAACCTGACTGAGATCGAGCAGTTCAGTCACACATGCGTCTGTAAACAAACCCTCAAATGAGAACAAGATGGGTCTAAATAAATGAATAACTCGTTAATCTGTCCCTGGCAGCAGTCATATTAACATCTGTGTGTGTACACGGCTTTATTCAATGGTGGGAAAACACAATCCAGAAAAGAAAAAACTGTCTCTCTTTAAATTCGATGACACACAACAAAGTCTCCACACAATGAATCGGGCTCACAGTAACAGAGCGTGTCACAATCCACGTCTTGATTCGCTTCGGTTTTCCTTGCCCCCTTTGCCCTCACATTTTGTGTGTCTGTCTTTCTGTAAATTTTCACCATCTTTAAAGTCATCTTTAAACACCAGGATCATGGTTTCTAATGTTGCTATGTAACCTGGTCCACAACCACAATGAGCAGTTATCCCAGATGATAAAATCCCAGCTTTTCTCATCACCTCTAAACCACCATAACCAGCAAACCCGATTAAGGAGGAAAACATACACCATTACTGATTTGATCTGAGATCTGTTATGTCACATGCAAAGAATATACCCCCGGTTACCAGATGATATTCTGATTTACTACATACATTTTTACATTTTTTGCCTGACTTTTTTGTGTTTGTGCTGGAGCCGATGTGGGTGTTCAGTGACTTGGGTATTTTCACACAAAGCCACTAGGAGGCAACACTGACTGTTGTAGTGATGCTCACAGGAGATGCCCAACAGCCTTGAAATCTTTTGTGTCTAAAGCTCTTTGGCCAAACAACCTGACACTCAGGTATTTACTTACTTGCTGACAGACCCGTGATGTCCATCTTGGGCAGGTGTCGAGCCTTCAAGACGACCACACTAAGACGATGGGACACCGGCTGGTAAGACAGAGACACCAGCAGCTCCCCACGACTCTCACACTGAGAACAGACAGGATACAACATGTTCATAGATTGTATATGAAGTTTATATATTCACACTATTACACTCTATTTGCCTAGCACCGTATCACAGCAATATCAATGAACTTTACATAAAAAGGTGAAGATCTTACAGAATTCTAAAGAGGAACAACTGGTTTGAATCGGTCACAGTAGTGAGGATATTATCAGCTACTAAGCACAAACACAATCCTTTCTCTTTCTACAGAAAATACACCCTGCTGTTCTAACCCTATAGTGTTTTTCTCTCTGCTGTTAAAACCACTTTTTAATCACAAATGAGAAATTAGAAACACTTAAAGTGTAAAACAGGATTCTGTCCAGCCGCTGAGAAGCACCTAAACCAGCAGAAGAGAGAAAAGTTAAATGAACCCAAATTAATAAATATCCTCGTCAGCTCCATTAATGAGCATTGAAAAAAAATCTACTGGACCCGATTCACAAGGACTCATTTGTTTGATTTCTACACTGAAAAAGTTCCAAATACAACTCAAAATCAGAATGCACAGTCAAATATGAAACAGTCAGTACTGGTTGGCTTGTCTGTGGATAGCCCACAAAAGTAAAACCATTATACCAGGGGTCTCAAACTCAATTTACTTGGGGGCCGCTGGAGGCAGAGTCGGGGTGAGGCTGGGCCGCATCAGGTTTCCACAAGAAAAACTTTTAAATAATTTTAATCTTCTCAAATGTCTTTATTTTTTTATTTTTAACACAAAATAATATGACAAAATAAATAAATTAGAAGAAAATTAATAAGAAATTAATAAGAAAATCAATCAATCAATCAGTAATAAGTAAATAAAATAATTATAATAATTAGTATTCAAATGTCTGTATTAACAGTTCTTTAAGCTTTCTTTAAGCTGTCGCGTTGAACTTTCAATCAAGTGTTTAGCCGACGCACAAAGAACGTCATTTCCTCAATATACGTCATTTCCGCAATGTACGTCATTTCCGTTCCGTGCCGTTCAAAACAAATTCGCGGGCCGCACTAACATTAAACTTTAATAATAAGGTGGGGGCCACAAACTATCGGCTCGTGGGCCACAACTGGCCCGCGAGCCGCGAGTCTGAGACCCCTGCATTATACGGTTCAATTCTGGATCCCCTCCACTGGTCTGTGTCATCTCGTCTCCAGCGAACAGATGTCTTCAGACTCTTTGTTCCCACTTAGCTGATCTTCACTTTCCCCACCCGCTTCTCATTCCTATGAATATTTATATTATTACTGTATCTGTATCATCACACTTCTTTCCTGCTTATTAACTGCCCATCATCAGCACTCCCAGTATCCTCAGCCATCCTCGGACTTGTTTTTGTATTGGTGTCCTGTTTTCCCTGTCAATTAGACTTCACATCAGTTCCCCACCTGGATTTACAGCATTGTGTGGACTTCCTGTTTGTCCCTGACTTCAGCCTGAACGCTTTCACACTAAACTCTGATCTATTAAGTGATTCTCTTTAACCTGCCTGTCTCACATTGCTCTTCGTGTCTTCCCCTCCAGTACCCTCAGCATTTGCCTCCACCTTTAAGACAGATTGTTGAGAACGACCATAGACATATTAAAACGGTGTATCTATGTCTCTTATGCTTTTGTGGATTAACGAACAAAAACCTTTAGCTAAAAGCAGATTCATGGGCTTTATGTTCAGTACATTGTGGAATGTCCTGTCCTCATAAGAACACATAGAGCAGGAACTACTGATAATGGAAAGAAACAAATTGTTCAACCGTCAAGACAGAAAATCTGGGTTTGTTTATCTAGAGTCATGCAGCAACAACAAACTCAATCTCTTTTTGAATGTGTCAGACCTCTACGGGACAACGTACCCGTCCTCACTCAAAATCCTACGCTAACCTAATCAAGACAAGAACAACAGTGAGACTGTCACTGGATCTGATTATAAGCCTGTTACCATGGTGACAGCCACATCGACTGTTAGTCAGCATCAACAGCTGATTCACAGAAACACAGGACAGGGTTTTCACATCAACTGAAGTCACGCTGCGGGAATGATCCAGATCACAGTTTTATTTTTGCTCATCCTGTCATACGACATACAACCAGGTATGTACAAACAGCCAATGATCCACCTACACGTGTTACTGTGGGGAATGCCGGTGAGGTGACTGACGGATGCTCAGTCACACCCTTACACTCATTCCAGTCTGTTCTTTTTTCGCGGTCCCTGTGTCGGAGGCTTACCTGTTCTGACCTTTTCCTCTCATTACAGACTGTTCCGTCACTTCAGATTCCTGCTGTTTTATGACCCCTGCTCGTTCCTGACTTTGTCTTCCTCTAAGCTTTGCCTGATTTGTGAGTGGCTGGCCGGTCTGCGTTTTGGTCAATCAATCCTCTCTCTGTTACCTTTAATGCGATGATAAACTGCTTTTTTCTGCTAATGACTGATGACCCCTTTGCGACTGGTAGCGCGGTCGTCCACTAATCCTAAAGATGCTGGTTCAGTCCCTGGTTCCCCGGGAGCGGTGAGTGTGTGAGTGTGAACGGGTAGATAAGAAGCAGTGTAAAGCGCTTTGAGCACCAACCAAGGTAGAAACGCTCTACATAAGTGCAGACCATTGACCATTACTTTCCCGATAAAATATACTTGGTCAAAAAAATGAATAAGAATATGAAGTCACTGACTATGACTGTCATCTCTTAATCACTGCTGGATTGTTATAAATTATATTTAATTCCTCACCTGCATGTTCCTCTTGGTGATCTGCTGGCTCAAGTGGACTCGGCCCGTACTGGGGTCCACACCCTTCAGCGGCACCACTGCCTCGCCGATGACGTCGTCGCGGGCAAAGCGGTCGAAGCTGAGGACCAGGAAGTGCAGGGTGAGCTCAGGCAGCGAGCTGTAAGCCACGCCATAGAATGTAAAGGTCTCATCAAACAGCGGGTCCAGGGTCTTCCTCAGGACGCGGGTCTTGACGCGATGCTTTTTCTCCGGCAGGATGGTCATCTTCACGTAGGGGTCTGAGCTGCCCGCCTGCTCGTCCATAGCGGGGAGGCCCCGGGCCCCAACGATGGTCACCACCAGGGCCTTCTTGGGGAAGTTGTAGTCAACGGTGAGGCTGATAGCCCCCAGGCTGGGCTCAGGTTCTGGCTCAGATGATGCAGGGGTGAAGGGGGATGCCGTCTTGCTGCTGGTCTGGCTGCTGCTGGCCGAGCTGCTCTCCAGGCAGCAGTAGTCGGCTCGGACAGGCAGAGCGCGCTCCACCCGTGCCTGGCTTTGTGCAGGGGTTGGCCCAGCAGGGGGGACAAGGTGACTCATCTGCAGCTGCCCTGGGACATCTAGGATGTTGTTCTCAGTGTCCACCAGCACCATGCCCCTTCCTGAGGAAGCAGTGCAGCCTCGATCTACATCGCGGTCGACGTGGTCTGCCCGCCGGATGCCACGAACTATCCTTTTGCTGCTGCTGAGGGATTCTGGGTAAATGCTGATGCCCTTCAGCATGTGGATGAACTTGTAGGGGGGGTCCTCTGCGTCACAGTAACGGTCACCGTGCAGCTTATACCGTCCCGTCAGGCGCAGGTAGCGGCGCTGACAGAAAGACCAGAGCAGAACCAAAACCACCACGACCAAAACCAGAACACCAGCTCCCAGGAAGCCTGCCAGCACTGGGGACATGGCTGAGACACAGAAAGGACATGTTAGAGAAAGTGGTCCACACAAAACACCTGAAGGTCAAAATCTTCTTATTAGTTAAACTCTAAACTGCAAAAAAGCCTCTGATGTCAGTTTCTCTGTGTTCTGACATTTTATTGTGCAGCATTTCCAAAGTCATCTGAAGACACGTTGTTATTTAATATTATAATATGATCCTTTTGAAATTTGTCAGTCAGCAGTCAGTCGTTCCTCTGTTAAATCAGACATATCCCGCAGATATCAGCAAATCACCACAGCTACTACGGAAACCAGTATTTTTCCAGTCTGTGGATTTTAATTGTAAAATATGATTCACAACAGAAACAGCTCGAGTCGTGAAGGAATTGTCATTTGTATCTTCCATTTGTCCTTTGACGCGTCCTCGACTGCGACAGGCCGCTTCTCACTGCTGCAGACGTAATGTTACAATTATTGATTTGACAGGGACCGTTTTACAAACGGACTTACACTTTATGCAAGTGAATCTTAATTTGACAAAACTGGGTCTTTAAACAAAAATGTAAAGAGTTTGATGAGACAGACTTTCTTATCAGAGTCTCTGCTGAGTCACCGGTGATTAATCCATATAAAACACAATGAGATCGGAGTAATAAATATGTACAAACACAGTGATGTCATCCCATCGACTCTCCGGAGGTCTTATTAGAAATATAGAACAACTCAACAGCTCCCTGCTGAGGTGGGGGGTGGGGAAGGAGGTGGGGGGGAGGCTTTTGTTTGCAACATAAGAGGAGCACTGTTGTCCTGTCCCACGAGGACGCACTAATGCTGCCACACAGACAGATAACTGTTCTGGCCTGGACTTGAACTGTGGTGTAAACTATTCACAAGTTAATGAGAGAATGTTGGAGTTTGGTGGGAAAAGGGTCTTTGCCCTCACAGAGCGCAAACTACAGCTGCAGCTGAAAACGAGAAAGTAGTTCCATTATGACAAAATTATTCTTATCATAAGACAAATACGTTTAACTTAATAATTTAATTATTATATCCAACCTCAAACCTAGAAAGTTAAAAAGCATCTTCCAAAATGTCAAATTTGTGGCTTTATAGTTAAGACAGTTAGGTAGGATGTTAACATTGCTGCTTTGACACAGACTTGTAATTAAAACATATTCATATTGCTATTTCAGAGTGGCTGAATATTTACTATAAAATGTACATTTTTGCCCCCTCATTCATTTTAAATAAGGTGGCCAAAACCATCTCTGAATTAATGCCCTCCAGTACAACTGCACCACCCACTATGACCTCAATAAAAAACAGGAAACACAAATATCACTTTTCTTACTTCAGCTTCAAAACTGAGAAATGATGCCACAAACTGTGCATACATGCAGCAGCAGAGGAACCGTGGAAATCCTAAAGAAATGTGAAAAAGGAAAGAAACACAACGTGGCTCAGCCGGATTCCAGGGTCTTAAACGCGGTGTCAGGGACGAGCAGCGTCAACAGGCAGAGCTTCATGAGACCCGCAGGGACAGAACGGGACCGGTTCCCGAATCCCTACACATGTGTGACTGACGGCTTCGGACCAGGACCGGTTCCGAACCGAGGGCTGAGCCTTCGGTAAATAATAAGTGTATGAGCTGCAGGTGCGGGTCCAGACATGACGTCACCCGGTATCCACCCTGACGTGCACGCGCAGTGTGAGCACGAGAACGCCCTGTTTACCGCCTTATGTATTTTAATTTGTACACGTTGGTCACAGTTTCACGTTGCTGCACTAAGCCATTACAGCTGTAATGAGGCTCGGATCTATGAATGTGCTCTCATGTATAGAAGAAAAAAGAACAGGCACGGGGAAGCAGATGCTCGATGATTCTATGAAAGCATGTCGCAGTAAAATGAAAAATAACGCTACACCTGCCACAGTTTGCCTGTGAAACATTCAAATGACGGCTGGTTTTTGCTGAAGCAGAGAAGGCCTCACCGTAGGCGGGTCCCAGCTCGACCATGTCCGCCATTTTGTTGGGCAGCAGGTTGCGGTTCCGAGCGCGCGGGGAGAAGAACGCAGAGATGGAGGGGACAGCGACTAATTCCTGGTCTCCTTCACTTCACATCCATAGAGGAACGACAGCAGAGAGAGAAATCACCGAAGACAAGCGTCTGGTCCGGGGGACAAAGCCTTCATATGTCCGCTGGCAGCAGCCGTCGGTGCGCAGTGATGCTCGCGGGAGGATGCAGGGAGACTGCGCAGGAGCTCGGGAGGAGACTGGACAAAGATCGTCTATAGTCCGAGAGCGTTCACTCGGAGCGCTCCCGCTCATACCGCTCACTCTACCACATTCATAACTGAACAAACAGAAGCATTGCTGTCAACATATTGCATCAAAAAGCAAACTTGCCCATCACAGCGACAGATTTTCAGAACTAGAATTATTTATGTAACAATTCGGGGTTCAACATTCAACATTCTTTATTGTCATTTCAAAAGAGTGAAACCAAACGACGTTGCTCGGTGATCACAGTGCTACGACGAAGACAGACATAGAACACAAGACAACACATTTCAGTTATACCAGTAACATAACTATCATTATCAAAAACAGAACAGTGCAAGACATAGGACATAAAGACTAATAGTGTGCAATAAAGTGGTAATTAAGTGTTAGGTAATAAGTAATGCTGATTGTATGAACAAATTCAAGATGTTTAAGTAATACTGATTATAGAAATGAATGCAGTCGAGGTGAAGGTGCAAAGATCGTCAGTTGGCATAAATAATCCGGCAGTGGAATGTGTGTGTGTGTGTGTGTGTGTGTGTGTGTGTGTGTGTGTGTGTGTGTGTGTGTGTGTGTGTGTGTGTGTCAGCTGACTGTCGACGAGTCTGATGGCCGGAGGAAAGAAGCTGTTGCACGGTCTGGATGTGTGTGTCCTGGTGCTTCTAAATCTTTTTCCCAGAAGGCAGGAAATGTGACAGGTGTGTGTGATCATCCTCAAAGCTGGCGGCCTGGCGGATCCAGCTTGTGGTGCAGATGTCTGGGATGGAGGGCGGCGGGGCTCCGTTAATCTTTTCAGCTTTTCTCACCATAGGGTCTTCCGATCCGAAACGGTTCAGCTCCCAAACCGGGATGCAGCTGCTCAGTCGTTACACAGGACGCAGTTATTTCCTTTAGTCTGTGTTTGGAGAGAAGCCGGAGTGTAGGCCTACATCTGTATACTCTCACCATTAAAAGCAGAAGTAAAGGTCGTTTTTTACAGTAAACTCTGGAATGTGATCCAGAACACTGAGGGCGTGTACATGGACTTTAGTAAGAGTTACTCAGAGAAAGCTGCTTCCTTCGCATGAAACAAACAGGTGCAGAGTCACCACAGATTTTACCTGTGCAATGATGAAACTCCTTCAACCTTTCTGACTTTTTCTCTGTCTCTGCATCTGTGTGGCCGCGCGGTGACGGGGAGAGGAAACGGAAAAAACTTTATAACAGTTATAAAAATCCATGGGGGAAAGTGACGTGTTTAGGCTTTTACGAGACACTTTGTGTAGATTAAAATTTCTGTCGGACCTTAGAGGGCTTTTTACCATCATCTTCATCTGCAAGGCAAATTTCTTAAGTGTCATCTATATGGGAACCTGGTTTCCGAAATCTTGGTAGGGGATTAAGGAAACCTGGTGCCAGGTGGACGCGCTGCCAGGTTTCTAATCAGCAGGCTGCAGATGGCTGAGCCAATGAATGACGAGTTAATGGGGCGATGCCGCCTGTCCGACCAACTCCGACGGGAAATGTAGTTTTTCGTAGCTGTAGAAGTGACTGTCCCAGTGGGTTTATCACCTGCTTGACTTCTTCCTGTCACTCGTGCGGAGACACAAACACAGAGAAACGTCAGGAAGCAGCATTTTCCGTCATCATACAGTTGAATCTGTGCGCCAGGCTTCCAAAATAAGCCTGGGCACGAAACCCGGTTACTCTTCTGCTCCATGTCCATGTAAACGCACTCAATGATGCAATCTGACTTTTGTAAAATAAATAAATACAATAATAATAATAATAATACATTGAATTTATTTTAATTAAAAAAAAGCAGAGTGAGACCTCTCTACATCATCCGCCTCACTGGACTGGTCCTGGTGGGCGTGGAGACTCCGCCCACTGCACTGCGTCAGCAGTGTCGGATCATAAACAGGAAATGTTCTTATATGTACTTAAAATGTTCTCCAGTCAGAGTGTGCGTCAAAAACACGCACACGTACATAAACACATACAAAGTACAACATCCTCTGTGTTTGTGTGATGATCGACAGGAAATGTTGGCATATGTACATTTGTACATTTGTACATATGTACAGCGTTTCACAACCATTGTTTGATTAACCAATATCTCAGGGCACACCTAAGAAAAACACCCGTCACTCTCGTGTTTCAAAACTTTGGGAAAAGATCAAATGTTGGAAATGTGATTAAACAGATGTTCTATGTTCAACATTTGAAGGTGTAAATCAGATTCAATTTGAAACTGCTGGCTTTCCCTGGTCTCTATCGTCTGATCTTCAGCGCACAACAAACAGAACTGTGAAGCCCGGGTTCCACTACTGTGAAAGGGAACCGTATGTGTGGACACGAGAGCCTGTCCTTCAGGTGTCTTTTATCTCACCTGTTCATTAGAGACGCAGATAGTTCCGTTTGTAACAGTTTAAACTTAGCTACCTTTTTTTACTTCCTGTGTCCTGTGCGTATATACAGAGACACTTGTTAAACTTTTAGCATTTTATTTGACCTTTAACTCCCATCACTGTCTACATGATCACACCCGAGTCCCAGCCAAAGTGAACTGGGCTTTAGGAACTTTGTGGGGGTGGACGGCCGTAAAGGGATGCTGGAATGAGCTGTCGTGTCCAACCTCTACCAGGAGCTCAGACTGGCCTTACTGGGAACACAACCACTGGCTGCACTGAACCGGTAACTTCTCACTTTACAGATGAGCAGGAATGGATTTCAGCCCCGTTTGGACAAACTCATGATTCATGTTGAAAACCACAGCCCCTGTGCTTGGGGACACACTCAGACCTTTGTCACATTTAAGGGGACAATTAAACTGCTCCGTCCTGTGAATTTCAGATCAAATTCTTTGTCACATTGTCACTTGTGCCCGTCTCATGCTGTGGCCTCTGAGGATCTCCTCCTCCTCACCTGCCTCTCCTGCTTTCACATACGTTTGATGTGGTGATCACCGTGGGCTTTCTGTCCTGGTTCCGTGTTGTCAGGGACCTCTGCCCAGCTGCCAAACCCGGTAGCAGCACTGCTCGTCTGATCTGAACCGTTCAAACTGAGATCATTTGGTGATGAAACTTCTTCAGACCATCACCTTCTTGTCAATGGTTCACCACAGTCACATCACTGAGCTCTACAAAGCCTTTTTTTTTTTTGCAGATTTTTGAGTAGAATCTGAGCATTTGCACTAAACAGTTCTGTTTCCCTGCAGGAGGCTACATCTGTATGACAAGAGTGGACCCAAAGTCAGGGTCTGGAGACGGATACAAGGTTTTAATGGAGCTTGAGCTACAGCTGATGGAAGATGAGGGACTGTAGACTCTCACAGCCACAGAAGACATGCACCAGAACATGGAGGACGTTTATAATAATCCTAGTAAAGAGGAGCAGAATGGGCAGTCGGGACTAGAGGAAATGTTTTTTCTCGCACAGTTTCTACCATTGTTTTAATCATGCAGATAATGGACTAAGGCACAGGTTTGATGAAACCATGTTGAAGATTCACTTTCAAATCATTTTCTATTTGTTACCTGAGTCTTAGGAATGTGGTTCATGGGCTAAAATCCCCTCTGACAGCTGTCAGCCTGATAATCTGGGATCGAGTTATTGCCAGCGGGGACGTGACTTCACAAATGTTTGTCCTCATCAGTTTGAAGATATGTGTGAGCAAAAAGACAGAACAAGCCAAGCTTTTGTTTTGAATCTGATCATTTTTGTCTCTGGCTGAAAACACAAACAACAGCCTGAGACACTGGGAAAGAAGGTGTCCAAAAGTCAACAGACAATCACCCATGTCCTTAAGTTCTGAGTTCAGCCTCTGAGAGGCTGTAGTCCGAACTCACACCGTTCCTCTTAACCTTCACATGGACAAATTCAATACAGGATTCTCAACTTTGTAATATAAAATATCTACTTTTTAGAGGGTCAGTGAAGAACTTGCGTTAGGAGACTGTGACACGAGGAGTAACAATGAAAATGGGCTTTTGAACAGGAAACCACAGAAAATGAAAAAACAGACACGATACAGGTGACTTTTTTTATGGGTTCAAGTCTACAGTCATGCTTTCAAACTTCCCACTGCCTCCCCGTTATTAAAACATTTCTCAGCTTCTAGCTGAAAATCTGATCCAGAAGTTTTTCATCATTAGGAGATCAGATGATGTCATTTAGAGGAGTTCTGGTAAAGCACGTTGACCATGATTACAAACTCCACAGTGTGAGCAACAAGACGATATAATCTGAACTGAAGGTTCCTCCGAGCGATCTCATCTGGAGTCGATTCCAGCTAGAAGAAAAGACATTTCAATGTAGGGTCAAAGGGAAGTTTACTGTCATTCGTTTACATATACTACTCAGACTAGAAGCAAAGGAAGTTGGCTCCGTATCAGTGAAGGTGTCCTCTGCTTTGGACAACACCTTTGCACCTGCTCCGGGAAGCTGCAGTGGGTTGAGCCCTCAGGTCTTTTGTAGTTTCCAGTAATATGAGCAGTGTGTGATGGAGCAACAGGCCTCGATGGTTATTTTTAACCCGGGCTGCTGAGTAACTGTTAGCGACCCACAGATGTCTGCAACTTCTGGTTCCTTCTTAAATGGTTTAGTTTTTGTTTCAGCGTGATTACGTTTGGCATGTTAGATATTTCTTTCATGTGTTTCTCACTCTTACAAACACATCTGAATGAGTCTGAATCAGTTCTTATCAGGGTCCATTTAGGATTTATAATACAGGGCTGAATACAAAATAAAACACTTTTGTTTTGATAAATGTCCTGCTGGTGAAAAGTGGACTTTGTCATGGCCGCTGTGATTCGGTGAGAAGCAGGTCTGTCGCAGTCTGGATCAGATGGTGCTGACGGTGACATCAGTCACTGAAGGCTGACAGAAAAATAACTTAAACAGTCATTTTTCTTATTTTTTAACTTAAACAATTATTTCTCTGTCCGGCTGATTGGACATTTCATTGTTCAGTGATCATTTTTAGCATCAGTCAGAAAGACAGGAACTCAGACAGAGGACATTTATCTGCGCGTTCATCAGTCCATCTGCTGATCTGCAGGATGGCCTCTGCCAAGTGCAGGGGGTTAATACAGCACATTGAGGAAACTTCCTTTACACTGGGATGTGTAGGCAGCTAAGGTTTAGAGAAGTAACAGTGGAAGAACGCAGAACGGATTTGGTGAAAGGGGAGTTCTTCAAAAAAAAAAGGAGGAAGTCAAAGTCCAAACAGTTTGTGCATCATTTCACAGTGTGTCACTTCAACTCTTGAAACATTTTCTGCAGAAGACAAACCTGAGGAGACTCGCACAAAAACAAGGATGTCAGGTTGGGACAGAGGGATTCTCTGCAGCTTCATGGTCCTCCTGGCAGGTAAAAAGGAAACAGGCTTCACCTGTTTCTCAGGAAGTTGTTTTATTTCTGCTTTTAAATCCAGAACATACAAAACCACAAAGTGTAAAGAAAGAAGCAAAAAAAGGGGGAATTCTGCAACATTCTAAAAGTATTCTCAGCAAAATGAGACAAAAAAAAAGGACAAAACCCTCAATCTGCAGAGTGACTCCTGTGCAGATAAGGAGTATTTGCACAATATTGTGTTGATAGTGTTGTTACTAGTGAGAGTGGAGCTGATGTCAGTGACTTGTCGTCTTTTCTCTGCTCATGTTGACTGGTTCTGCCATGTTTCAGGCTAAGTTTGGCACAGACAGAATCTGTTTTGTACTAGATGAACTCCGGTACTGCTGTTTCATGTGTGTAAAAAGAGGAAAGTCTCTGGTCACCACCTCATCTGGTGTGAAACCGAAAGTTTTAACAAAAAATGTCATTATTTCATGATTATATTATGTAACTGTGAAGGTGACGGATCAGGTTTGTCTCTGTCAGGATTCTTTTTAGGACGTCTCACGGTCTAATTGCCTTTAGTTGCCTGGATTACACACTCAACAAGTGCTTGAAATACACCGTTTGGTTGGACACACTTTGTCTCTCTAATGGTTTCGCTTACTTTTGCCGACCCCATTAAGGCAGGAAATTCCACTAATGAGCCCTGACCAGGCCCAGCTGTGAAGTGAAAACCACTTCAGGTGACGACCTCATGAAGCTCCTCAGGAGAGCGCCAAGAGTGTGCGAAGCAGTAACCAAAGCAAAGGGCGACTATTTGGAAGAATCTAAAATATAAAACATGTTTTGAGTTAATTCACACTTTCTTCTTCGCTCCATAATATGTGTTCATTCATAATCTTGGTCCCTTCAGTGAGAATCTACAATGTAAATAGTCAAGATAACTCAACTCAACTCAACTCAACTTTATTTATAAAGCCCTTTAAAACAGCTTTGGCTGACCAAAGTGCTGTACACAGCTACAGAAAACAAGACAATACGTAAAACGATAATAATAAGATAATAAAGGAAAGGCATTAATGAAAAGATGTGTCCGAACTTATGACTGTTTGCGTATGACAGAATGGGGCAGTTCAGGGTCCAGTTCGACCTCAGCAAGACCCCTATCCTCTTTGATCCACCACTACTGAGACCCCTGCACGAACAGATGTGAAGAGGTGAAGATGAACCCTGAACCTTAGCTTAATGAAAGAAGTAACTTCTGTGTTTTCTTTCGTTTTCTTCAACCAGGTCTGGAGCCAGACGTTGTGGGTCAAAGTGTAAGATATCCAGGTCCTGTCTGTGCTGTAAATGGATCGACCCTCACCCTTCCCTGCAGCTTCACACCGATCAGGTCTTTCACAGATACGTTACACAGACAAGTTTTACTGCAGATCGTCAGAGTCCGCTGGTGCAAGAACCATCCGATCTGTCAGCGCACCACCCCATCTGTGTACGACAGCCAGTCACAGGTCAACCACCCTCGCTACAACTACCTGGGAGACCTGAAGGGGAACTGCACTTTACAGATCAGAGATTTACAGAAGGGAGATGAAGCAACTCTTCGCTTCAGAATGGAAGCGAATCACACTGGAGGACATTTTACTAATCAAACAGGAGTGACAGTCACAGTTGTTGGTAAAGAGAACCTTTTCTAATTCTAAAGCAAACACTAATAATAAAGTGAAAACTAACAAAATATCTTATTCCAGATCAGACCTCCCTGAGAATCAACAGCTCCAGTGATGAGACACAGCTGAGAAGCGGCCAAACGGTCTCACTGATCTGCACCTCCAACTGCTCTTTCCACCAGCTCCACGTCGTCTGGTTCAAAGATGGCGAAGCCCTCTCACATTCTGGCCCTGCCCTTAATCTTGGCCCTGTGAGTGCAAAGGATTCTGGGAACTACACATGTGCTTTGAAGAGCAGCATTAGTACCCGCTCCCAGCCCTGCAGCCTGTTGGTGAATGACGGTCTGTTCAGTTTCTCCTAATTATGAGTTTCAAATCTGAATTTGGTGAAAAGCTGCTGCACCTGTTGCCTCGTGATTCTTAGATTTACCTTGTCTTTGTTAATTCACTTCACACATGATTTAGCCCCTAAAATACACCTGGACCTCACCCTCATGTCTTTCTGTCCTAGTCCACTGGTCCAGCCTTATGTGGACAAACTCTCAAGGTTTTGTGGCAGGGGCATGTTTCTCACTCTCACAACCACAGTGGTTCAGTTCTTTTTTCCATCCAGACCACATCCCTGATTTCTATCATCCATTCTCATGGCTTTTCCTATCACTGCTATGCTGACGACACACAGCTTTTCCTGTCCTTTCCACCAAATGACTCCACTGTCTCGTGCATTTTTGTCTGTCTCTCTGACATCTCTGCTTGGATAAGAGAAAGACATGTTCAAATCAACCTCTCCAAACAGACATTCTTATCTTCTCATCCAGATCTTCAATATAACACAAGCTTCATGGGCCCTGACACAGACTGGAGGATAAGAGGTTACAGATAATAGATGGAATAAGTTTATGTGCTACAGCATAAACAGAAGTAATTGTCGACACAGTCGTGCTGTGGATGTTAGTAACTGCTGAATAAACAGGTTTTCTTCTGGAATGTTTACACTCCATCATTGCAGCACCAGCTTCTTGTTATCATTTTCTCAGGGTACAAACTTTATCTAGCTCAATAAACTGTTGGATTTATACAAGTGTGCTGTGTTTTACAGGTAACAATGTCCCGATGATAGTTGGTGTGGTGTCCACTGGCCTATTGGCTCTGGGCGCTCTCATACTCTGTGTCTTCTTGATCAAAAGGTACTTTAAAGTCACTTATGCCACATGTCAGCTTTCTGCTTTCTTTAATGTTCTTCTAATGTTATGCGGGTACACTAATGATAACAGTTTGAGACAAATTGCAGCTTGAAAAGAAATGAAGAAAACAGTGTCCAAAGCTCTGCTGCTGTTCCCATACCCCAATAAACACTGAGTCTGAAGTGTGTGTGCTGTGTTAGCAGAGCGAAGGCAGCAGAGCAGAAGGGACAGAGAAGTGAGGGAGTTCAGGTGGAACTGAAGGTGAGTTATTGGCAAAGGAGATTAGGACAGTGTCTCTTACAGACATATTTTTAATAATGCGCCTTAAGAGACTGAAACTCCTTTTGTCCCACAGTTCTTTATCACAGAAAGACGATTTAGACCAAGTCACTGGAGATTAATTTCAAATTATACTGTTAAATTGTGTTTTGTTTGGCAAATATTTTTCACTGAGAAAGTTGAAGGACAGGAAACACAAGTTAAAGTGAACTTCACAGTGTTTAAGTGTGTATTTCTGTCCTTCTCGCCTGTGTCTTCAGTTATGTATGTATGTGGTTTGCAGTGTCATGATAACATCTACAGACATGCCCTGGAGCTAGGAGGTCATCAACAGGAAGCCAGTCAAACTGAGGAAGACCTCAACTACGCCTCCATCCAGTTCCAAAACAAGCACCAGACCAGGTTTTAATTTCATGCATTCATTCATCAGAGCCTGTACTGCGTAGTTCAATAGGTGGCTGTGCAGCAGACAGATATTTGCAGCCTCTGTCTCTGCTTCGGCTTTCAAATCTGAAGGTACAGAATGGACGCATCTGATTTACTCTGGACTTTTTGTGTCATCTGCATAGTATCTCATAACTGTGATGTCTCGATGCTGAATTACCACGAGCAGTGTTCACAAAAACATTAAGAGTTTGTGTACATGCACATTTAAAATGGTTATTTAAGTTCAGTGAGACAAAACTTCTATTCCAGTCATGATATTCATTCCCCAATCTTCAGTCTGTGTTCATCCATCTGAGAGCCACATACTTGGCAGGTGTGGAGGAAAAGCGATCACTGCTGATTTCACATTGCTGATCTCAGTCTGTGTCTGTACCTGTTACCTGAGGGGTTCAGACTCTAACCTACTGGAAACAAACAAGCCATTTCCCTGTTATATATTCAACGAGTTGACACAGCTTTCAATCGGTTTATTATCTTCTCAACAGGTGATCATATTATGGAGGCTGAGGTGACACAGTATTGTTCACCATCTTTTTCTGTTTGTTTAGGCGTTTGGATGGGGCAGAGGACGCCGTCATCTACACTTCTTTAGCCAACAGAGGCTGAAGTCACGTCTCCTTCCTGTCCCACAGCAAGATGACAGGAAGTCTGCTTTCTGTGTTTGTCCCTCTGTTACTTCCATAAGGTTCAGCTGTATCGGTCTGGATCTGTGAGTGTTGTGTTCACTGGCCTTTGACACAGTCTGAGCTTTTGTTTTATCTGTCTGTTATTTCTTGTTAAGTGTTGTTGGTTTTATACTGCTGTGCTGTTTTATTTCTCATTTTCTTGTTTTTATTTCAGATTATTTTATGTTTTAAGCTGTACAGCACTTTTAAAATGCTTAACAAATAAAGTTACAGCACAGTGTGTTGTTCACTCTCACGCTTTCATTTATTCTGAACATCTAAGTAATATGTAAATATTAACTTTAAATAATTATTCATTTAATATTTTAACAAAAACATGTGTGATATTTTGTTTCTGGCTTATAAGACTCATAAACAGCCAATCATCAGTTTGGTGATGTAATTGAAATAAAAGATTAATATTTTCTGTCTGTTTGTTAATGGCTAGAAGAAGAATTAGAAGATTAAAAACACAACATTATACCAAATGATCACCGTACAAAAATGAATCACAAACCTCTGACATTAGGGTTATTTCTAAGTAATTTTGCAAAGTGTTAATTACTACTATACTAACAGATCTGCTGATGGTTTAAAAAGTAAAATACATGTGTTCAGTAGAGGTTTATGTTGCAGTCTAAGTACTAATAACAGCTATTATTGTAGTGTATTTTCAATCAAGAAAGCATGAAAAACAAGAAGTTTGTCTCAAAACAAATAGGTTGCACTTCTGCAACTGCGTGTGTTCTCAGTGGTTTGGTTAGTCTAAAAATTAGAACAAAGGATGTGGAAAAGAGGAAAGTGAGAGTTTCAGTCCTTTTCTGAGTGTTTAAAAATCCATTGTATTTTTAAATTCCATATTTTCTGAAGTCTCTCTTTGTTTAATTTGTTGTCTATTAATTATTTTACTCTCTGTCACCTCACTGCAAAATGTTCTTGTTTGTATGCTCATGTTGGGAAACATATAATGTACTTTATAGCTTTGTTTGAAGAAGTTCAGTACAAATAAAGTTGTTATTGGCATTGCCTGAAATAATAAAAATCTTTCCCTCAACGGTAGTTTGCGCATTGGCTGAACCGAGAGCTGTTTCTGTACTGAAAGGAGTGATTAAAGTATCCGCAGAAAGAACATGAATATTATCTGGGTCTGCAGAACAAGTATGCAAGTAACAGTGCACAGGTATAACTGGTTTCTTGTGAATATCAGTAGTTAAATTATACACCTGATGCAGTAACACACCGGTAAAAGAAACCACCCTTTATCAGATTAATGCAGTATTTATGTATCTTTAGTGTCAAGTGTCAAGTATTAATACCAGCGTCTTATGGCCAATGTATTTCAAGTACTACTACTGCTAATACGTCAATGTAGTTAATCAAGTATTTGACGTTCCAGTATTATGAGCTTTGAAGGAGTAAAGTCCGACAGAACTTCCGTTAAGACACAAGCAGCTTTTATTATGGTAGTGCACGTAAACGGCGGCGCTGTTCTTCCGGTGTGGAAGGTCACCGTGCGGACCAAAGATGGCGACGCCGGACGAGTTGTTTTGCTGGGAAGGAGACTGGGGCCTGCCGTCCGTCAGTACCGACTGTCTGGTGGTTTTGGTGGGTCTCCCTTCACACCGACACCGAACCGGTCCACGGGCCGTCTCTAGCTCTTACAGATCCGCTGAGACACGGGTTTAGCTCGTTGGTAGCTGCTGCTAACGTGATCATGCTAACGGCTACATAAACGTGAGGTTGCGCCGTGACAGTCAGAGACGAGGGTCGGTTTCCCCCCAAACGTCAATGCGCCACTTGTTTCAATTACGGGCAGATGTTTTGTTGACATTTTAGATTCACAGAGATTTGTCATATTTGTCATATCAACATATTTCGTCTGCGGCAGAAAATGAGGCTTTTCCAGCCGTTTCTCCTGTTTGGCCGCCGTCGCTGTTTGTTTCACAAACGAAATCGTCTAACGTTTGTTAAACGAGTTTCACACACTGTGGGAAATAAAAATGATGTGATTTTCAAACCTCGCCAGTTTTGTAGCTTGTAAATAAACCGAAGTTACTACCGCTGGTAAACGATGCGCTAACTGGGGCTAAAACACTGAGCCGCTTCATATTGATAATATTTGGTTAAAACTGACAGGTTGAAGAGTGATGAGCTCATTGAAGCTCATCTACAGGAAGCAGATTCACTACAGTTCCCAAGGAAATATTCCATTTACTGCTTCACTGCATTAAGCAGATTAAACATATAAAGAGCTCTTAAAAATCTTACACTTTTTAAAATGAAACAATATTTAGTAAATTAATTTATTTGTCTACTGACAGAAACCAGTTTTAACCAATTATTCTTCTAATTGTTAGTCAGTTTTAAACTAAATTTACTTTATGCATCTAGCTTCTAGAATTTGAGGATAACATTTTTCCTGTGGTTATCTTAATTATATCTCGAAACTTCATTAAAAAGCACTGAACTTGTAATTCAACATTTGTCATTATGTTGTTATTTTTTGTGCCAAATTTTATTCTGGATCAATCAGCACAATATTTTTAATCTAACCACATGACTATGTCGCTGGATGCATAAAACTAACAGTCTTACCAACATTTTTCCAGCTTTGAGGGTTCAGACTTTGTCATCCCAATATTCCAACTTCATTTTCGTGATATTCTGGCTTTTTTGTGTGAAACTCATCCGTTTAATATTTCAGTCTTTAACATTAGACTTGTTAGACACATGCTTTACAGTAAGTGGTTTAAAACAACGGTGTTCACAGAGCAGCAGTAAAAAAAAATGTTCAGGGTGAACGTGTGTTTCAGTCTGACTGATTTAACTGTAATAGCAATTCAGTCTAAAAATTAACCTTAGCCAGCCCAGGTGGGTCCAAAGGATTCCAGAAATCAGCTTGAAGTTGAACTGGTAAAAGTGGGAAGGTCCTGAATGAAGCTGACTTCAGGTCTAGAACATCTGGGTTAAATCAGACAAACAGAAGCTGTGTTGTTTCCAGACCACCAGCAGATTCAGCCTGCTGCTGAGCTTTGGAAAAACAGCAGCCCAGGGTTTTCCAACCACTGCAGAGGAGAGCCATCATTATCCAGACTGTGCCGCTGCTCTGCTCTTACATCTTGATCCAACACAAACATGTTCCAGTCAGGTTTAATCAGTCCGTGTAGTGCCACAGCCCTCGGAAGACTTTACAGGCAGGATCCCCAAATCAGTCATGGAAACGTCTGTCTGCAGGGTCAGGGCCTCAAGGTGGTCATGCGTCAAATGTTTCAACCACAGCCAACGTCTCGTCTTTAATTTAAAACCTGATTTAAATGTTGGTGAGAAAAAAAATCTGGTTTCAGCAGCAGTGTAGGAGCCTGTCAGATTCCTTTTCTTTTACTTGAGTAAAAGTAACAACAGCAAACTGAAGAGAAAATGTTACATAATTATATAGGAAAGTGAAAGTATTTTAACGGCCACTTTACAAAAAAATATTCATTTACAATTTAATTTAAAGCTGAATATTCAGAATAAAATTGGAATAGTGTTGAATAACGTGAATATTCTAACTTTTAATAGTTGTAAATTTTGACTTCAGAGAATTTTCATTGTGTAACCTTTTAAACCGTAAATTTTTGGAGGAAACATCAATATTTAGTGTTGGGCTTGAATCTCAGGATCAAGCAACAGTGGAAGAAAAGGTAGAAGAGAAGAGCGTCTCAGGTGTGCTGGCATGCGAGGTGAAATTAGCGCCTCATTGTGGTTAATGAGCCGTTCGTGTTGGACAGAGTGTCGGTTTATGAAGCGTATTTTCCTGCACCAGGACGTCTGCAGCTGACTTGTTATTAGAGGTTCTTAACAGAAACTCACAGCTGGTGCGACGCCATAATGACTCGGTCTGTTAGCGTTACATAACTAAAGCTTTTAGACACATTTCAACTTTGTGTCGTCATCCGGACACAACAGAAGCTGTTCAGCCTCAACAGCATACCACATGATTTCATATTAAATTCAAATGGAGTTTTATTTTCTTTCCTGCCTCATAGGCTGAGACCTGCAGATGCTGAAAGCGGAGAACAGTTTCAGTCTCTGTTAGACCTGCACGTCTTCACATTAATTTCTTCTGCTCCAGCAACATCATGAGAGGACGTGTTTTTGTAGACCATTCTTAGGAAATTTACTTCAGTTTTTATAACATCATGACATATTCTGATATGTGGATGATCAGCTTCTCTTTATGTGAAGTCTGAAGAAAAGTAGGAACATGTCTCCAGCGCTTTGTTCATCTCTGTGTCCAGTATTCTCCTCAGTCTAACAGCTGACAGTGGAACATCACTTACTGTTACTGGAATATACTCTGACATCTAAACGATTGTTGTGCCCTTCACCTCCTCACACAACTTCCTGCAACCTGAATCCCTCCTTTTAATTCACTGTACAGCTGCTCTGACTAGTGTAAACATTTCTACTCTGAGGTTTTTATGAATGAAACTTGTACTACAACGGGGGAACGGGAGCCAGATATTTGATTCTCGAACCTTGATTCTGTTGGTTCAAAATCTGAGCCGTCACATTGCGCCATAACTCTAAACAGCCTTTTGAGGGTGTGATGCTGGACAAAATGTCCTTACACTGAATGTTTTCATAATGTGTCCACAAACTGAAAATCACGTACGCACACACGCTGTCTGTCACTGCCTCTGTGGAACAAACATCTTCCATCAAACTGACTTCATGGCAGCACATTTATGAGGAAATAATTCCTCATTTTTTTCCTGGTAGTAAAAGTTGAACGAGGCTTTTGACTCATAATCTTCTTTTTTTTTCCAAAAGAACTGAGTCATTTCCAGCTTCTACTGTGAGAGCTTTAAACTGCACATAGATGCTTAGCTTTCAGGCAGCACACAAAAATCTAATGTGCTACACAAATTGTCAGTCATTGACATATGATTGTGTCATGTCTCTGCAGGCCTATGCTCAGTTTGCCGGAGCGCCTCTAAAACTGCGGAAGATGTGCAACCCCTGGAAGAGTCCCAGTGGTGAGACACGTCTTTACTCCCTCTGCAGACACATTCGCCTATCAACACCCCAACAAGAAGCTGATTTTGTATTATTTATTTTAAAGGATCTCTTCCTGCTCTGAGGACGAATCAGAAAGAAACTCTGTCCAGACCCTCTGACATCATCATCCACCTAAGAAAACAGGTAACCTCCTCTTGAGAGCATACATCATAAAAACAGCTCTTCCTTTTCTGCTATGTGGCGTCAGTTCTGTTCTCTGTGGGTAGCACACAGCAGTGTGTTTCCAGTGGAACCAAACCAGTGTGTGTTGGTGTGTATTTGTGGGGTGGTGGGTGCTCTGTCAGGCCTGTGAGCTCTGCAGCCAACTGGAAAAAGTCGTTAAACAACAGGAAGCTGCAGCCACAGACACATTCCAGCAGAGCTGATAATTCTCCTAAAGCATGAAAACAAAACTGTTCTCGTTCTGGTGGAACAGGGGAAAAATAAATCTACACTATGACTGTAAACCTGAACTGTCAGAAACCTTTCACTTCCACAAACACAAATCAGTGGAGGACAGAGGCCAAGTGTAAACTGCAGGAAGACGTCTGTTAGTCATTTTTTTATCCAGTAAAAACCCTGTTTGAGTTTCCACCTCTACAAACTTTGCCAGTTTCACGTTTGTCCCCATCTTGCATTTCTGCTCAGGAAGACTTGTACAGATTCAAAGTCGGGAACTAAAAGAGCCCTGTCTCTCTGAAACAACACAGACTCTCTGCTGTGATGTCCCGTGACCTTCAGCTGGAGTTTTCCTTTAATTTCAGCTGTACCCCCCTCAGCAGAATTTACAGCAAGTTGCTGCCCTCCCCCCAGCAGCTCAAAGGCAGCTGCAAGACATTACTCAGCATGCTTGGTGGTTCGAAGCTGTGGTTGGTTGGTCATAAACCACATTGATAGGGAGGCTGCCAATGAAGCTCCATGCTTTGCTGAGATTTAACTCTCTTCAGTCAAACTCTTCTTCATGTTTTCATTAAACTGTTGGGCTTCGACTTCAGTCTGCGCCTTATGTCTAACAACAAACCAGTTCTCCAAACTTCTGGGATTTTGGTGTTTGACATCTGCCCATGTTTTGCCCCAATATTCAGTGTGGTTGGTTTAGTTTCTGAAGTCCAGCTCTCCTGGTGGCAGGATCATAACAGTCTTGCCTGATTTTGTTTTGTGACACCGACGCTCTAAGTTGTTGCAAGAGTTGAAATACAAGGTTTTACTTTCAAACTGTCTAAAGGTAAAGACGAAGCAACACATTTCAGAGCATTTTAAGCTTAAGAAATTGCTTACGGAATAAAAAGGCACATTTATATACCCTACTTCGGTGTAGCGACCTAAACAGTGTAGATCAGTGTAGATCTTGGGGGAGATGATCTAAGTCCCTAAAACTAGTCCAAAGGCGCCTATTATATAACCTGACACAGAAGAAGGGCTGTAGATTTGTCTCTAGCACATTTCTGTATGAACAACCTGACACTCAGTGAGCAAACAGCTGTGGGAAGGTGGGCGATGCTGAAAGTTGGTTTTCTCAGTGCAAGTGATGTGTGTTCTTATAGAAATACAACGCAGACTATGATCTATCAGCCAAAGAAGGAGCCGACAGTCTGGCCTTCATCTCTCTAATGGAGGAGAAGCTTATGCCTGCTCTGGTAAGAGCAAACTTGGTGTGAAACATTCAGATATACAGTAAAATCTTCTTCTCCTGTATTAAATATGGGTCTTTTGTTTTGGAGATTTATGCGTTTTGGATTGAGCCGAAGAACTACGTGGATGTGACACGCGGCTGGTACGCCGAGCACATGCCATTCCCCTTGAACTTCTTCCTACCTGGACGGATGCAGCGTCGACAGCTAGAAAAACTACGACTGCTGCGGGGAGATGAGAGCCTGGAGGCCGGAGAGGAGGTGGAGAAGGAGGTGAGCGCACAACAGAAAGAGATCCCAATCGTGTACACAAAACCACGGTGTGCAAGCAGCACGTGTTATTTGTTTCAATCTGAGGAAACAAATCTGACTTTAATTATGAGTCGCGCGGTCACAGTAACACCAGAACATTCGGCAGCTCAACAGTCTTTCAGTTTGCACAGAAAAATAATTTCCACTTCCATGTGTTCAGGCACTTTCTTGAAGTGGCTGGAACAAATTTTCAGGGGGAAAGGAAAACTCTCCGGGTAATCGTTCTCTTGGAAAAAAAAAACTGCTGGCATGGAACCATCCATCCACTTTGAAATAAAGGTCAAGGATCAGACAGCGTTCATGGAAATTACTTTCATGGAAAATGTGTTCCTGTTGGCATGAAAAACTTTATGATGGCTTTTCAGGAATGAAAGGAAAACTAGAACGTTGGCATTAGTTTATATTTCCTTTGTTCTAACTGGGTTTTCTATGCTTTCAAATCAGTTAGAAACGGTAAAAATGTGATTAAAAGTGAAGCTGAATTTCTTCTTCTCCAAGTAATAACCAGCTGTGCTGGAATTTTCGAAGAAAGAGCAGAAATGCAGGTAAACAAAATCACCTAAAAGGCAATTTATGGAACGTGCGGACGATAATGTAAATCGATCTGATGCTATTTTTCACTTGTCTTTTATAAGAATAAAGTTCAAATTTGCTAACAGTGAATCTCGTACATATCGGCACATTCAAACTTTCCAACGGAGGCAGTGTTAGCCGTTAGGTGCAATTTCCAAAATTGTTTTGCACCATTTTTTCGCACATCACCCATCGATTCATGTTCTAGTTCTGGGCTGAGATCTGTTAGCATTTCTTTGTGCACTGTTACAGTAAATTTTCTTCATGTCACTGCTCTGGCAGTTGTTTCAAACGTTTTTGACGCCTCATGTGGTAGAAAGAATGTTTCATACCATAAACATTAAACATAAACAGGCCAGATCTTGGGACAATGCAGGAAATTGAAGCTGAAAGACCGAAGAAACGAACCAGAAAGCTTGTTACCACTAACTTACACAGATTCTGGAGGTAGAAAACCCCACAAATTCACAGAAAACCCCTGTTGTCAAGTTTTGTTGAATCGAAACAAACAAGGACAACTGAAAGCAATCACATTAATATAACCACAAATATAAACACACTTTGTGTGCTGATAGCTAACACAAAGTAATTAATATAATTATTACATTTTTTTAAAATGTTGAATATATGTCTATGGGAGTCTTTGATGTCTTTCATGTGTGAAAACACATGAAAAACATGAAAGGCCGGTGGTTTGCAGTTCTGAAGTGTTCAGTGTTTTCTGTTTCATTTGTGGAACTGCAATTGTGCAGAGAAATGTTTATATCATTACTTTCATTTTTAATTTATTCAGTGCTTCTAATCTCTCGGCTTTAAAGTTCTTCAGCAGCCACCTGTTGCAGCAGAAACCCTTTTTCTGTCGTGTTTTTACTTCTAAAGTGTTCGATGCCTGCAATCCTAATACATGTTGAAATAAGTTTATTTTCATTTCTTCAGGAAATGCAGAATTCTAGTTAAATATTTGTTGTTTCTGTGAGACATGAACATCCACCTGGACAAACCCAAAGCCTTGCCACAGCCACTGACAGCTTGTGACCGAGCTTTCAACCTGTCTGGATGGTCTCGGCCTCTTGTTTTCCAGGCCTTACTGTCCCTCAACTCCTAATTCCTGGCTCACTGGTCTCAAAAGATCAAAAAGGGTTGGATCACACCGGCAAAACTTGCAGTTTGTCAAACAACTTTCTTATATTTCCAATGCATTTCAGCGTAATCCTACTTGCTCTACTTGCGCCCTTTGACACTGTGAACCATTCTGTTCAGACACTCTGACATGGGCAGCCCTGGTAAACCTCTGGCCTGGATCAAGTCTCGCTTATTAAAACTATTTCGGCAGGTGCATGTATTTAACTCTCACAGCCGCTCCTCTCGTGTGCTGCAGTTTGTGGTCCTCTTCTTTTTTCCATCCATACTCCATCCCTGGGCACTATCATCCCCTCACGTATATTTTCCTATCATTGCTGTCCTGATGGCACACTTCAACCTGCATCAGGTTCAAGCTCTGACTCTCACCCAAAGAACGATCAAATCAACAGCACCTTACCACCTAAACACCCTCCCTACAATCTCTCTTCACCACATAGAAAAAGATCCCAAGAGATGGTGAAATGAGCTAGGAAACTCTGCATGCTTCACTCCCAATATTCAAAAAATTGTTGAAGACAGAACTCTTCCACAGTTTTATCATTTAATCTATTTCAATCTAATCTGTCTAATTCTTGATTTCTTGACCGGACCCTGTTGCTGTTGCTTTCTGTCAATCCGCAAAACAGCTAAAATGTGACCAGTGTTTGACTGTCGTGTTTTTCAGTTGTACCGTGATGCCGCAGAGTGTATGAACCTGCTGTCCCAACGGCTGGGCTCACAGAAATTCTTCTTTGGAGACTCGTAAGACTCACTTCCTCCTTTTACCAACAGTGACCGCTGACCCTTATTTTTTTTAACCACCGTACATGTTACATCCTAATTGCCATAATCAGCACTGTTTAAAATGCATGAGTGGGCTTAGAGTTGCATGCATGACAAATACTAAAAGAAATGTTTCCCAAGTGTTGTGTGTTGCATTGCTTCTCCCCTGCAGGCCTTCGTCACTGGATGCTTACGTTTTTGGACAATTGGCACCCATCCTGAAGTCTAAACTGCCAAACGGGAAACTGCAACAGCATTTGAAATCCCTCGACAACCTGACCAACTTCTGCACGAACATCCTGCTGCTGTACTTCCCCCGAGATGGTCGAGGTGAGACGACTAACCCCAACTGGAACTTATTAGCTGCATTAGATTCACTGGAAATAATCTACTGAGACCAGACTGTATAAACTCTGCAGACAAGTTGGTGTTTTTTATTTCAGTGGGGTAACATGCTCTTACAAGTTGTCTAGAGATGCAACAGGTCAAAAATCACCAAAGAAGAATTTGTAGGATTTTATTTTTAATATTTCAGTATAGTTTATATTTCACTGAGTTTATTTGCATAGGGTTTGTATAATGTCCCTGACTCGCTTCACCCAAACCATCTCTCAACTCAAAACCTTCAGGAGACAAAATATGTACAAAGAGACTTAAAACAGACACAAAAAAGACACCTAATGTCTGTGTGTAGTTGTGTCTGTTTGAGTGCAGAGGTCTCGTGTAAGAAGGTCGGGGGGCTTCTTTGTCTGTGCTGAGGGACCATTTTCTCATCATGTTGTTCGTCCTCACAATGAATCATCTCACGTTCTTCATGTTGTGTTTTAGAGAACTCCAATCAAAAGCCGGCGGCGCAGCACGAAAGTGCAGATTTTGATCATGTCCCCAACAAGCGGAGGAAGCAGTTCCTGTCAGCTCTGGTGGCTCTGGGAGCCATGGTGAGCTACGCCTTGCTGACTGGCATGGTCTCCATCCAACACGTCCAGCACGAGGCGCTGGAGGAGCCCCCAGACCTGCAGACCATTGGGTCCCATGAGGACGAGGGAGACAGCTGAGGACGACACACAGAGGTCATTGTTGTGGACTGAAGAGCCTGATGTTTTATGAAATGAGTAGATGTGTCAGTTGTAATCCTCACCAAAGGAAGTCACATCTTGAAGTTTACGGATGATATAAAAAAAATGATTATGATTGGTTATGAGTTATTATAATAACTCATTAACACATACAGAAACCTTCAATGGAAGAGTGATGGTTGTTGCTGGTTTATGTACAGAATTAAAGACAGTTCTCTTTAACTGCAGTAACCTCATTTTAAAACCATAGCTTTGGTTCTTTATTTCTTAACCCAGCTGTGAATAAGAAGCATGGTTTGACTTTTTCTTTAAAAAAAAATTAAGTTGTTCTTTTCTCCAGGTTTGTTATGTTGGGGGGTTCCTCAAATGTCAGAAACCCTGTTCATAAGATGGTTCTGATAACTGGCTACATTTTGGATCTCACTGCCAGTTGATGGAGTTCCAGGATTCTTTTGCACCCGGCTGTCAAACTAATCCCCTATCCAATGTTTCCTTCATTTAGTTCCCTTTTCCTGTCTGACTCCTGAAGAAATGGGCCCTTTTAGGAGGTTCTAGAAGAACTTGAGAAGGGTTTACATGTACATCATGAGGTTCTACAGTGCCTTTGGGGAGGTTCTAGGCTTTACTGCAGGGGCTTATCTACATTCTCTGGGGGGTTGAAGAGGTTTATAATCAGCATTGCCTGATAAGGTTCCAAGGCTCTGGAGAAGGTTGTGTTTGTCACTGAGAAAGTTCTAGGCTTTAAAGGGAGTTTGACTTTCCTGGAGTTGGTGCCGGAGATTGTTACCAGCATCAAATAAACAGAACTCTCACCTCTCGATCCAAACTCAGAAAACAGAACTCTTCCAATCAAGTTCCTCTTGAAAAATCTGTTCCGTTCTTTCTTGCACTTACTTGAATCTCCTGAAACAGAAGCACTTCTTCTCACAGGACTTTGCGTTAATGTTTTCTGCTTGACTTTGATTATTACTGCTTTGCTCCTCACTGTAAGTTACGATGTAAATTTAAATCTTATTTTAAACAAGCTTGTCTCCAAACTCTGTTGTATGTGCCGGAAGGCTCCACCTCACAGCTTCCTGCTATTGAGGTCTACGTCTCAGACACCAGGAAAACCTTCAGAGGTGTGTTGGAGGCCATGTCTTCTTCACCGTATTACGCAGGTGGTTTTACTCTTATGGCTGATGTGTGAAAAAAGTACTGAACGTAATTCTGGACTTTTACCAGTTATTTGGTACAATCTAGTCTCTGTACCTGATGGACACTTAAAGACGACCTGGTGTGAGGAAATGTGAAGAAATACGATCCCCCAGCACATCTCCTTCTAGGTACAACCCCCCGTTCCCTCTGATATGGGCTTGATGTAAAATGGAAGAGGAGCACAGTGAACACGAAGACAACTGACTCTTTTTCATTTACCCACAAAGCCAAACACCCCCACCTTCCCTTATCCCTCCGTCCTCCACTCAGAGGCTCCACCCGTCCTGACCGGGTCCTGGACCCCGGGTACGTCCAGCTGTACATGACGCCATCCCCCTGGAATCCTGGCCCAGCTCCTTTTCACCCTGCTGCATGTTGTTAAACGCTTTATTCCCCCCCTCCTCGCTTAATAACCTGATCTGTAAGCAGTTTGTGTAGTGGAGCCCTTTCTCCTCTGGATGCAGTTTTGACTCCTCTCACAGCTCCTGCTTTCACGCTCTCAGGGGGAGGGGGAGTCAAACTGCTGCTGTCAGATGAGTGGAGTGGCAGCCCCCCTCACCTGCTGTTAAACACAGGTTTCCAGGGCAACGCTCACGAAGCAGAAACAAACAGAGGAGGCCTGTCGTGGAAAACTCATTTCTTTGTTTCGCTTATATCATTTCTCCCTCTTTGGATCTTTTCCCCAGGAACTCCCAGTTTACATTTTTACTGAATTAGCAGACAAGACGACTCCCACTTCAGTGACTCTGACATCAGGAACAGTAACTTCCCTGGGACCCAAGACCTTCAGCGGCTAATGAAACCTCTGGCTCACTGTGTTTATGGTCAAGATTTTACTGAATACTAGACTCGTACACCCAGATTCCCTGAGCAGAATTCCATCCACCTGCAAAGTGCTTGATGAGGCATCATCCAAACTCTGTACTTTTCTAAAAAAAAATTTTTGTAAAATAGTTATTCAAGTTCAGTTTTTTATAAATGTTGTTTGCACTGTAGTGAAAATGTTTCTGCTTTTTCCCTCTCGGCGTGTGTTTGAAAGCTTTACTCATGCAGCTGATCTCAGTTCACATCTTTGCACTGACTCTGCATCTGAAACACACTAAAGCAGCTAATTCGATAACTTTTTCCTACCAACACAACAAAGTCTCCTAAAATCTGAACCTTTTAGAATACAAAAGAAATATAAACGTCTATAACCCCAGAACAGCCTGCTCTCCTGTGATGCTCTGCCATGTCGTCACTCCAGCTTTCGGCACTTCCTTTGTTTTTGGATGCTTTGCCTCCTTCAGGTGAAATGCAGCATGGCTTGATTCAGGTCAGCTGACTTACTTCATTTCTGAATATTCCACGTCTTCGGTTTCTTGCAGATTTCTGTAGGTCGTTGTCTGCACTGAATACAGCGAACCAGTCAGACGTGCCACGATCTGTTTGTGTCTAATGACACTTTACACTCGGTGGTGTTTATTTCAGATGATCTGTCCCAGTGTTTTGTATCATCTTCTCTTTAGGGACATTTTGAATCTCTGGTTATTTTTCGTGTGCTTATGTTGCCTCACTGGCATCTGTGTGAGGAAACTTTGCATCTGTGTCATTTTGTCCTGGATTATTTTTCAGGTGGAGATCAGAGGAACTGATACTTCTGCTGGATCACTGCGGGACTGAATGGAGGCCCAGGACAAAAGCTACGTGGGCAGAAGAGACCTTTGACCTCTGACCTTTCACAGTGATGAATGAGGAGCACAGCGCTGCAGTCTGTCAGTTAAACACGCCAGTTCTTCGACGCAGTTGGTTTCATGGTTTTCCTCATTTCAAACATTAAACTTCATTAGTTGCCCTAATGACGTGTTATTCGTACTATTTTGTGTTATTCGAACTTTTGTTCGCTTCGAACCCAACTTTTTAATTTTGATGATTATTCTTTTGTCTTTTCTCTCATTCTCTGTCTCTCTCCTCGGTCGCGCGCTTTGGAACCGACTCTGGAGCGCGCGCGTCAGCAGCAGTGTCAGCTGCGCGCGCCAAGCGACCGTTACTTTCTGCTCCGTCCGGCTCTGGTCCGGATCATCTACTGTCAGTCTGATTTTCTGCGTCCGGCACCGCGCGTTGCTTTATCGGTGTGGACCAGCTTAGCCCCCCCCCCCCGGTTCGGGCTCCTACGTCTCCGGCGTCGGTCGCCGACAGTCCCCCTTCTGCTTGGACCCGGGTCTCCTTCATCTGCTCCTTCGTCGGTTTTGGTTCGGTTCTGGTTGTGGTGGTCCGGTTTCCTCAGTGACGTCCAGACATGGGTTGGAGAGTCCCGGTTGTGCTGACAATCATCTGTGTTGAGCTGGCGGCGGGAGTCCCGGACGGACCGGACGTTCAAGGTACCGAAGCAGCGAAACGCTGAAGTGACTTTTACATGTCACGGTTCTTTTTACTTGAACTGCACATTTGAGCATGTTGTTACCCTTCGAATGAAAGAGTGTAAGTCAGAACAGTGTCCGAGTCCAGTTCATCTTCACAAGTTCTGCATTTAAAATTCCACTCAACTAAATGTGAAACCTTTCAAAAACTTGTAGTACTTCAAGTAAAACGAATCAGCGTATGTTAAGAAATGCACTGTTGATGAACACAAGCCCTGAATCTAATTTCACTGTGTGGAACATGGTGCTGCTGAGGAGCTGCTGCATTTCACATAAATGATCGTGTATTTAGTTTTAATGATATAGAGTAAAAAGTACATTGTGTATTTGAAATGTGGTGAAGTGAAAGTTTCAAGAAGCAGAAAATGGAAACACACACCTCAAAGCTGTACTCAAGGACAATCCTGAAGTAAAAGTACAAGGTTACCCTCCATCACCGGCCTCTGTATTTATGAGCAGTGACGGTACAAAATCTTCAGACCGCTCAGAACAGGTCCAGAGTCCCCGCTGGAGAACCTGGCAGCAGCACGAATGTTCACTGCAGTTCTTCCTGTTTAGTCAAATTAAACTAGTGATTTCACTCAGTGTGAGGAATTAGTTTCTCGTGTTTACCCGATAATCAGCTGGCTTCATCAGAACTGGTCCTGATTCACACCTGTCCACACTGTGAGCTATTCTCCGTCTGGTTCAGCGTCCTCATACTCTTCCTCCTCAGTGATTGACGTGTTGAGTCTTCAAGATTCAAAGCAGACTTTAGTGGCGGTGGAAAAGCTGTCGGCTGGACTGAGCGTGCTCAGTGACGTCTACGTGGTGTCGACGTTCCGGCTGCCGGCAAAATTAGGTGGCGTCCTGCTGGGTCTCTACAGCAAACAGGACAACAGGAAGTACGTGGAGCTCGCCGTCATGGGGAAGATCAATAAAGGTTGGTTGGAATTTAATTTATTTTATATTCTTAAAGGCCGTCAGGCTGAAGCAGCATTTCCATGACAACATGCTGTGGTTGTAGTGATTATAGAGAAATCATGAATCAGGAGCTGGGAATGTGGAGCAGCTGGTTTCTAATGGTTCCGGGATGAAATGTTGTATTGCAACTTTGCAACAGACATTCTGAGTTCTGACAGGTTGAGTGTCTTACAGGTTCTTTGAGAGGTACTATGGTCATTTATTAGGTTCTAGTAGCCCTCAAAGATCTAGAAGCCGTTGTTCAGGGCTTTTAATGGTCAAATTGTTCAGCCAGCCCACTAAGAAGGACTTGGTGGTCACAAAGGGTCTGAGGTCATTGAGAAGGCTTCAGTTAGCATCGAGGTGGTTCTTGTAATGTTTAAAGAGGTTCTAGTTGTTTATGAGCCGTACATAGGCCTCATTGTTGACACCTTTTATAAAGAGCTCTGGGGTCACTGACAAGGTCATGGCAGTGACTGAGGAGTCTTTCAGGCTCATTGTCCCTGTTGTTTGAGGAGGTCTGTGAGAAGGTTCCAGATGTCATTACAGTTTTTCTCAGTTGCTAAAACATATTTCTTGAAATGTATTTTCTCAAACCTTTAGACACAAATCCAAAAGTTACAACTACATGTACAAAACTCCAGACTCCAACTTATCACTTCAAACCCACATATTCTGTGTTCAAAGTCAAACCAGCTGTTGCCTATAGTTGCTCAGGGGGGATTAGTTGTTTTTTTTTTCTCTTTAGTCTGGACTTTTTGTGTAAAGATCCTTGAGATGACTTTGTTGTGTATTGGTACACATATAAATAAAGTTGAATTGAATTAAACACTTTTCAGATCATCCACACAGCAAGTAAAAGTATGTTCACCACAGAACATTCGTTAGACGCTACGTAAAGCAGCATAGAACACGGCATCCGGGGCATTTACTTATGTCACAGGAACTGATTATTGTAGATGCATCTAGGAAAAATTACGGTGGTCAAAGTGTGTTCAAATGTTTCACAACCTCGGAATGTAGTCATTATGTTTTTAATTCAGACTTTAAAAAGTATCTGTGCGTTTTATGTGGTTCAGTCCAGTCTGTCAGCTGGTCCCAGGTTTTCACAGGCCCCTTTAGTATCATGGTTCTGTTGTTGGTTTATAGTGTTCTTCCTCCTGATAATGACATACTCTAAAGGCTGTTTACTTTAATATAACCCAGAGTTTTACTAACTGCTGTATGTGACTTGTCTCCTTGTGACCTTTGACCCCTGAGTTTAGTTAAAACCTCCTCCTTTTGAGTCCAGCTCCTGAAAAACCTGCAGAACCCTCAGATCTTTATAATACATTTCACAAAGACTCAGGGGTTCTCTTCTTCATGTTGGGAGGTGGATCTCTCTTAGACACTTGTGTAGGTGGGGCTGAATTAGGAGGGTGGGCATAATAATCTGATAATAATCATAAAAACTGACGTCTTAACACCTTTGTCCCAAGAAGGGATTTAATTTAGAGTGATTTATGATGAAAAACAGTCTAAAATACTAAGTGAATATAATTACAGGTTTATTTCTTGGTATGACGGATGAGAAGAAACCTGAACAACTCCAACCTGAATCTAATGACTCACTTCTTCCATCAGTTTTAGTTCGTTACATCCGAGCCGATGGAAAGGTCCACACCGCCAACCTGCAGAACGCCAACCTGGCTGATGGACGAACTCACTCCATCATCCTCAGACTTGGAGGTCTGCACCGTGAAAACATGAATGCAGAGCTCTACGTCGACTGCAGGCTGGCCGACTCCAGCCAGGGCCTGCCACCTCTGGTCCCTTTGCCCCGAGAGGCTGAGATGGTGGAGATCAGACATGGACAGAAGACCTATGCCCGACTGCAGGTTAGTGTGTGTGTGTGTGTGTGTGTAAAAACGCATGGGAAAATTATTAGTTTGGACAAATAAAGACCAGTAATATGCTCAGTTGTTAAGTCACGTAAACCGTACTTGTTTCTCCTTGGTTGGAAACGTTTCACCACTCAACCGAGCATTGAAGGGACTGAAGCACGACTCAGCCTGTTGATAACAAGCCTCGGTGACTGAGAACCTGTGTCCACAATGTCCCTCCAGCAGTGAGGCAGGAATTAGGAGCATCCTGTCTCACCGTGATACCAAAAAACTGGTCCATGCAAGTTTTTCTGCTACAAAACCGCATTATGGTCGGATAAACCAGCAAATAAGTTCTGTGAATATTTAAATATATACTCTAGTCTGTTGGTACAAAAACCAATGTATTGGTGTCTGAGAGGTTGGAGCTATGCTGCTTAGTCTTTCAATTATCTCACTCATGTTATGATGATCTGTAATTTCTTTAGGCTTATTATTTTAGTTTAGTTTGAAATTTGTCTGTGAAGACGAAATCCTGTTGAGATCCTGAGACCGATTAGACCAAAGTGCTGTGTGAACATCGCTCTAAGGTTCTTACTGTGTGTCTCAGGGGGCCGTGGAGTCCCTCAGACTGGCTCTAGGAGGCACTGTCGCCAAAGCTGGAGCTCTGACCGACTGTCCATTCCAAGGAGACTCCTCAGGGTACAACGCAGGTGAGTTAAGAGTCGTTAACCCACTGAGGTCAGCAGCAGGACTGACCCGCGAATACACCTGTACCACAGCTATAACATCTGACATTATGTAGGCCTGCACTGAATGATGATAAAGTATTCACATGGTTGTTTAATGAATGTTGTCTAATCACATATGTATTTATTTCACATTTTCCACTTAATTAAATTAATAGTAGCAGTTGGAATGTGATAATCTGACCTTTAACCTTTGCAGTTGTGTCCCCTTTTTAAATGTGTGCAGCTCTTTACAGTTTTACCTGCATATTTTCACATAGGTTGGCTGGACAATAATAAAAAACTTTAAAGCTATTCATCAAAAAATCCAACAATAATCAAAATAGTAAATTGTGTGTAATTACAGAAGGTTTTTGAAGACCTATTGGCAGAACAATGAATGAAATATGTAGAAAAAATCTTCTTCTACACTCAAAGTAATTTGGATTTTGACCAAAGTATTCAACAGAAATCGATATTTCTGAGAAAACCTAAAAAGGAGTTTGGATCAAGGGCTCTCTTTTTCGTGTTCCGTGTTTATCTGATTTTATCTAAAAGCCAAACTGGGGACAGGGGTGACAAGGTCAGTTTTCTGCTATATGTCCTAAAATCAAAATGTTTGGCTGTTTAGTCCACGAGAAAACGAATAAAAGCCAGATTATGACAGTTTATTTATCTTACAGTAAACGGGGAGGTCAGCTCCATTTTGGGTGAGTTTAGGCCAAAATCATCAATTGCACTCAAACTAATGAGTAATCCCTTTGGCTCACCTGTGTTCAGGTAACTAACTGTAGATTGTGTTTGTCAGGTGATCACACCAAGGCTCTGATTGGTCAGCTCATTATCTTCAATCAGATCCTGGGAGAGCTGAGGCAGGACATCAGAGAACAGGTGAGACAGTAGGTCGTAGGACGGGTGAGGCAGACTTCAGAGGACAGTTGGGACAGGTGATGGGATTTGTCTTTGATGTGTCCTCTGGTCCCCAGGTGAAGGAGATGGCTCTGATTAGGAACACCATCTTGGAGTGTCAGGTTTGTGGTGAGTCAACTTTTCTTCATCGTCCCCTCATTAAAGCCAACATCTGAGGACCTGATTGAAGACCATCTCTGTCTTTGCAGGGTTCCATGAGCCTCGTTCCCGCTGTTCCCCCAACCCCTGTTATAAAGGTGTGGCCTGTATAGACAGTCTGCACTACCCGGGGTACACCTGTGGACCCTGTCCACCTGGAACCACTGGCAACGGAACACACTGCCAGGACATTGATGAGGTAACGGGCAGCACCGTGTCACGTTAAATGACCAGGACATAGATCCAGGTTCTAGGGACATCTCGGACACTAACTGTAATCCTTCCTCCTCAGTGTCAGCTGCAGCCTTGTTACTCTCCTGAAGCCTGTGTGAACACTCTGGGGGGATTTAGCTGTCAGCCCTGTCCTCCAGGCCTCTGGGGGGCACCGCTGGTTGGAACTGGACTGGACTACGCCAAAACTCAGAAACAGGTCTTACAAGGACTCACAATCAGGCTGTGTGTTTAAAATCACCCCCTCTTCCTCGTTTACTAATCCCTATACAATAAGCAGTGGGTGGTCAGTTGGCATTTGGGACATTCACTAACGTGTTATCCCCCACACCTCACAGAGTTACATTGTGGGACACTCATAGAGGACAGATTTACCCACACGACCTTCAGACACTACTACAAGACGGAGTGCTCTAAATAGTGTATGGGGGTGATTCTTGACAGAGACCTAGACTGGGATCAGTTCTGATGTTTCTGTGTTGATGGTTCCTGTTTCTCAGGGACTCGGTTCCAGCTTCATGTGAATAAACTACACATGCTCAGATCTAGCAGATCAGGTTCTGTCCAAGCTGCTGCAGCTCTGCTGCTGCTGCTGCCGTCCTCCATCTGTCTTTCTACTGGCTGTGAGACACTACAGGATAATGTTAATGTTGATTGTATGTGTGTCTGTCAGGACTGTGTAGACATTGATGAGTGTGTGGATCTACCAGATGCCTGCGTCTCAAACTCCATCTGCATCAACACTGTGGTGGGTTCGTGGTTCTGGTCCAGCATGAGGAAAATGAATAAGACTGGATGAGAATCATGTAAGCTGTGTTACCTGGTGGTCTCTCAGCTCTTTCTTTCATTCACAGGGTTCATACAAGTGTGGTGGCTGTAAACCTGGTTTCCTTGGTAACCAGACATCAGGTTGCTTCCCCAGGAAGTCGTGTGCTGCCTTGACCTTTAACCCCTGTGACTCCAACGCTCACTGCACCATGGAGAGGAACGGGGAGGTGGCCTGCAAGGTTGGTCAGCTTCATTATCTCTTTTTTTTCTGTAAAGGGAGGAGGTTGTGAAGCTCAGTTCCTGTTGTGCCATGTTCTCTCTTATCACAATATTTATGAGTATATAATGAGTCTCTCTGGATGACAAAAAAATAAATTTTCCATGTTGCTCAGTTCTCTTGTGACTCACCCCTTTGACACAGGATGCTGCTGTTGTTGTTGTGCAGATTCTGAAGCTCCCTGAGGTGAAGTTGTGACTCTGTGTTTTGTTGCAGTGTAATGTTGGATGGGCAGGTAACGGAAACACCTGTGGAGTGGACACCGACATTGACGGTTACCCCGACCGATCTCTGCCCTGCATGGACAACGACAAACACTGCAAACAGGTCAGACAGACTTCTTTATCACATTCTAGAATGTCTTTTGATTACACCTGTCAAATAAAGTTTGGTCAGTAGGTAAAATTTGAATGAGAAGAATGTGCTCTGCATCTGTAGATAAAAACTAATTAACACTTAAGGATTTGATAAAACAAAGACATACAGTCATACATTAGTTCATTTAACTTTAGCTCTTTTTGATCATAACTACTAGTAGCACCTGACCTGCGTTTTTTATGTGGCAGACGGGTCCGATTAGTTGTTGCTGTTGAAAACACAACCCACAACTGATAAAGTGAACAACAAGCCAGTTTTAATGTGTCTGACGATCGGCTGATTGTTGAAGATTTGGTTTAACATAGGTTTAAAACAGGGATTTATTGTCTGGTCTTGCGTCACATGTCCCCCAGGACAACTGTGTGTTCACTCCAAACTCTGGTCAGGAAGACGCTGACAATGACGGTATTGGAGATCAGTGTGACGAGGACGCGGATGGAGATGGCATCAAAAACGTGGAGGTAAGACGGTGCAAGTGTTTCTGATTCTAGCAGCTGTTACCTGTCTTGTGATTATGTGATCACGTGTCCTCTGTCCCTTAGGACAATTGTCGTTTGGTCCCAAACAAAGACCAGCAGAACTCTGACAGCGACTCATTTGGAGACGCCTGTGATAACTGTCCCACTGTCCCCAACACCGACCAGAAAGACACGGACAACAATGGACAGGGAGACGCCTGTGACCAGGACATTGATGGAGACGGTAATGGGCACATGTGTCCTGTGCCCTTGACTCTGCCAGCCTCGATTAAACCATTTAATCTGTAGTCTAACTGTTGGCTGTGTGTACATGCACAGGTATCCCCAACGTTCTGGATAACTGTCCGAAGGTTCCCAACCCAATGCAGACAGACCGAGACAGAGATGGAGTTGGAGATGCCTGTGACAGCTGTCCTGAACTCAGCAACCCTATGCAGGTACAGTCAGTCAGAGAGTGAATCACCAGCTGATGTCACGTGATATTTAAACACCCCATCGAACCATAGCAGCAGGTCAAAGGTCACAGTGTGTCTTCTCTCTTGTCCAGACGGACGTGGACAATGACCTGGTGGGAGACGTTTGTGACACTAATCAGGACACGTATGTCTAACACGTAGAGTATATAAAGGAATTTATGTGATCTTACCTTTCAGCGACTCGCTGTCCCATTTATAAGTGTGCTTTCATTTGGCTTTTACTACAGGGACGGAGACGGTCACCAGGACAGCAGAGACAATTGTCCGGACATCCCCAACAGCTCCCAGCTGGACTCTGATAACGACGGTCTAGGAGATGACTGTGATCATGACGATGACAACGATGGTGTCCTGGATGACTACGACAACTGTCGTCTCATAGTGAACCCAAACCAGAAAGACTCTGATGGTAACGGAAAAAAATTGGTTTGAAATAAAAATCTGGAAAGACACTGATTTGGGGTTTGATGTAAAAAACAAAGAGAAAAATCATCAAAAAGACTTGATTGATCGGTACAATAGTGGAACAGACACAAGAGAAAATCTGAAAAATAAAAAAGTTCAAAATGACTCAGGTGGTAATCGAGTAAAAAATTCAGTTTGATAAAAATCGAAGTTCAAAAGGATCAGAAAAAGTTTCATGGTCATGAAAACCGTCAGAGGTTCAGGGTCTGCGGACAGCAAGTTAAAACCCCTCAGAAGAAGAGCAGTGTGTGATATGACCCTCAGATCGGGGTTTGTCTCCGACACGTGCTCAGCAGTGTTGAGGTTCTGCAGTAAACTGTCTTTACTGAGAGTCTGTTGTTGAATGTTGAAGTATGTTGGACTGACTGAGACCCTCTGTGTGTTCTCAGTGAACGGTGTCGGAGACGTCTGTGAGAACGACTTTGATAATGACGCTGTGATGGATTTAATTGACGTGTGTCCAGAGAGCGCTGAGGTCACTCAGACAGACTTCAGAGCCTATCAGACGGTGATCCTGGACCCAGAGGGAGACGCCCAGATCGACCCAAACTGGGTGGTTCTTAATCAAGTAAAAGCAGATCTGCTTTCTGTTCCTGTTATCACCTCATCTCACAACAGTTGGTCTGGTTTTGGTCAGACCTGGAGCCGCATACAGAACAAATCTCTGCTAATCTCTAAGATCTTCTTTTCCTCCAGGGTATGGAGATTGTCCAGACGATGAACAGTGATCCTGGTCTAGCTGTGGGTATGTTTTACTACTCTTATCTTTATGGATCTAGTACAGAGTAGTCCTCAGTCCTGGTCCTGGACTAAATCATGTCCTCCTCCGTGTTGACAGGCTACACTGCATTTAACGGTGTCGACTTTGAGGGAACGTTTCACGTCAACACGGTGACAGACGACGACTATGCCGGATTCATCTTTGGTTATCAGGACTCGTCCAGTTTCTACGTGGTGATGTGGAAACAGACGGAGCAGACTTACTGGCAGTCACTGCCCTTCAGAGCCACGGCCCAGCCCGCCCTGCAGCTCAAGGTTTCTAACTAAACCTTCCTGATTCAACTCTGCAGTCAGGGCAGATCTCTGCTGACCTCATGTGGCAGAGATTACAACATCCTGTGCCAGATTACAGAACATTCCAGTTGTGGGTGCAGGTTTTATTCCTCTTGTGTCACTGTGAACACACAACCTGAAAAAAATACAAATGTCCCTGTGTTTGTCCTGCAGGTGGTGAAGTCTCGGACCGGACCCGGAGAGTTCCTGAGGAACGCCCTGTGGCACACCGGAGACACACCTGGAGAGGTGAGGCTGCTCTGGAAGGACCCGCGAAATGCTGGCTGGAAGGACAAAACTTCGTACCGCTGGCAGCTCAGCCACCGGCCGCAGGTCGGATACATCAGGTAAGACTGCGGCCGGGCCTGGAGCAGGGCCTGAAATTCCACTCACCCCTGCAGTGCTCTGCAGCACCGTGTGAGTCGCGTGCTCGTTTGTTATAACATGAACCTGTGGTGATGGTGCCTCAGCTTATAGGCAGTGCAGTAACACGGAGAAAACATGGGGGACTGCTCATCTTAGGTACATGGTTTCCCACAAGCCGCGTCATGTTCCAGGTGGAAACATTTGTGGACACCGGAAAAGTTTTTAACAACCATCAGCCTGTTCATAAAGAACTCGAGTTACTGTTATCCCGAATTATTCCTTTAATACTGTAGTAGTCAGTGTGCAGCTTGGACTCGTCCAGTCTGCTTTTCGTCTCTCTCGCTCTTTTCATTTTAATGCATTCTTTCCCTTCTGAAACTTCTTTGTGGCCCTGGGGCCCCCCGGTACTCTATTGTACTCGTCTCTATGGCGACCAAAGCCCTGGCAAGAATCTGCCTCTGCAGCCGTTGATATGCAGATCAGACAGAGGGAGACGCTGTGAAAACTTCCTCGCACTACAACAAGTAATAATAAAGCAGGTGTGTGTGTTGCTGTTGAGTCCGTTTGTGGCAAGTTGATTTAATGTTTCAACTGGTGATGAAGTAAATAAAAGTTCATCAGCAAGAGTAAAAACACTGGTTTCAGGGAGAAGTTCTCAATGCTTTACAGTGGTTTGCATGTTACAGCAGATGTAAAAAGTCTGGAGCTACATTCTTGAGTCAGTCAGGAGGAGAGTAAGAAGAGGAAGAGGAGGAGGAGGAGGTTTTTAGACCCTATTCAGAGCTGAAGAGAGCGAGAGAGCAGGGAGGTGGAGGTCATTCGTCCTCTCCCACTGCTGCTTTATCCAAAGTTAATGTTCCAAACAACCTCAGAACGTCCTCTGGGTTTATAATTTATCACGACACGTGGTTTAAATGTTGTCCTTTTTTATTAGTGCTGCATTTAAACCTGGTATCAAACAAGCCCAAGGGCTAAATTATTAAAGACCATAGAATCAATATGTTTCATGCCACATTTATTTTGAACAGAAAATCTCACTGACCCCCTTTCTGGAGTGTAGTGAATTTGTCTGATACATTTTTGCTCTTTCTAGTCCAGGGGAGGTCTCTCTCTGAGCCTCCTTGTGTGTGGGGGTGTGGGGGGGCAGATCTGTCGTCCACTGCAGCATCATGACAATGACGAGGGAACGTGTGGTTATTCCTCACTAGAGTCGCTGCTGAGAAATGCACAACCTTTCAGCTGCTTTGCTCATAGCTGACGTCTCGATGCCCTGGTATGTTACGCCGCAGCCTGGAACCCACGCACTAAACTCTGCAGACATCATTAAAAAATCAAAAGTTACCATGAACCAGCTGGATGTTGGGGGTGATTTTAATTTGAAACGAGATGTTGTTAGGAATTTCAGTTTCAGAGCAGCGGCAGAGATTTGGGAGATGTGAACTGTGCTCAGAACGTCACATTGAATTGATAAAAATATCCATTTAAAGACTGTGCAGCTAAACCAACCCGGTCCTCTCACAACTGCTGTTGCAGTTTGCTACTCAAAAACTATACGTTTTCCACCTCACATTTCATGATTAATTCATGCAGAAACCCAGGAAATTGCAAATATCGCCGTTACTTTTTCTTGGCACTTTGTCTGCGTGACTGTAGGTCCTGGGCACTGAAGCGGTGTCTTTTTTGCCCAGAGTCACATTATGTAATGCCGGGGCTGCACCTTCGTTCTGCACGGGAAGCTCCAAAGTTCGGCCAAGACTCATGAGAAACCATGAGCTAAAACAAATCTGTCTTTTGAAGTTATAATTTAGTTTTCATCATCACTTTATTCAAGTTCCTTAATGTTTTGTTAGGACCTGCTTCAGAACTAAACTGTCCCTGTGTTCGTGTGTCTCAGAGTGAAGCTGTTCGAGGGCACAGACTTGGTGGCCGACTCTGGCGTTGTGACTGATGCCACAATGAGAGGCGGCAGGCTCGGTGTCTTCTGCTTCTCCCAGGAAAACATCATCTGGTCAAACCTGCGCTACAGATGTAACGGTATGACCTCTGAGCAAAGACTGTTGGTGGGGGAAGATGCTCCACTCTGTAACACTGACTGTTTCTGTAGTTCCAGAAAAGCCAACAGAGAGAGATGTCTTTACTCACATTCATTATGATCCGATCCATCATTTCAGAAGTTGGATCGAGAGAGTCAGACTTAGAAGGATACAGCTGATGATGAAATGAATTAGCAGCTATGAAACATGAACAGGCTTACATCATGAGTATGAAGTGGACACCGCTAGTTAATCACTGCTTTGTTCTGATTTCAGACACGGTTCCTGATGACTTCCAGTCTCATCGTAAACAGGTTCTGATGCACATTCAGGTCTGAGAGCTGCAGACGGACTGACGGACTCCCCGACCCGCCTGCACGCACACACACACTGTTCTCTCCATAGCGGTCAATTCGACACCTACATCCCCTAGAACATCACCACGAAATGGTTTCAGACCAAAATCTGTCCACACATCCACAAAAAGACACACAAAAACAGCACAGCTCGATTTAATGGTAAGAAAGAAGAGCCAAGTGCAAACAGAGAAGGGTTCTATGACATCACTTACATCCTCCTCCAGTCAGGTTAAAGCTGCTCACACACAAAGGCCACATATGACCCCACAACTCCTCAGCGCTTAAACACCTGGGACTCTCTACTGCTCAGTTGAAGCCTTTAGATGGAACTTCACATGGGTCCAGTTGGCTCCAGGTAGCTCTTCACTAACCGAGAGACAGAGCTCAGTGTGAGAAAACTAATGAGGAGCAAGTGAATGCGTCACCAACCCTGTCTCCTAAAATAATCTCCCTGCAGCTGCAGACATGCGAAGTAGGCCACAGAAGCAGCGTGTCGTTCAAGTACGGGAAGCGAAAACCACAGAGCTGAGTTTGGTTTCAGAGTTCAGGCAACACGACAACTTTGGTTCAGGTCAGAGAAAATTGCTGGTTTTAGTTTCACATTAAACAGGTTGTGTCTGAACCATCGTCTTTGGCCTAAACTATGAAGCTGAGCATCTGAACGCAAACTCGATCAGACGGTTTGGAGTCTTCAGAGCTTCAGTTTTAGGACACATGGTTGGAGTCTATGTGACGCTTCAGTAACTCATTTTGGTCCCTTTTAATCTGCTTCACATTTCTCTGAACACCAAACTCTCCAAACCAAAGACCAAATGTGAAAAAACGTAATTATTAGAGCTGTAAAGCTCGTCCAGCATTGGCCAGTCGCTCAGAGCCACCATTCTGATTGGCTGCTCAGCTCCGTGTCAGTGCACAAGAAGGGATTACGGGACTAACAGCAGTAGAATTTAAAACTAACATGAGGTTTGTTCCCTTTTCTCTCACACAAGTGCAGAATGTACAACTCGAGGGCACGGCAGCTGGTCGTCATCACTGCCGGCCCTTTGATTTCAGCTGGGTGGGTCTTAGGGAAAACGTCAAATACAAACTCCCAGGGTGCGTTTCACTAGCGACCTCCGATCACAGAGCTTTACACAGAGCTGATTTCAAAGCCTGGATGTGCCCACGTTCACCTATGAATGAACCAAAAGGAAGAAGCTTTCAGGAGTCTAACATGTGCTGTTTTTGCTGTTTGGTGAATATTTAAAGTTGGAATTTAACTTTTTTATTAATCGTGTAAGATTCACTCAAGATTAATAACAATAATATTTAATGTGACCCAGCTGTCAATGGAGAGGAGAAAAAAATGGACTTTTCCTTCTGTTTCTGTGGATCCTCTCATGTACAGATGTTTGTTGAAATAAAGTCTTGTCCTGGATTTTTATTAAAAAATGTTCCTAATTTTTGCACAGATCTGTTCATCAGCTGGTCACTGCTTCATGTTTACAAGAGACAAAACTAGTGAACGGGTTTTGGTTTGATTGGCAGGAGTGAAAGCGGAGACGTACAGTGTGTGAGTCCGGTCTGGGGTTTGCTGATGTCTCCTGCGATGGTCTTGTGACTTGGGGGGGTCGTGACCCCTGGGCCGGGGAGGCCGGGACGAGTGCAATATTGGAGGAGGACATGACAACAGTGCACCGCATCCCGGACCTGCCCGACCCTGGGAGGAAACACGGCGAAAGTCCTGAAAAAAAGTTTGTAAGAGTGTTTTCAGTATTTATGATATTTTATACTTTTTACTAAGCTACATGTGTGAACACAGAACAAGCACTAGAAATGAGAAACATCAAATCATCAAATTGAACTTTGAAAATTACATGACATGAAATAAGTTAAAAGGTAACAGGAACATTTGAGCTGAGGTGGACTAATTGAACACGTTTCATAATTCCAATTCTCATTTCTACCACATTTAGAGACAATTTAATGTTTTTGGCATTTTGACTTTACTGATGTCTGGTATTCTGCTTCCTGTGTAGTATGACGTAGTGATATCTGTTATAAAAGTAGGTTCTCAGAACATGTTTAACCTTTGTTGAATTATTGGTGGTAATGTCACCGATAAAACGTGCTGACAGCAGAGGGCGTGGTCATCGTGGTCGTCTTGGGACCGCGGGCAGCGGACGCCTCTCATTCCACCTGTTGACAACAAAGTGACTGACTGTGTTTGCCGCTTAGAGAGTCAAAGGAGTCAGTGAGAAACTGAGCAGCTTATTTCTGGGACACTAACGCATTTTACCCCGATCTATAAATCAGGCAGCCAACAAAAGAACGGCTTGTGCTGATCGGTGAACGTTTGACTGTTTCGGGCTTTTTCTACTCGTACTTGGTTCATCTTTTCTGTCTTTGGTTCAGTCACTGACTAGTCCAGCAAATACCTCACAGCCAACTCTGCAGCTGCCTCAACACAGGAAGTTAGTTCAAATTAAACTGCAGCGTGCGCAGGACAATCCATGAAAAATGTAAGAGACACGACAGAACTCTGACAGAAGTGACGTGACCAACGTACGAGCTCTGTACTGCCTCAAAAAGCACCTACATTTACTCAAGTACAGCATGTGCAGCAGTTTTATTGTGGTGTTACACTTTTACTTCATAATTGTTAATATTCAACAAATGCTTCATGGCTTGTCAGAGTTTAACATCCAACTTTCTGTTTCTTGAACTAAATTTAAAAAAATACATTTATGTTATTTCTCAAGCAACTACAATCTGCTCCACCGTTACAACTGTGACACATATCAATGCGTGAGTAATTCTGATCCACTAATATTCAGTGATGTGAAATGAGACATTGTGAAAAAACACAACTTTTACTCATTGTAAACTTTTGTTTTGAATGCAGGAACTTTTACTGGCTACGGAGCGTGAACATGTCCCAGTGCAGCAAACACACGGAAGGTGCGGTGGAAGTAAAAAAGTAAAGCACAGTTACCTCGCAGCACTTCTGCTGATGTGACGTTAAAGCTTTAGATCTTCACCGCTCTGCTGCAGCTTCTCCGTGTCATCCTGGGGTTTCTGCTCTGTGGAGGGTCTCAGTCCTGGTTTAGGTCCAGAGCCCCCCCCAATCCCCCACCCCCACTAACAAAAGCTGTGAGTGCTGCTCAGTCAGGCATGAGGGGGCCCCACTTCGCACTTAAAGGGACAACAACTTAACCTGCTGAACCTGCTGCCGCCGCCATCGCCGACTAACAAATACTCAGTATTCCAGTAAAAGTCCTACTTGGTTTAAGCTGATGTGCCGTAGTGAGAACGGATTTCTGTGCTCGTTGATTTAACAACATGCACATGTGCTGTAACTCCTCCACAGTTCATCTGATGGTTCCAACGAAACCTTTAAAGCTGACATGGATTTATTTCCAATTTATTGTAGTGACCAAACGATGGTGTCGCTGTCCAAATACTTACACCCAACTGTGGAGCCACATGTATCATCACGTATTTCTGAGCGTGATTCTGTCCGCCGTTCGCCTAAAGGAACAAATTCCCTTGTAGCAGGTGGAGTCGGCGGATGGTGAATCCCAGCTTTATCCACAATCCCATATGTGTGACATCTGTGTGTAAAGAAATCCTGCAGGGGCTATAAATAAAGACAGCTGCCCCTGCTCTGCATCCAGCTACAATAACTCAGTAATACACTAACGACAGTAATCAGGCAGAAATGGCTCAAGTTGTTTGATTGGTCAGAACAATGAGCCTGAATGTCTCTGCACATGACTTTAGCTCTGGAGAATAATGACTAAATAATGAGAAGAAGGTCCTGCAGCGTCAGTCAGTGCGTTGTTTGTCATCAAAGTCAAATTTTTAATGTTCATTCACCGAACAACAGTGGGCTCTGCCTCCGAGTGTGTCTGTGTATGTACTGCTTTACGCTTTTAACCGACGGGGGGGGCGAGGGGCAGCAGGTGCTGGTTGGTGGTGATTTATTTAGAAACCACTGAACCGCCCTCTCAGCTGTGAAGGCACCACAAGGCAAACAAGGGGACACTACAGAGTCCCACACAGACCTGCACTGGGTCTTCAGAGAAACCTGAAGAGAGTTCTTGACTGTGACACTGAGGGTCCAAAGGTTGTGGAGTCTGCAGAACAGACCGTGGACATGGACTGACACTGATGTGCAGCCAGTCTGAGGTGAGAAACCACCGTTGACTTTGTCTATGTCTAGCAGAGCTGAAAGGAAACTGGTCTCTGGAAAAAAAAACTATGTTATTATTTGAGGCTTTAGTTCCTAAGCTGATGTTCGAGTCAGGTCACTTGTCCTCAGGTCAGTCATAAAATGGTAGAAACAGGTTTTAAACATGAACAATGTTGATCAGACCAAACTGTCCCTGACCAGCTCGTAGGTTGGAGGTTCTGAACATTTCACTTTGAGCTACATTGAAAAGCCCTTTGTGTTTAAGTGTGTATTAGTCTGTCACTTTGTGTTGGACACTGGCAGTTTGTCTCACAGACACCTTCACCTCATTACAAGGAGAAGACGCGTTTAACTTACAGACAAGTTAGTGGGAAACAGCAGCATGGGATAAACAGTTTTCTGTCGTGCACAGTGAGGAGCAGTGACACGGACGCTTTAAAACGGCGGATTTGTTACGTTTCCCTGGAAATGTGTCCTTCAAATCTAAACACTGCAGCAGAGACATTTCTCTATCTCAGTACACCAATGTGTCCTGCCCCCAGCTTCTGTCTGTGTGAGACTCTGGATGTTACTGGGTTTAAATTTAGACTAAAACCCAGTGAGCCTCCACCTGTTAGAGGAGGAAAGGTCAGGCCCCGGTTTTAAAGGAACACTCGAGCAGTTTGTGGGAAAGAAAGCGGGAACGCTGTGGTGTCTAAGTCTTTCAGACCTCCGTGTCACTCTGTGTTTGGTGAAACCAGCGACCGATGAGCCACAGTTTGTTTGTTCTGCAGGAAAGAGTTCAGACAAACAGAGGAGAGTCCAGGTTACGACACAGACGGGTCGACCGACGGACCGCTAGCTCCGATCTATTCGGCTTTTGTGCTTTGTACCGTCGATTTAGAGTTTTAGATCCATCACAAACACAAGTCATGTGTTTTGGAGTCTTTTCATCCATGCTTGAGTTGATCAGCTCTGGCTCTGCAGGTAAAATCTGTTTAATGTGAAAACATAACATGTCAGGTAAAGCCATAAATCCATATCCTACCCATAAACACGGGGATTCATGTTACGTGCTCTCAGAGCACTAACACGTGCAACATTTGAGCATAAACATTTGAGCTGATGATCAATCTCACAGAATGATCCAGCTGTGAATAAAAATTTATGTTGCAGCTTCCTTCCCAGAGGGAGGCCCTGATATTTTAGCTGTCAGAGAGAGTCACACTCGTCTCACAGTGTGAAGAAGTTAGATCATCCTGACGAAGCCGTTTCTGATATGCAGAAGAGTCACCTGTGAGCATTCAAACACACGATGGAGAGTCTGTGATGAGAACAGCAGCGGGAAGCGTCGTGGGAGCTGATGAGTGTGTTTGTCTGTGCAGCTCTTCTGATGGATCCTACAGAAGAAGCAGATCTCAGCAGGTGAGCAGACAGGTGAGCCCTGACGTCAGTCTTCCTCCTTCAGAAACCCGTGAGGAGTCTCACCGACACGTCGGCAGAGCTCGGGCTCGGTGTCCTCGGGTCATAAAACTTTCCCCCGCGCCTTTTGTGGACTTTTTTCTCTTTCTGATATTTGCTGCCGACGAGGGTTTTCTTCCCTCGAATGCTTTTCTGACAATGACAACTCTCAAGTCTCCAAGTTGATTGATCCTTTTTTATTTATATATATTTCTCCTAATTGACTATACATGCCATATGCAGCAATCTACCGGCTAAGGCCCAAGTACTGTATTTAGCTTCCAGTACATTTCAAATTTATTCTTTCTGAATAACAATAGTAGAATCATAAAGTCTCCACTGAGCAGCTGCAACTGCATAAGCTGCACTTAACTTCCTTCCTCCGCTAAGAAATTGCTGTGTTTATTCAAAACTGGAGCGAGCGTCTCAGTATTTTCTGCCCGGTCAGCAGGTTTCGATTCGTTAGTCACCGTCATGTCTCATCATTGACAGCTGTGAAAGTTTCCACCATTTCCACATATGCGAGATGTGAAAGTCCGAGTTCAGTGACACATGTGCACTAAGGCACACGAGAACTAAGGAGAAGTTTGGGGGGGTGATACTGATTTAATTATACTTTTGTTTTTCCCAGCAACCTTCCGGGTTCAGGCTCAGTTTTCTGATGGAGCACACATCATCACTGTTGAAACACTGCATCCACCTGACTCTGGTGCTGGTCCAGCTCAGTTTACCTCAAGGTACAAACACACGCAGTACGTCGCAGACGGGTCGGACCACTGAACCTAACAGCAAAACCTGTAAAATGACCCATGGCACAAAGCAGCCACTGACAACCCACCAGTGACGGGACCGATGCACAGACAAAGGGTTTGGGGATATAGATTTTCTGAGGATTGTGTGGCAGATTAACATTTTCTAAGCTGAGCCACACAAATTTCCAGCGTAAATGCGTTAAGCAGCATGTTGAGCTGAAGTTCTCGGTCTGCAGGTTCAGAGGAGGATCTTTGGGTGTAGTAACAGCGTGAGGCCTTCAAAATCAAAGCCTTCGAGTTGAGGTAGTCCGTCCTGACGTGGAGGTTCAGGGTTTCTATTTTTTAAACTAAACTCTTGCTCTCTGTCTTCAGCTGAAGCTACCTGCCGTATCCTGAGGTGTAACTCTGATTTTGTGGCTGCGACACTGGACCTGGGCAGCAGTAGTAGCAGCGGTGGGGGAGGTGAAGCGGCCCTCGGCAGGGATGCGGTGAACGCCGGCTACTGCAGCGCCCTGCGCTCCTACGCAATGTGCACAAAGCGGATGGCGCGGGTGTGTCGGGGTGACCTGGCTTACCACTCAGCCGTTCAGGGCATCGAGGACCTGCTAATCCAGCACAGCTGTCCCCGCGTGGGGCCCACGTCCCAGCCCCGGCCCCTCCCTCAGGGCACACTGTCAGGAGACGCGTGTCTCTACGAGAGGAGCTTCTTTAGCAGGGAGGGTCGGGCACCAGAGTACCTGCACTGCAGCGTGTTCGGAGACCCGCACATTCGAACCTTCAACCATAACTTCCAGACCTGCGCTGTCCAGGGGGCATGGCCTCTCGTAGACAACGAGTACCTGTATATACAGGCCACCAGCACTCCAAGCAGGGGGGGGACATACAGCACAGCACTCACCAAGGTGGGTCAGAGGGACGGGCACTAATGGCAAAACATTAAAACCAGGACGGTTAATCTGATGGATCGCTGATCCGACTGATGACCGGTTGGATTTCTGGTCAGAATTTAATGGGTCTGCACTGAACCAGTCAGTGACCTAGTTTCCCAGGTTGTGTTTACCATTCACAGGCTGAGCGGCAACTAAAACTGACCAGTCCAGAGACGTCCGTTTTATGACGGTACATGAAAGTACATCTGGTCTTACTGTTTTAGTCTGTGGAGTTTTACTCTGCCTGAGCTGAGAAAAGGGATGTGTTTGTGACGGGAGGAAACACGAAGCATGTGCAGTGGATCACACAGAATGAAGACGGGAAAACAGTTGCTTCTCTTTAAACGATAAGAGAAACGTCTCCTAACTCGAGTTGTCTTCTTTCTTCACAGATCACCGTCATCTTTAAGAACATGCGTCAGTGCATCGATCAGCAGCTGTACCAGGCCGAGCTCGACAACATCCCTGCTGCGTTCGCCGATGGCTCTGTGTCGAGCGGCGAGCGTCAGGGTCACCGCAGCCTGACAGTCCGGACCCAGAGTCCCGGCCGACACGCTGAGATCCAAGCGGCTCACATTGGCACGCTGCTGGTGGTTCGGCAGAGTGGCCGATCGCTCGGCCTTTCAATCCGCTCACCACAAGATATCGTTGGAGCCTTTGGGCCTGAACAGGACCTGCAGCTGTGCGTGTGGGGCTGCCCCCCCTCCCAGAGGCTCAACACGCTTCATCCACCGTTGCTGGACTCCTCACCGTCTGACGCCATCGGCGCCCATGCCCATTGTGCTGCGCTGCTTCCTGCCAGAGATGTTTACTACCAGGCCTGCGTGTTTGACCTGATCACCAGTGGAGACCTGAACTCCAGCACTGCCGCTTTCAGCGCAATGCAGGACGCACAAAAGATGATTTCTGACCGGAAGACGATTCACCTGCCGCCCGTCTCTTCTGCTGAGCAGTACCGAGCTCAACTGGGGCGGGCTCTGCTGCTGCTAGGCATGCTGGGAACTCTAACCGTATCCTGAAGCAGTAGGAGGTGGCTGCAGAGAACAGACAAGATTCTGTTCTACGGGTACCACTCCTCAGTGCTCCAGGGTCAAAGGTGCTGCTCAGTGACTGAGCAACTGGACTAGTTTGAAGTTTACTCGTTAGATGGTGGTTTAAAAGTGTAGTAACATCTACAAAGTGGAATAGCAATATGGACTATGTGCAAAGGATAAAATGAAACGTGACCCCATGTCTAACTTTTCCAATCGTTGCTGCTAAATATGATTTAGACCAACTTTAATCCCAGTGACGTGTTCCAGCGTCTGTAGTAAACTGGGATTGATTGCAGCACTCATATCTAACAGGACAATCAGATATGAGTCAATCGTCTGCAACGAAAATGGCACCAAAATAACTCAAAAAACCTGGAGTGGTATTACTCATTTTCAGTGATGCTGTATCTGAAGAACGGCTCACAACTGATGAAGTTCAACAAATGTCAAAATGTCAAATTTGAGGAAACATTCACACACACATTTAAAAGACGCTGATCCTCTGGAGGAAAGTCTCGTGTCCAGTGGCAGCAGTGGTCAGGACCCACATCAGCCTGTTTTGGTTGTGGCTAAGGAGAAGTGGTTCACCCCAGTTCATTGTGATGTTGTGCATTGTGTGAAAAAATGTTGTATTTAATATTTAACACAGTGAGACTCATTTGTGAAACAATGGAACAAATGTTAATATTGTCATGTACATCACATTAGTGTGACAGCTAAGAACATTGTTCCAACTCTGTTGTTCAAACATGTTTGGAGAGGTGTGCTATTAGTTTGTCTGCTGATAGCTAATGATAAATAATTAATATAAATATTTTCATTAATTTTCATTTTGAAGGGACATGAACATTTTTCTGTTAAGTGTTCAGTGCCTGCAATCCTAAAACTTTTGTGGAATTACAAGTGTTGAAATAAGTTTATTTTCATGTGCTTTCACTTCTAAATTGTTCCGGGCTTCAGGGCCAGTATCCTAATAAGAAAATGTAATAACCCGTTATTTTACAACTCAGATGTGTGTTACCTAAAAGCAAATCACAAATAAGCAATCTTTGTTGGTTTGTGGCTCTGTCGTCTGAATAACTGTGACACCAAAGGATTTTTACTGTTAATTGAAATCAAAAGCGGCACTGAGCTGTTGAGTGCATCCACACACTCACTCAGACTTCCAGTGAAGTCTGGGGAGATGTAGAAAGTGATGACACAGTGTTTCTTCAGTGTGATGAAACATTTCCTGCAGCAACAATAAAATGTCTCACTCACGTTCATCATCATCAGCAGCAGCAGCAGCATGAAAACATGTTTCTGCTGCAGAGCTGCACAACATCCAACTACCACAGACTGATTCACTTCTTCTGTTGCTTTTCTAACGCTTAGACAGATAATAAAAAAAAGAGATAAGGTGTAAAAAAACGTGTCTTACATTGAAACACTTTTCCCTTGGGTCCGTTCTTTTCTACTATGAAATGAAAACAGTACAGGACATGACTGTAAACCAAAGACAAACGGGCTGAATATAATCTGTCTCCTTATGGGGAAAAGCGGAAATGTCATGTTTGTTTTTGTGATGAACCCACGGCCAGCAATTACAGGCGGACCCGCCGCTGTCCGAGCACCAACAAGAGTCCTGGTGGTTCCAGACATGGGTTCACAGCCATTTTCCTGATCTCTGAGGCACACCAAAAAATATTAGTGTGACGCCCTCAGACTCCATGGCTTGGTTTTTCTTTGACCTGCTGTGTGAACTGTTGGACGTTATGTACACAGGTGTGTAACCTTCTGGACCCGTGTCCAGTCAGTTCACGTTGCCTCAAATGGACTTTAGTCCAGCATCCCAAAACCTTCAGTTTTTCATTTATAATGAAAAAGCTAAAACTCTGCAAACTAAAGTAAAGAAACAGCATGGAGGAGCGTGAATCAGTGAGTGTCATGTGATCACTCATGTTATGAAACATGCAGAAATGCATAGATTTGAAATATGCTTTTGAATTGTTTTTTGTTCCTGTTCATGCTACAAGTTCATCAGTAAGACGTTGTGTCGTTCCTCTTTCTGGTTTCTGTGTCTCAGACAAAACCAGAGCTTTATAGCTGTTTGTCAGTGAAATTGTGTTTGTGTCATTTTTATAGAATAAAACTAAAACAAACAAAAACAGCCGATGTAAAAACAAAGAGAAACGAATCAAAATAGTCAAGCAAACTGAAGAAACCAACCAAACCAATTAAACAAAACAAAGAAAACTGTTTCAGCCGGACAACGTCTTTATTGGTGTAATTAGATGGTTTCATGTATTGGACAACATAAAAAATGGACTTGGACAGGACGACCTGAAAACGATCCGTTTGTGCCGCTCCTCGTGTAGACGACTAATGGTTTTTCTCTCAGAAGTGTTGTTGACGTGATTTCTGAGAGGGCGCTTTTTAAGAACAGCATTTGTCATATTGTAACACACACGCTTGCAGTAACAATGACACTGATTCAGGATTTATCTGCTGTTATTTGTGTTTTTGCCTCTTGTTTCCTGCTGATCCAGAGCTTTGTCCTGATGTAATCGGTGACTCAGCCTGACGGATGAAACGTATGCTTAAATAGAAATCTGAATAATGAGGAAAAGGATGATGATGATGATGGGGATGAAGGTGTGGCCTTGACAGGTGATGATACAACACACCTTCAGGCTGAGTCAGTGCTGAGCGGCTCTGAAGGCTCGTGGAAATTGGATCTGCAGAAAACTGATGTCAAACCTCCTGAGAACAGAGTTTCCTTGGAAGACGCTTTCATTCAGGAAGGACGGGCATAAATATCAGCGTTGCATGCTCCAGAACAGAGCAGACTATTCACAGGGACCAGAGACCAGAGCAGGACTGTCAGACCAGGACCCTCAGAGACACCAGAGCGGCTGCTATCCTCCATCAGTGAGTTTTTCCTGCTGTTTAAGTGCTGGAGTTTTTGTTCTACAGTAAAAAAACTAAAATACACACAGGCTTCCTGCAGAGTTTCCACCAGAAAATGCATTTTTATTTCTCTTTAATATATTTTGTCTTTTGTGTTTAGAGCAATTTTGTGTAAATTAAAATTTTATAAGTGAAATATGAAAAATGCAGTTAAACTCAATTTGAATTTATACCAGTGAATGTATCTCAAAGCTCCAATCAAACAAATCAAGCCTCCGAAAACATTGTAATGGACTTGAATTAGAAAAATAATAATAATTTTAAGCTAATTGTTAAGTATGTGATTACGCAAACGTGTTACTTGGCAGCTATTGAAGGTAGTTTACAAATAGTTGGTTGATTTTATTGACAAGTAACTAATATTTATCTGACATCCACTGGTATCGGAGCGATACCTGAATTGCCACATGTTCCGTGTTCAGGTAAACAGCCTCTTCTTCTTGTTGCAGTGCACTGCGGGTACCTGTTCATCCTAGGGTTGTGGGTGGAACTTGCTGCAGGTAGAGTGTTACCAAGAGGCACGGCGACCACGGATCCCGACATGCAGAGCATCATCGAGGACCTGCAGGAGGCCTTGCAGAACTACAGCAGTTTCCTCAAAAATATGGTGAGATGCCTGGCACCCATCACACCAGACCACCGTCCAAAATCACGCTTTTAAAAACACAACTTGACAGCTTAATTCTGCTTTTGTATGTTAAATGCATCTTGTTTGACTGTAGAACCACTTCAGAGATCTGCCAGTTCTGTCCTGCAGAGACGCCGCACACCTGGACCAGGTAAACCTCAGTGAAGAGGACATGTAGTCTGCTTACAGTGAACTTAATGCTGCCTACAGGTGCCTATGTCTTTTTGGAAACCACACAAATGTCCATAAAAGGTTGAAGTAGATGGTTAAAAAACACTTTTCTTCCTAAAACTTGATTTTTGTCTTATATAAAAAATATTCTGTCTGTGTGTTTTGTGCAGACGTCCTTCGTGGTCTGCAGACTCACTCAGTATCAGATGTGTGTGAGGCAGCTCGGGTCTTTGTGTCCTGACATTGGTGCTCAGGCTCAGGTCATCACACTGAATGAGGACTTGCTGCAACATCTGGTGAGTGTCTGTGGTGCAATGAATTATCAAACGTTATGACTGAACATATCCACATATAAGTGGTAAAAATAATTAACTGAGTCTGACTGTTTTAAATGTTAACACAATGTAAACTGCACAATGTATTGACAACAGTCAAGAATGTCAAAAATGTAAAGTTCAGAGAGTCTTTCTTTCTCTTTATTGTAAATGCATGCAACACATTCTCAGAAGCGCCATCTTCACGTGATGCTAAAGAACAGTCACAGCCTTTCTAACGACTCATTAAAATGTGAAGCACCTTTGTGGTTCTGCTGCTTGAATCTGGACTGTGGCTCTAAGGCGTGTCTGTGTGTTTTCAGAACGGATCGAACATGAAGCAGGATTCTGCAGAGTGTCCCACCTTCTCCACCACTTCCACCCTTTCATCGGAATTCGACTCCATGCTTAAATGCCTCCAGTGTGTTCAGTGTTGGAGCCACCAGGTGGCAACACTGGGCACATAACACCCACAGCAACACTGACAACAACCGGCTCGTTCTAAACTAAACCTGAAACCAAGTCTTAACCCTGACATGGCTCTTTGAAGGTGTGAGGACAAGAGAGCAAGTCGTGTCCTTACAACAGTGTTCACACACGTGACCTCACGATGACATGAAAACACGTTAACATACACACGCACACACACAGACTTTGACCTAAACCTCTAAGTTCTGCCTTGCGGGGACCTGGGTTTTTGCCTAAATGTCATGTGAGTCTCCACAGAGTCACTGCAAGCATGTCCCCGGTTTGATATTTGACATGTTCCACTGGGAGACAAACTTAAATCATCTTCCTACCTTCCAGTTACATACACACACATTTTGAGCCTCCCAGATGTTTTTACTTGGAAGTAGTAAACCGCATCTCCATGTTCTTTCAGCTTATCCTGCAATTTCAGGGACACCACAACAGATCATCTTGTCCACATGTAGATTTTTTTACACCACGTGCCATCCCAATTTCTACCAGCTGGGGATTGGCTGATGGGGCTTCAGTGTCTTGCCCAGACACCTCAACATGTGCTAGGGAAGAGCAGGGTGCAAAGCTATGGTTGCCAGGCGGCCACTCTACCACTGAGCCGTCCTAGTAAATTTAGATCACACTGTAACTTGTTAAAATCTTATAATTCCGTAGAAAATAACTATACATAGTAATACTAATAGTAATACTTAGACCATCGCCTACAAAGTGTTGTTGTTTAAGTTGTATGTTGACCTCAGAGAAACTTCATTCTGAGCTGAAAACAAATTCTAACACATGGAGAAGTAAACCGATATTTGAGCGGAGTGGGACTTCTTAGTTAATCTAGTTCTCATAATGACGATGTCCAAATCTGAATTTGAATTAGTTGAGCATAATGCTGTAAAGCATTTATATGTTCACCAAAGTCAATCGTGTACAATTTCCTGGTTCCCTTTGTGCTCGTGTAGTTTTTTACTATTATTTATGATTATTTGAGGTTACAAAACTGTAAAACAAAGTGACACGTAATATAATTGCGTAGAATTTAAATGATAAATGTTGGAGTGAAATTTCTCCACACCTGAGTGAATGTTACCCTCTCTTCAGTCAGCGTTTGTGGATCACGCCACAGAAAATCATGAACATGCTCGACAGTTACACTGTGAAAACACACAGCAATATCCTGTTCAGGGTGGTGGCGAGCTGGAGCTTTTCCCAGCGGTTATTGTGTGACAGCCAGGGTCCAGGCTGGATTGTCTCGGGGCCATCTTTGCACAGCCTGCATCTGGTGTCCTGTCTGGTTTGGTGGATACTGACCCCTACTGATCTTGTACATAAGAGTCTGTTCCTGTGTGGCCAGGTGCTGTCCTTCAGCGGAGATTGGTCCAGACACTTCTTCTGTCTGCTGGTGGTTTGTCCCTCCATGAGGGTTCCTGCTCATCCTCCTGTGATTGCACATCTTCCTGATGGGGATCTTTGTTGTTAACTCCTGGACAGTGGCTAATCCTTGGCGTCTTTCTATGGCGTACAGTCTCAGGACGCTGGATCTGAGATGCATTGTAACGAGCGTCCTTGTCTCAGTGTCAGTGGCCTCTTTTGGCTAATTTATATACTTGATGACCGTTAGGCCTTGTTCTTGTCATTCTGACTTCTCAGGACTTTCATTAGTCTGAAGGCCTTTGTCAGTTGCTGCTTTCTTTGTGGCCTTGTCTTGGTCCCATTTGAATGCAGGTTTCCAAGGTACTTTTATATGTATATATATATATTTATGAACCAAAAATGTTAGCAGACATGAATTTGTGCAACTCAGGGTTTGATATATGAAACACAACAGTTCTGACAGAAACTTATTATGATGAAGCTGTGCAGCTTTGTGCACAGCCTGGCAATGCCCAGGTCCTTACAGAAACACAAACATACAGGAACCAAAACCAAACTAAAAAGATCATTCTCATCAAACGTCCATGTGTGGTCAATCAGGTAGAAGTTTATTTTTTTCTTTTTCCTTACTTAACATGTAGTCAATAGAATTTCATTATAGATTGAATGAGTAAAATACAAACACATATTTATTTAAGTTTGATGATTTAAACATGATTGCTGCACGATCTATATACTGTGTAATATTTACTCACATTTGTGTTTTGTATTTTTTCTACCTCAGTTTCTTTGTATTAACCCATCAAACACAGTTCAAATACAGTCAAGCTTTATTCACCCTCAAGCCATCAACGGGTTAATATCTCAGAGGTATTTCCATTTCCCTGTGTATGATATTGTGAGGTATTATGATGGGGTTTGGTTCTAAACATCAGTAAGCATGTGTATGTTGTTGATGGATAAATCATGAGTAAAGATTAAATGAATATGTTCATAGACCAACTGAGGGTGAAAAGAAGCCTTATGAAGAATAAAGGCTCATTGCCAGTCATCTCAGGATGATACAGGATTGATTAAGACTTTATTTAAATCTATGACTTGTTTGAAATCAGTGTGAAATCAGCAGCTGGATGGGAAGTGTGTGGCCTAAACAGTCCGGTAGAAATGTCCTGGTGTTTTGATGAACTCCTACTAGACAAGACGTTTTAAAAAGCTGAAGAAACATTGACTTGGTTTAGCCTGAACAAAGTTTGGTTGGCAGATAAGGAGGGTTGTGACCCATGTACAGTGATACTGAAAGATGTGGATGTAAAACAGATGGGAAGAGTTATATCTAGACATAACATTAGATAAATGTATAACATATATTTGTAAAGCCCTATGTCAAGATTTGGAAATAAAAAACAGAAACTATTAACTGAACCATAGTGTCAGATTTAGGAGGCTGTAGATAATAGTGGTTTCAAAGTCCGTGCACAGCTCAGAGTAGATCGGGCTGCTTGAATTAACTGCTGTTTTATTTTCAAAATACAAACCTGCTTATTTAAAAGGAATTTAGAAGCAGATGGAGTCTGATCTGCCCTCTATTATACTGATGTGTGATGGGAATTACAGGGAACTGTGCGAGTGAAACAAAGCAGGGTTAAGTCATTCACATACAGGAAAGAGGATAAAGATCAGAAGGATGATTTAATGTAACACAAACGGAGTCATTTATTCATTAACATGTCCATGCGGAAAAGCCTGAGTGAGAAAGACATTAAGGAGTTAGTAAATGAATAGCAGAGCATAAGTGTAAACAGGAGTTCTATGCTAAGCAGCACATTTTGCAAAAATGAATCATCCAGTCTCCTCTGTAAAATATGTGGGAAGTCAGAAAGTATGTTGTCAAAGGCTTAGGAAGGGTTACTGTTGAGGAGAACGTAGTTTTCAGAGAACCATTTGAAAAAGTGTCTTCAATGTGAGTTTACCGACTCATTAAACCTACAGAAGATTCAAATATGTTGAGAGGGTGAAGGAGTAATCCATGTATTAATAGGTCAAGAGGGTGGGTCGACCCTGGACAGGTTCCAGTCTGTCTCAGGGTCTACACAGACAGACAACCATTCACACTCACATGAACACCTACAGCCAATTTATAGACGTGTATGTCTTTGGACTGTGGGAGGAACCCACAATCACAGGGAGAACATGCAGACTCCACACAGAAAGGCTGAAGCTGGCCGGGGATTTCATTTCTACTGATGAAACTGTACATTGAATCTGTGATAGTGACTTTTCTAGAGAAGTCGCTTAACCAGATCTATGGACGCATAAATTACCTCAGGAAATCATGAAGGCCTGACGGTGAACAGGAGAGGGGCGGTGCGACGTGTTCAGATTTGCAGTCTGCAGCTCCCTGTTGGTGTGTTCCGCTGGATTCTTTTGTAAACTGCTTGTTTCACTGTGTCCGTGTCACACATGTCACAGTTACCTTGCTGATGTGTTTAAAAAACGGTATAAAATTTCCTTACAACTAAAACCATGAAACACAAGCTGCTCTGGTTTAAGAAACATTGTAGTTTAAAGGCTACTTGTCTGGATCCAGATGCACCTGGTCGTGGTTCAGGTTGTCATAGTGATAGGCCATGTGATGTTCATAGTATTGTGCTGGGTGAGTGGTTTCTGTAAAATCACCAGCAGGGTCCGTGTAGTTCTGCTCTCCATTGTCCAGGAGTTCTGAAGGGGTGTGGTCAGAGTCAACCGGCTGACTAGTTTGCTTTAAAGAAGATTTTGCACCAAACGCAAGGTACAGGTAGATGGTGACAACAAACTGAACCACCTGGAGGGAGACGTACAAAGTCAGTGGAGTAGAAAAGCAGCAGCAACTGGAGGTTGTTTAGAGAAAAGAACTCCATTTTAATAAATCGACAAACACTCTGTGACAGTCGAATGTCTTACTGATTTGTCTTTTCTTAATGTCAAGATTCTGACTTCATCACCTGGATTAATATGAGACCGACGTCCATGCCGACAACTGTCAGGCTGTTCTCTTGCAGCCACACACTTAGCTTCTGTTTGCAGCCCTGCAGCAAAAACAGTTTGTGACGTGAACTAAGACACCACACATACATGACCTACTAAATATATCACGTTCATCCATCTCTCCTCAATATGTCCTGGGTCTACCACAGGGTCTCCTCCCAGCTGGGCGCATGACTCCCTAAGTATGTCTGAGCTCCACACGCAAGCTCTAAGACTGAGCCTGGCGATCCTGCAGACTGGCTTGGAATGTAGACTGACTGGTTAATGTCCTCAGGCAAGATGATGAACCCCACGTTGCTCCCAGTGGGTCAGGTGAGCACCTTGCCTGGCAGCCACCACCATCGTTGTGTTAGTGTGTGCGAATGGGTGAATAAGAAGCAACACTTCGAAGTGCTTTGGATAAAAGGGCTTGTTAGAAGCAGAGAATTTACCAAATTAAAAGCGTTGCCTTGCAGCTTAGGTTCCACATTGCTGCTGATGTTGGACCTTTCCACCTGTCAATCTCAATCTCACATTTTACCCTCACTTTTGAACAATACCCCAAGATACTTAAACTCTTGAACTTGGGGCACTGACTCATTTCCCTCCTGAAGGGGATAATGCACCATTTTCCAACAGAGACCCATGGCCTCAGACTTGGAGGTGCTGACCCACATACCAGATACTTCACACTGCTGCAAACTGTCCCAATGCAGGCTTAAGGTTAAGGTCTGAGGAAGCCAACAGAACCACAGCATCTCCAAAAAGAAGAGAAACAATTCTGAGGGCCTTAAAATCCTGGCAACAGCCCTGACAGAGGTCAACACAGACTGGGAACGTGTTTGACTCCTCATCCAGACACAACTCTCACTGTGTTTGAACAAAGACCGGATGACCCCTAACAACAGCCCTGGCACCCCTCACTTCTATAATACTCCCACAAAGCTCCACAAAACGCATGCAGACTGCATGGTTTACATCCAAGACAAGTGACATGGTGTATTTAAAGAGACAGGTGAAATATGGAAAGCGTGAAAAGTTTATGCTACTCAGATATTATATCATGAAAGTAGGGCATTAAGGTGAAAGCATGGAATGGGACTTTCTTCACCTTAAACAATTTATTCAAACAAAGCTAACAACCGCAGTGGGTAATACCACAACTGAAAATGTCAGTGTCTCAATAACATGTCTTTTGTTAGGTGTCGTCTTGGTCTCATGTTGTCAAAATGTGAATAGCATGAGGAAGAAGACTGTTGAAATACAAACTGTCACTGAAACAGAACATTTAGTGGTTGAGCACAGCCAGGACCAAGCCCTGCTTTCCCATTCGGATGTATCCGATGGTTTGCCAGAAACCTCCCCAAACTCCTCCCACACCTGAGTTTTCCAAATACACATATGAAACATAAAAACTACATGCAGTATGTTACATAAAAAAAATGAAGTTATGTTGCTGTAAGTAGCATGAAAAACAACATACATCACATACCAACAACATTAAAAACCCATGATATGCGTAATAAATAAATGAATGATAAACAATGTAACATAACAAATAAGGCATAATAAAAATGTTATCAAACCATGTACATGTGTATATGTACTGCAGTACCTGATCATACACTTTGTTTCCGTGTCCAAACAGCGGCCCAGTGAAGTTCAGGAGCTCAGAGCACCAGGAGGAGTTAAAGCTGGGACGAGCAGAGCTGAAACAGGAACAGGGAAGGACGTCTGGATTGGTCAGGTTCAAAGTTCGGACGTAAGAGTTCTTCAGCCAATCAGCGAGCCCAGTCCTACCACAGCACTCCCCCTAACAGTCAGTCAGTAAAATAAACCAGTCACCAGTAAGTGAAGTAATCCAACACAATGATACACACATTTGTTAAGGTTAGTCCACGGCATGGAACCAACGACCTTTACCCCTAATCAACTCACATAGCGCTGCATGTTGTCCATCAGCGTGTCCACACTGTTTCTTCCATACTGAAAGATGACCTGGTCCACTGCTTCATCCAGACCTTGTTCAATCTGCTCCCAACAAACATGGCCTGGTTATTGTTACTGAGCTCAGGCTGATTTCTGACCTAAAAACAGTCAAATATCAGAAGAACTTTCACCTTGTTTCTGTTTATGAGCAGCAGCAGGGTGATGAAGAGCTGACCCAGGACCAGGATGACCAGGAATGCCAGGTACTGAGGATGTAAGGGTTATTTCATACATACATGTTCATGGTAAAGTACATACATTTACTCAAGTATTGTTTGGAAAGTGATCCATGAGTACTACTGAAACCGTGGAGCCGCTACCTTTGTAAAACTAACACTGCAGCAAATCAGCATTTTTTAAGCTCAGTTGTCCACGGACCACAGGGTCAGTGGTTCGATCCCTGGTCCCTCCCTGCTATGTGCTGAAGAACAAACTGAACCCCAAGTTGATACTGGTGGGTCAGGTGAGCACCCACTGCTGTGTGTGTGTGTGTAAAGCTATGTTATAGAAGCGGGCATTTACAACAGCTCAATACCAACATAGTGGGTTTGTAAAAAGGCTGATGATAAATAAATTCAGCCTCAGCCTGTGACTCACTATCAGCAGCAGGAATCTGTGCTCCCCCTCAGCTCCTACACATCCGATAACACTGACGGCGATCACCACTCCACCAATCACCAAAATCCCCAGCGCCACTGTTCGCAGCTCCACTGAGTACACACAGAGAATCACACACATTAATATCACACACTTTGAAAAATCTTTTTACATTTATCTGTAACTTTCCTGACAAAGAGTCTTTGTGCTAAGCTAGGCTAACAGTTCCCCCAGCTTCCGGGCCTGTGCTAAGCCAGGCTAACAGGTCCACCTGCTTACTGTCTTTGTGCTAAGCTAGGCTGACAGTTTACCAGAAGTGACAATGGTCAAGAAGTTTCCATGGTCGAACAAGATCCATACTCCACACCCACCAATAGCCAGACCAAGAAGCTGCAGAGAGAGATCAAAGGTCAGACTCAGTTTGCGTTTACTCTTTTACCTTCCAGCAGCTTTGATCACAAAAGTTAAATTCAATTCAATTCAATTTTATTTATATAGCCAAAATTTACATTTAGACAAAACCCAACAAATCCCCCTTGAGCAGCTTTAGGCAACAGTGGAGAAGAAAAACTCCCTTTAACAGCAGTCTGAGCCTATAGCAGAAGGACTAGAACTAACTAGAAGGTTTTGAGCCTCGTCTTAAAAGTAGAGAGGGTGTTTGCTTCCCGAATCTGGACTGGGAGCTGGTTCCACAGGAGAGGAGCTTGGTTGCTAAAGGCTCTGCCTCCCATTCTGGGAACCACAAGTAGGCCTGCATTCTGAGACCGAAGTGGTGTATTAGGATGATCTGGTACTAGGAGATCTTTGAGGTAGGATGGAGCTTTATAGGTCAGAAAAAGGTTTTAAACTCTATTCTACATTTAATGGGAAGCCATTGAAGAGAAGCTAATGAAGGTGAAATATGATCTCTCTTACCAATCCCAGTCAGTAATCTTGCTGCAGTATTTTGGATTAATTGGAGGCTATTTAGAGAGTTACTGGGGCAGCCTGAAAGTAGAGAATCCAATCTAGAAGGAACAAATGCATGGACCAATTGTTCCAGTAACAAAATGTTGTCTTCAGTGGTGTCAAATGCAGCACTAAGATCTAACAGAACTAGTATTGAGACTTGTAAACTGTCACCCAGCCGGCCTGGCTTCCCAGCTGCTCGGGTACTGCTGGGGGACAGCTAACAGGGCTATGCTATGTCGATCTGCAACAGCTACCGGGGCCTGACTACCTGGATTAGTTTCCATGGTGGGGAGCCGTGTTTCCAATTCCATGAGCCTCGCCTCCAAAGCTCCAAAAACTTTACACTTATTACAATTACCGTTATCATTGAAATAAAAAGAAAAACATGTGACACACTGAGCAAGTCAGAGGAGAGACGGAGAAGCCTTTTTATAACTGCCAAGTGCTAGTCTAGCGAAGCTAGGATCAGTTAAATTTAGTTAACGATAGCTTGTTTTATATTTTAGACGAGCAGTTGCTTGTGTAATAACAAATGTCACGTCTCGAGTGATAGTCCTTATGCAGGGAAATGACCATTAATCAGTGAGCCGTCTCTGAGCAGAGACCTGAAACAGGAAGTGACACAATACCCTTAACGTTGGAGTCTTAACAAAATACCGTAGAGAAAAACAGCGTTTTCCCTGCATAGACCTTCTTCACACTTCCGCATTCCTAAACCTAAAACAGCTGAAAATAGGCTGTAAGTTATTATATAGGATTAATGGCAGAACTGGAGCTGTTGTAGCATACCTGAACGTTCGTGTTCGGTGCAAAAACAGAAACACTTCGTTTCCAAACGTTTAAACTTTAAAAAAGGGTGAGGCTAGCAAGCTTCACATACTTTAAGCTAATACTCCTAACGCGAACTACGTTTACATGTGTAAGGTAGCAGGAAACGTGACCTCAAACATCCTTGTCTGAGGTGCAATCTGCGAGAGCTACGCAATTAACGTGGTCATAATCTGTACACGGATTATATATTGGTGCTATATAAATAACGTTGAATTGAAATTGGCCGTAATTACATTTATCAAGCATGTCACATGAAAATTTCCAGCAGTTAAAATACAGCAAACTGGCTAAATGTCCTACTTCCTTGTACCTGTGTAACTACAGTAACGTTATTCCTCATCAGAGAAGCTGAAAACACTCCTGCAATCCATTCTTACCATGTCACCGCCTTGTACAGCGTTAAGCAGATCCAGGGTTACGCGATTCCTAGGAACTTCCGTTTTTTGTAATAAAGATCTATTGTCCTGTTCTGTTGTTGGCTGCTTTATGTTAGTATGAATAAACAAAGATCTGGTTTACAGATTAGATTATTTAATCATTGACTGTAATACAGTAAGGAAACCGGGACCATTTTATTTTTCTAATGTGAGACTGAGCCAGTCCCTATTTCTCTGTGATTTCTGAGTGGACATAGATAAATGTTTCCTCACCAGGAAGATGGAGTTAAAAACTGCGCAGCAGAACTTGAGCAGCTGAATCTTCGGCTCCAGCTTCATCTCTCTTCATTCGATTGGTTCTACTGTTTATTGGTTCTGTGCCGGGGAACCAGAGGCAGACGTTCTCCAGCAGAATGTCTAATGTCTATCTGAGTCTCAACAGTAAAAACACCTGAGATCAGAGTTCACCCTCCTAATGTGTAAACATTAAACTGTCTCCATGGGCACATACACACAGTCTGTTCCATTCAACGGCCTGACATTTCCCACAATGCCTCTGGGGAAGTCTCCTGTGATGAGTGACAACAAGGAAACAGACAGAGAGGTTGTTATGGTAAATTGCAGCTTTCCTCTTGTGGTTTTCATGCTCAAGTAAAAGTATTAATTGTGGAAAAACTGCAGTACAAGTCCTGTAAATCCTATGAGGAAAACAACAAAAAGACAGGTCCTCAGAGTGTTCTGTGAACGTCTTAGTGAATAGTTTGACTTGTTGGTAGTTGGGTCTCCAGCAGAGGACACTGCAGCACAACCTGAATGCAGCAGCTCCAGGACCAGCGCCAGGTCAGTGGGAGGTGTTGTTCTCATGCGTTTTTTAGTTGTGGAGTAGAATTTTGGATGCCATGGGTTTGTACTGTAAGTGTAATATGAGCCAGTTACATCTGTGCTGCTGCTTAAAGACAAACATGGGAGACACGTTGCTTCATCCTCTTTGTTTTGCTAAGAGTCCCTCAAGTAACTCTGGAAAATCTTGAGAGTCCCTTGGAGGCTCCTCAGGCCGCAACTTGATCCTAAATCAGGCGTTATAAGCTGCCAGGGGTCAGGGGTCACAGCTCAGCCTCGTTCCCACATCCATCAGCTTCCACGTGTTTTTACGACCAGGCACTCAGCCAATCGGTTTCAGACATCTCACCCTATTACCATGGTTGAGAGACCACAAGTGAGATGTTTATGGTTGAGGAGCCTCAAATACAGATTTCAGACTTTGTGAAGTCTGGTTGTGTTTTTCCTTTACTCGTTAATTAGTCTCATTTACATCACCCCCCCCCTCGACATCGACCTCTGACGGTGACCTCTGTTATGTGGCACCAAGACTTTATGGTACCTAGTATAGTCCTGGTGCCGTCTCTCCCCAGGTAAAAAACCACCTCCACACACACACAGTCTTGCTTTGCTCTGAGTCCTTGACGAGTTTCCAGGCTCAGTTTGGACAGTCTGAGTGGTCTGTGGCTCCTCTGTCCCCCACACCTGCAGGTCACAAAGAAAACAGAGAGCTTCTGCTCTGTTCTGGTGGGGGTCCAGTACTGATACTGTAGCTCAGACTGTGTTTTTCAGCTGAAAGAATTCCTGTCAGTCAGGGCAATCCATCAACCCCAGCCCCTGTCCCCCTCAGCTGCCCCGGGGCTTTCTGGGGGTTCTTAGTGGGAACGCTGGCACCATAAATGTGAAGACTTTCACCCTCCGTCTGGACTGTCAGGTTGTGTGTTGGTGATTTTTGGTTTAAAAGGAAGTATTCAATGCGAAGAAAAAGAGCCACAGTACTGAGATTCAGTAACATACCACCGTCTCAAAGATGAGCACCCTGCGTGGCAGCCACGCCACTGTGTATGAACTAAATTACTGTAAGTCGCTTTGGATAAAAGCGTCTGCTAAATGTAAATGTCTCATCTGTTTCTAGTAGAAATTCTGTATTTAAAACCTTTTTAAATAAATAGGGGGTCACTGGTCAACATTATCTTCCATGTGGAAGTCTGGTTGACGTGCAGCAGGTTCAGAGACATCCGTCTCCTCAGCAACATTCTCCAGCCCAGCTTATTGTCCCCACACTGTTCTGGTTCTAACCCAGGCTCTCCCAGTTTATACTTAAGCTCAAGTTGTCCAACAGTCCAACATGCAACATTTCATCCATTCATGATCAGTTACCTCTTATCCTGGTCGTGTTTAGAGGAAGCTGGAGCCTATCTCAGCTAGCACCGTATGTAAGGCAGGGTCAGCTCTGGACAGGTCCCCAGTCTGTCTAAGGGTCAACACAGACAGACATCCATTCTTTCCAGCACCAGCACCATACTGCCCTCGTACAGTGTCTCCCGCCTGATGAGTACGAGTTAAAAGGAGCAAAAAACAGAAATACTCCAAATATACGTCAATAAAGTAAATGCTCTCACAGTAATTTTACAAATAAAAATGACCCAAACTGTGTGAGCCTGCAAACATAAACATTAGAAAACCTTTATTTTGGCTGAGGTGTATTAATAGGTGAAAGTCAAATGAGGCACCGACAGATCTGTACTTGTTGGGTTTTTGCTCCATCTGCGGCTCATTATCATATGCTGCCCTCGCACTGACAGGCTGGAAAAACCCTGAACCAACACACAGCATGTCAGGATTTGTCCTGTTATAGTTTTAAAATACGGTGGGCTCACTGCAGTGTAAAAAAAACACCAGGCTGACGTAGAAAATGCAACTTCACTCTCTTTCACCCACTCTGCATCTGATCAACTCATGTTTTAAACATGTTACAGTTTTACAAAGATCATAACTCATAAGTGAAAAGGTTCTGCTGGTCTCAAGGTTTAAGATAAGATAAACCTTTATTTGTCCCACAGCGGGGAAGCTTCCCGTGTTACAGTAGCAGAGAATGTGAATATCACAATATAAACTCTAAAATGAAAAAATGCAAATATGTCACATGTACACAATGGTACAAGATTGTGTTTAAAAAACTGTTTCAAAGTGACTAACGGTGATAATGGTTCACGTCATGAGGATGAAGCCTGGAAAAGCTGAGAGCTGCTGTAGGTTCATTACTAAAAAATATAACAACTTTAAATAAAGTTTGTGTGTTTGAACAACCGCGGCCAGACTGTGCGTGCTCAGCGACCTCACTCCCAGTATTTAAAAAAGTGCTGAAAGCAGAACTGTTCCGCATCCTCCTTTGCACTTCAAAAATCCTTTCTGCCTTCTCATGAAACGGAAACACTTTGCTTGCATCGTACCTCAGGCGTCTGACTGTAAATGTTAAAGGGTTAAAGTGCAGCCCGTTGCGGGTGCTGCAGGACACACCCTCTGCCGGCTCCCTCCCACTCAGTCAGTGGGGCTCTCTCGTCCAGGATGAACATGCTGCTGTCTCTCTCTCTCTGGTTTGTTCTGCTGATCTCGACTGGCGGCGGTGAGTGACCTCTGACCTCAGGAACACAAGCTAGATGTAGATGGGAACCAGCTTCAGTTTGCAGAAATCCCATTTTCAGGGTCAGCTTTGAAGATTCCTGTCTGAGTGTGGGTTGTTTATTGGTGTCTGCTTGTCTGACAGGCGATAGTCATGGACAGTGGAACTAAAGTATCAGGGCTCAACTTGAACGTCTTATTTATTCATCGTTTTTCATGCAACAACCAAAGGATTTTAATCATTGACACCTGTGTGATTATTCAGTGCTGCACTAAGCACCTTTACTCATATTCTGCGATCAAGCTCAGATTTGAAGTACGTTTATACTGCGTATTTTCTTTACACGCCACTTTCTACTTCTCGTCCACAACATTTATCTGACAACCTGACAAATTTCACGCAGTAGTCAGGTGAGAAGAGAAAACTGTAAAATCCACAGTAAATACATGTCGAGCTGAACCGATTCATCCATAACGCAACAGTAACGGTGTTCATTTTCACGATGTAATCGGAGCCTCTCTGTTTTTGCTTTCAGCCTTTTTTTTACTTTAATGGTTCTGAGCTTTGGACACATCAAAGTGAAAATAGAAATGTAGCCTTTCAGCTAAAGCCTGGTACCACTGTCAGTGCTCATGGGTGAGAATAGAACAGTCACGGCATGTGTTTCTGCATCAAACACTGTGACCATTTCCTGATGATAATCAATCGATTGCATCTCCGTGGACACGGACTTGTACCAACATTTGCACCAAATCCAACAAAAACACTAACAACTTTCACTTAGACGCTGTATGACTCACACTGACTGTGCTGTGGTGACACGTTGATGAACAGTCTTTCTGTTCTTCTTAGGATGTTGGCTCATTTATCTGAGGAAGTAAAACTGCAGTAGTTTGTGTTGACTCGCAGTAAATCGTTTCATTAAAACTCCTCTGATTTTCCTGGAAAAGCAGAAATAAAAGCAGAAATTCTCTGTGGGTCTGCACATTTGTGGTTGTGTTGTCTGGAGAAAAGTGTTGAACAGACACAATTGTGCGACGCAGCAGTGGGCCGTACTTTAAGTTTCACTCTGACACCACGTCTGTTCCTCCAAGTGGACAGAGCCGGACCCGGGTTTAGCCTGCCTTTGCATCGAAGCCTTGTATCAAGGCCAGACTGGGTTGGAGAATGTGAAGCCTTGACATGTAAGCAGCACATCCATGGATGTGAGGATGTGGGATCACAAAGTTAGTCTGACGTTAGATGTTTTATTGATGCAGAATAAAGTCTTTTCCATTTCCCTGCTGCACAAACACATGCTCACTAAGTGTGTGTGTGTGTGTGTTCACTCAAATTTTTGCACAGTCTCATTTTTATGATGGTTTTGAAGGTAAAAACATGAATGTAAATATCCATAATGTGTAATGTGGGACTTGAATCCATTTTTTGAAAACCTGACAATGGCTGTACGACCTGTTACATACAGAACACACAGAACAGAGTCGCTTTAGTCTATTCAAACTCATAAAACAACCCTCAGATTTCCGTCAGTTGATTTGACCTCTAGGTGATTTCTCAGTCAGAAACCAGAGTTCTCATTCACTGAAGCTGAGCTGGACGTGGTTCTGCTCAGTCATCTGTGGAGTCACATGGAGCCACTCTGAAGAGACCTCTGAACATCCAGGATGGGAATGGGCTCACAGGAACTTCCTCCTGTTCAGGCCTCACCCAGAGTGAGAAATGCTCAAACTTCAGCTCAGAGGAGGAGCTCCGTTCTGTCCCGAACAGAGTGTGCGTTTGTTCCTGTACAAAGAGAAAGTTTCGGTTCAGAATGCGTGAGTCAGGGATCCGCTGCAGTTCATGTGAGAACGGTTGCTAACAGCATAGGTTGCTGCTGTAGCTTGTGGTTTCCAGACCTGACTGGTTGGTGCAGGTCCTCTTCAGGTCTGTTGACTTATGGCATCTGATGATAGTTTTTGACGGAGAGCTTCTACTGAGTCACTTCTTGGACCTAAATCACTTTGTGTTTCTGGTGTCTGAAGGTCCTTGTTGCTGTGTATACAGTGAGTGGGACTTCCTCATGGATTTAAGATTCCTGCCTGGTTTCTCCTGTGAACTTACACCGGACATGTCCAGCTGTATTCCAACAGCGGAGCTGCACTGTTATCGGTCCACGTCTGATCCATTTGTCACTTTGGGCTCAGGAAAATAAAAGTCAGTTAGTTGCCTTTCAGCAGAACCAACTGGTTCAAACCTTCAGGTTCTAGGTGTCACTCAGGAGCTGGAATTATCGGTTTGAAAATATCTGATTGAAACGTGAATGTGAAGCAAATCCTCTTTACTTACACAGGAACAGAATTACAGAGCCCGAACTGAGGTGCACTTGGATTCACAGATTCTTTGGGCATGAAATCATGAAAGCTGATCTGTGGAATATGATCAGACAGACACACGGGGACTCTGCTTTCACACTCTGTCACAAACATGTCAAAATGAGACAAAAAACTGAAACGCGAGTCCAGGTTTAAGCTGTAAAAGGATCAAAACATAGTCCCTGTTGGCCTGTTGGGCCCGGTTCACCTTAGAGTTTGAAGCGACAAAAGCACCTGTCACTGTCACTGCAGCTTCTGGATGTTTGTCTTTTTCCCACAGAGAGGAGTCACTGCACGTTCACCTTTTTTTCCTCTGAATTATTTAGAATATTATCAGTATGAGGAGGCTGAACTGCACTGAAGGAACCAGTCTGGGTTATTTTCTGTTCGTCTTAAACTGTGTCATCAGTGAAAACATTTCAGAAACAAGACAAAATCCAGACAACGGATCCTTTAAGTCTCTGTAAATGGAGCTGTTGATGGTGCAGTCGTTGTTCAGACTGCAGGCGAGTCTCGACCCGTTTCGGCATCTCTTGTTACGGTGAGTTTTTCACTGTGGAAGAATTCACGGCTTCAGGGGCCAGATTTGGCTCAGAGACGGGATGGTTGACAGGTTTTTACCTAAACACACTGAACGCAGCTTGAATTTGGCTGCAGCCTGAATCCCGACGATGAAACACTGGTTTCACATGAATGGACGCGAAAGAGCGGCAGTGGTGACAGACGGTGGTTTCCCTCCGTGGAGCCAAAGAAAGGATTTTATCAGATGGTACCGACTGTCAGGAAGTCTTTGTGCAACATCAGTTTACTGAAGCAGCCACGGGTTTTCTTATCACTGTTCATTTTTAAGAAGACATTTTAAATGTCACTGTTTAAGATACAGTGTGTTGTTAGTCTGGTCTCCTGCCCTCTGCCAGTTCCCTGGGTCCCACACCAGACGTCCTCACTCTGGGCCTAATCAGGATGCTAACAGCCAACTGAGGTAGCGAGTAGGTGCAGTGGGTCCTATTAGCCCAGACCTATGGTCCCCAAAACAGGTGGGTGGAAACTAGTGTCGCGGCTCAGTTTATAGCAGCACTGCAGGGGACTGGACTCTGATGGTCCAATGAGGGAGGCTCATGGGGCAGCTGTAAATGAGTCAGAGTTCTGTTGAGTGCAGCCTCTGATTCCCAGCTCATAGTAAAGTGTAGGCCACGTTACCAGAAGCTCCCACAGGTCCGGGAAGTTTAATAACTGAGGTAATCTGAGCTGCTGCTCATTCACTTCCAGTGAACGGCTGCAATCCAGAGGTCAGAGGTCACAGTGTCAAAGTTCTGAGCAGTAAACAGGTCCCATCTGTTCACAGACAATTTTAGTTTGTCTTATGAATGTTTGCATCTAGTTTTAGGGAAATGTAGCAGTCAGAGTTTACAACAGCTGATTCGGTTTTGAATGCACAGGAAACACAGGAAGCTTTGAGGAGCAGCTGACCACTGACAGTTATGACTACACAACAGGAGACTACGACTACACCGCCACCTTCGACTATTACTATGGTAACAACAGGGGAGCGACACAGTAGTGAGAGCCGTGCTAACAGCATCTGTGCTAATAACGGCTGTGTCTTTACTTCTTGCAGTGACTGGATATTACAGCACCAAGAACAGGGTGAGTTTTTATCCTACAAAGAGTCTACAACATTTGCAAACAGATAACAGCCGTTGTGAAAATGTCTGCAAGAATCTGAACTTATTTACTAATCATGGGTCAAGATCAGGGTAAGAGTAAAGACCCTGAGAAATTTGAGTATTTTTTGCGCAAAATGCTCATCCGTTTGTCTATGTTGGAAATGCTTCAACCTGAATTCAGATACAGATACCATGTGCTACCACATAAATACTAAATGAAAAAAATAATTATTAGTTTTGAGTCGTGTAACTTGTCTGGAGCCCCGCAAGGTAAAACCCACCACAACGTACCTGCTGTTTTAGGGACCCTGAGGTCATCAGCCAGTAGTGAAAGGCAGTAACATGTTGTTTGGTCGGGGTAAAAAACCCCGAGGTAAAGGTGGACATGACAAACTGAAAGGAGAGCGGGGTTAGGGAAACACTGCACGGATCAGGCCTGGATCTGGAACCAAGGTGGTAACGTAGGTATGCAACGTGTCTGGCGGCGGGAAACGCTTTGTTTACCTCCCGGGGTGTGTTCCCATGAAGGTGTGACATGAGGTGTGTTTGTTCTCCTGACTTCTGTGTCACCTCTGTCAGGCCTCGTGTATCGGTCAGCTGACCCCCCTGATCCTCCTGGGTTTGGCTGTCCAGCAGATCTGGAACTGAAGGTGGAACAACCTCTGGACAGGTGAGAGCAGACAGGAAGCAGTGATCCGTTCTATGTTCAGTGAGTTGTCCACATTTACTGCAAACAGCAAACAGACATGAAAGTATCACCAGTCGTTTCTCCATCAGGTTCATGTCGGCACAGAAGATCAGGGATGTTTGTTGATCATGGTCTGATGACTGATTGACGAGTCTGTCAGAAACTGAACACTTTGTATTATTCATGATGTTTAAATCACATTGTGACGCCTGTGTGACTCTCCTCTTCGTGCATTTGTCCCCCCCAGAATGAATCTTTTATTGTGAACACTAACTGCACTTTGTCTTCAGTAACAGAAGACCGCTCGTCTCCTCCTGCACGCTGACCATCTGTCTGCTGATCAATAACCCTGAGTCCACTGAGACGCCGGCATCAGGCGATATTTGATATGCTGCAGTTTTTATTCTGTCATAAATGATTTCACATAGAATCTGTTACTGCTTCACGCCTCTTATTGATCCGTTGAGTGATTGAAATTCAAGCTGATGAGTGAGTCTCATCTGTGTCTCTGCTGCCACCTGCTGGACACAGACAGAACATCCGTTTAACAGTTACTGTTAACGTCACTGATCATACCACAAAGTTAGTGGCATTAAAAAGCAATCAGACCTTTCCAATGACTCAACCATCATAACCCTGACACGTGGCCCCATTCACACTCCTTATTAGTAGAAGCTCCATTATTGTGCATATTCCCACAGAGACATATACAGTACTGTCAGATGCCTGAACACAAACACGTGCATCGCTTTCAAATTCAACTTTATTCAGCTTTATTTATGTAGCGCCAGTTACTCCAGCCTGCAGCCAGTGCTGCCAAAAAGCAGATTTCTGTTATTGTGACCAAAAGCAGAAATTGGTAGCTTTGAAGTATCAGATTACATATCACCCAACATTGCTGTTTCATAAAATAAAGCTTATTATTGCAAACTGATCCAGCAGCTGATTCAGGAGGAGCGAGGAAATCAGAATCCAGTCAGTGACTTTAAATTTTAATCCAGACCTTTTACTTTTGGTGTACTTGTATTGTAGTAAATGATAAGAGTCCTGCTTGCGTGTCTGCTGACGACAGTTTTCCACTCATTCGTGTGACATGATACAGGCTGTAAGAGAACACGTCACAACCAGGGCCTGGGTTCAGTTATTAATGCCATTCATTTGTAAATGTTAAATCATACATTTTATATTGCAACAACATCACTGCAGCAAACAAGAATGAGCTTTAAAAACTCACGTCCGTCACTTTTCTCTGTTCATGAATTTGACCGAAAAAAATTATAATTTTCTGACAATGTGTCAGAGGTAAGAAGTTGTCGTTTTCAACTCTAATCCCTCCAACAGAAGCACAGCACCAGACACAGCACCAGGCCCTGTTTGATTTAAAACTTGTTCTGCAAAAACAATGAATTAAATTCCTCTGACCTGGACACTTCATGAAGCTTCAAAAGTTATGTCCATTTTATAAAAACTGGACAAACAAAAACATCTGTTGTCAAACTAAAAGCTCCACAGCCTTCGATGAATGACGTGGTGTCTTTCTATAAGCCCAATCGTGCCTTTTTAATGACTGAATCATTTTCCCTCCATCCTCAAAACTCAGACCCTAAGTCTAACTTAACGTTCTTTTGTTTTTCATGATACTGTTTATTGTTAACAATCATTTATAGGAAAAAAGGGAGAAGGCAAAAAACTCCCCATGGCAACTGAAATGATCTAAAACCTTAAAACCTTCAATGATAACAGCAAATAACTAAAATAAAAGGTAAATGCAGGAAGGAAGAGAAAAAAAGGAGAATAAATCCAAATCTGGTTGATGATGAAACAAACGAGTCCAGTCCCTTTCACTGCATGACGAGCACCAGCTGCTCAGCTGCATCTCTGCGTGATCTTCAGCAGAAGCATGAACACATCTGCCTCTGCTCCCTCCTACTGCTCTCATCCACAGGTGTGACAGGAAGTCGGTGGATGGGTGAAAAGCAGAAGGAAAATCAGAGTACAGCAAAGAGCTGGTCAGTTTTTACTGGATTCGTGATAATAATCAGATTCTGTCAGTTCCCCTGCAAGTCAAGTCTCCCAGAGACCCAAACCTCACTTGTCCTCTGCTGAAACCCACGAGTCCATGTGAGTTTATTGATCATTGAACAGTGTGTTTTACATGTGTTGGTGGAAAGTAACTAAATACATTTTCTCATTTACTATACTCGAGTAAATGTGAAGTACCTGTACTTTGCGTGATTAATGTTTTGCTGTAGGTATTTGCTCCATTTCTGAGGGAAACATTGTGCTTTTTGTCTATATTGTGATTTTTCTAAATGGCTCAAAGAGATCCTCTCATCAACTGACAAGGAGGGTTCAGAATGAACAGGCCACCAAGAGGGAAACATGACTGTCGATGGTGGGGGAAATAGAAACACAGTCCAGCATTTGAAGCAGCACCTAGCGTGTCTCTCTGCAGCTGACGGAGCTGCAGAATGTTCTGGAGAAACGACAGAGCGGGAGAATGGTGTCACTGGACTGGAGACTGCCGCCTGTGAGACCCAATACTATTACTGCAGTGGCACCGCTCTCCAACGTGTGTGTGTCTGTCACTGTGACCGCCAGGAAGGATTCAGGTGCAACTTCTTCTTCAAATGTTTGTGACCTTCATCATCACCCGGAGCGGCCCCGGGACAACAACAGACTTCTGTCTCCAAAAAGTAGCCAGAACTGCACAGTGGGGGTCTGGCGGTCCGGGGGGCTGATGAGCTGATTCGTCAGGTTAGAGACGGAGGGGACAGAGGTGCTTTCTTGAACATATGAGATGGAAAATATCCCTCTCAGGACATAAAGGCGTGGAAGAGCCACAACGTCCCCCAATTAAACTCTTCAAAACGGAAACCCACGTCAGGTCCAGGCATCTCTTATTAACCCCCTCACCTTACCACCTCACATCCCGGACAGGATGTTCCCCTCCCATCCACACTAACTAACCTTGGTGTGAGCCTGCATCCTCACCTAACCTTTAAAATCCACATTAAACACCTGTGTACATCATCTTTTTCCACCTCAAAGATATCGCCAAACTCCGTCCCAGTCTCGCCCTTTCTGATGCAGAAAACCTTGTCCGCGCTCGTACGTCCTCCAGGCTGGACCGTTCCAACGCACTGCATTGATGAGTGCCTATGCGCGACCATATCACTCCCATTCTCAAGTCCCTTCATTGGCTTTCAGTCTCCTCCAGAACTGAATATAATATCCATGGCAACGCCCCTGCATACCTCAAAGAACCATCACATAATCACCGTTGTGCAAGTGTTCACCTCATGAATACCCCCTGAATTAAATTGCGGACTGTGGGAGATCGAGCTTTCTGCCCCCCCCTTCCTGAACATCTGAAGCCCACAGACTGCAGCCATTTTTAATAAGGATCTTTTCAAGAAAGCGTTGAAGTAGCTGCTGCTTGTTCACTTAGTTTTAACGTCTGTGTGTTTTATGCTCCTCTCTTTTGTAGTTCTTTGAGATTTTTCGTAATTGAAAAGTGCAATATAAATTATATGTAATATTATATTATTATTATTATTATTATTATTATTATTATTATCATCATCATCATCATCATTATTATTATTATTAAAACTAAACTCAGAAACATTGTTTTCCACTGTTGGCATCAGGATATAACAATCATCCACATTTTACTTATTAAAGGAAATAACAGTTAATAATCAAATTAAAGTTGTGGACCTTCCACAAAAAAAGAATCTACAACTTTCTCCAAACCAACTTGAAACTTACAAAATAAAAATGATAAGTATTTGCTTTTTATTTGTGGTTTAACAATAAGCACAATCATATTTCATATAATACAGAAAGTGCACAACCAAACAGCAGAGTGACAACTTGTCTCTAAGTTAAATGATGCTAATTACACCAAACAATATGAAATATCGTAGTAATCTAGTTATTTAGGCCATTTTCATTTGCTGTTTTATATAAAATGTGTGGGTTGTTATTCTTTTGTGAATTAATTTTTCTTCTGGTAGCTTTAAGTTATTTCAGCCACATGCTGTGACTCAGGCTGAGCTTTTTTCTCTGTTCAACAATTGACACACAAAAAACACAACACAAATGAAAACCAGATTTTAACAATAAGTTAGAAACTCTGCCCCCGGGCATGATGAAAAAGAGCAAAAACTGAATTGTTCCAATCTGAGTCACAGAGGTGGAGATTTCGCTCCGGAAACCCTGGATACTACATTTCCCATGATACACTCGGGCAGTGTTCGTCAGTTGCTGCCACCTACAGTGTGAAACAGACGTTACCCTGAGTCACTTTCTTACGGCTGAAAACTCAATTGTTCCATGTTCTAATTATAGTATAAATTGTTCTGACTGCTTGTTGTTCAGATAGATTAAAGTTTTAATGAGTTATTAATGCGGTGCAGCAAACAAAGAGTAATAAAACCTGTTCTCATTAAATGAAGCAAGCTGGAGTCTAAATTACAAAAACCAAAAACCATCACAAGATCACAAGAGGAGTTAATCATAATAACTTAATAAAAATCAGGACTGCTCCTCTTACCGAACAAAAAACTAAAACAATTAAATGTGGATTATTAAATATCAGATCTCTCTCATCTAAATCTCTATTAGTAAATGACTTGATAAACGATCATCAATTCGATTTATTTTGTCTCACTGAAACCTGGTTGCAGAAGGAAGAATGTGTTAGTTTAAATGAGTCGACCCCCCCAAGTCATATTAACTATCATGTTCCTAGAAGCTCAGGCCGAGGTGGAGGAGTAGCAGCAATCTATCACTCAATCTTACCGATAAACCCTAGACCTAAACATAGTTATAACTCATTTGAGAGTCTTACTCTGAGCCTGGAAAACTCAAAATCCACTTCTATTTGTTATTGTGTATTGTCCTCCAGTCCCTTATTCTGAATTTTTGACTGAATTCTCAGATTTTCTAGCCGACTTAGTGCTTAGTGCAGATAAAGTCATCACAGTGGGCGATTTTAACATTCACGTAGATGCTGACAGTAACTCCCTCAACACGGCATTTACTTCATTATTAGATTCAATTGGTTTCTCTCAAATTGTAAATGAGCCCACTCACTGTTTTAGTCACACCCTAGACCTTGTCCTTACATACGACATTGAATTTGATAAACTAACAGTATTTCCTCATAATTCTGTTCTCTGACCACTTTCTAATAACATTTGAATTTACTTTAACGAATTATACAGCAGAGAAAAGTTCCACTTCAGCAGGTGAAAACACTGTGAACAAATTTAAGGAAATGATCCCTTCATCATTTACTTCAACATGCACCGATATAACTGAGAGTAGCCTCATTAACTGTACTCCTGTACAAGTTGATTACCTGACTGATAATTATGAAGCATCACTACGTATAATACTGGATACTGTCGCACCTGTGAAAAAGAAGGTAGTAAATCTGAACAGGTGATCTCCGTGGTATCACTTGCAAACCCGCAACTTAAAGCAGGCAACACGAAACAGAAACAATTTATGTATCAAAAGCCTATGAAGTATGTGTAATCAAACCTCTATTTGAAAAAATTTGTCTTGATCTCCCATTTATTTCTAAAATCCTTGAAAGTTGCAAAGCAATAATGCGACCTGGTTCTGCTGGAGGTTTCTTCCGTTAAAGGGAGTTTTTCCTCTCCACTGTTGCTGTTTGTTGGGTTTTCTCTAAATGTCTCTATAGTCTGGACTTTATTGTGTAAAGTGCCTTGAGATGACTGGCGCATAGTTGTTTCTCCAGATTTTAGCAATTACATTAAAATAGATTTCTAAATTTCTCATTTTGCAAAAACATTAAATTGAACATATGACATTGGTGCATTTGTGTGTTCCTGACACTGTTCCAGCTGGTGATGTACTGTAGATCACCTTAATGAGCCAATACCGAAAATAAGTGTGCCGAGTTTAACCTCTGGCAACACAAAGACTTTATATTCATAATCTGATGATGCATTACTTCCCTTAGTGTAAAACAGCAAGTACTCGGGTGAGAAAGTATGTGCAGTGAATGTAACAAGTATTGCCACAGACTAAGGTCTAGTGAGAACTTTCACTTGGACTTAGCAGAAAACATTTTATTAAAATATAACACAATATAACACAATCTGACATGTTTTGGACCAACACACAGAGGTCAGTGAAGTACACAGAGCCTGAGCTCTGATGAAGCACAAATCAAACTAGCTAACACACCTAAATCTTAGCTTAACCCCCCCGATTCCAACTAAACTGTCTGAATGAGCAAATTCATTCAGTCTCTAAATAAAATGAGCTACTGGATCGCAGAAAAATAAACTGTCCCCCCTCCAAGGACTTCAGTCCCACTGTAGCTGCGAAACTCCAGCCATTGACATATACTCGTCCAGCTCCGCGTCCAGACGCTTCTGGGACTTGGACATGTAGTCGTCCAGCTGTTTGTCGAGCCTGCTCTTGGACTTGGACATGTAGTCCTCTAGCTGTTCGTCCAGCTGCTTCTTGGTTGGCATGTCCTGCCTGGTCTGACCCCGCCCTTTGAAGGCAGCGACCCCGCCTCTTGGGAAGTGCCTCAGGTGATGCCCTGAAAGACAAAAATACTGTTATACAGTGAAAATGCTGAGGGGTCTCACAACGGGACTTTGTGTTAAACTGTTTGACTCCAACAATGACCCCTTAAAATGTCTGAATCACCCGACACTTTGGAAGCAGCTTGAGACGTCTGTAGTAAACATGTTTAAGTTCTCCAAGTCAGAAACATTTACAGTGGCACCTGGATTATAGAGAATTTCAAGGATGGCATTTTCCTATATTTTTATCAATCCGGTCGAGAGACTAGAAGGTTGTCCAAAGGCTAATATTAATTGGCGAAACACACGGCTGCTCTGAGCAACAACTTTGTCACTAAGAAAAACTGGCAGCTGAGTATTTGTTAAAAACTTCTGAAGGACACAGCTGTGGTCTCAGTGTCACACATCAAGAAGCTAGGGCAGGGTATTTTTAGACATTTTCAACATATTAACTCCATTACCAGAGCCGTAATAAAAGTTATTTCCATTCCGGTAAAAAAAAAAAAAAAAATTAATTAAATAAATAAATCAATAAGTTATTTTTTTTAAAACAAAACGCACACTGAAAGCAGTTTTCACCTTCATGAAGAAGGACTTACTATTGGATTAGTTTTACCTGATGTATCTAATAAACTGAAAACCGTGTGAAATTAATTCATTCCTTGCTAAAATATCAAAATCACAGACTTAGCACTTGCACTGTCTGGCCCTGCGTAGTTGTCACATTTTGCTAGGAAAGAATCAAAGCAGTTTTTGTCGGTGCCATCAAAGTATCAGCGTGAGACGGAGCGCTGAGTGGAGCAAACAAAGATCTTGTGCAGCTGACTCGTTCTTATTTCACAGGCAGTGAAACGTTGAGTTGTGTCACACTGATTGTGGTCAGACTACAACGTCAGCCTAGGCTACAGAGGATCAATACTGACAGAAGCTTTGGTGAGTGGAGACAACACACTGGTTTTTATTCTCTGTGTGGGAATGGTTGAATTTGAGGTTTTCTGAGTGAACTAGATTCTCCTGGAGCACAATTCATTCGCACTGAGCAGGAAAAGTCTGATGTACTTTCTGTTTTAATGACTTTTTCCAACTCGTCTCAGAGGCAGAGATCCTGTGTGATGTCCTTTGTAAGTTCAGTGAGACTGTGTGTTGATGAACTGACCTGCAGTCAGCTTCCGGCTGTTTGCTTTCTCCAAGTGACCACGCTGACACAGTGGAATCCTCAGGTTTCCCCATTCTGCAGGAGAAACAGGTTCAGGTGTAAATGTGCTGATTTGGGTTTTAAACATCTGAAGCTTCTCTGAAGTGTCAGAAACATTACCTCTGGCTGACCTATAAATTAAAGCCAAGACTCGTTTTGTGACACATCCAGATTATTAAAGTGACTGTAATAGGATTTATACAAAAAGGGGGCAGCACATATTGGTCTTCCAATTTAACTTGAAGAGGAAGCATGAGAACGACCCACGTCTGATACGCACTTCTGCGGGCGAAGGTGGACCTAGCTCTCCACCGGTACTTCTTCCTGAAGCTCCAGAAGCCTCGAGTTTTGGATGCGGAGTGGCAACAAGGAACCTGCCGCCAACCAAGTCGGGTCCAGACACTGCTCCTGCACCTCAGACGCTGCTTGACCCTCTGGGAAATGCCTGGGACCGTTTCACTGACACTGTCCTGGTCCTGGGGGGAAGTTAAAATCAAACCTGCCAAACTGTTCATTCTGTGAGGTTTTTCAAACCCAAGTCATAAAGTCAGGGCTTAATTATCAGAGGGCAGATTCTTACCTCACAACTCACCTGTTACAGCTGCTTGGAGCTTTGTAACTCACCTGGAGACCCAGCAGTGACGACGACTCCTCCTTCACCAGCAGGACTATGGGCGGAGTGCCAGTCACATGTCTGTGCTGCAGCCCGAAGGACTCAAAGGTCACCACCCTGGACCGGCTCAGCTGGGCCAAAAGAATCTGGGAAAAGCTGGCAATGGCAAGAGAGATGCGTCAAGGGATGTTAACCCAAGTTTTTATTATCAGCTTTGACAAAGACAAAACACTATTTCTCAGATACTGAGAAATCTATAACCATTTCTCAGATAATCACTTTCTCCTAGCTAGCACATGGTGGTCAGTGCCTCTCACCGCTCGTTGAGGGAAAGTGCTGAGGTACTTTGCAGGAAATAGGAGCCGGCTTTGACGAAGCCATTCGTTTCCTCATTCTCTGATTCATTCTGCCCTGGAAGACAAAAAACTGTCATGGCCACAAAACCCCTGTGGTTTCATTAACTGAGGTTTCAGATCCTGGGCTGAAGGCCTGTGTTTACTTTGAACAAAATATGGAACCATATCGAACAATAATAACAGCCAAGACTGAGAAAAGCCGCCACGATTCGCAATTCTTACACTAAAATCACAAAACTGTTGTTCGTCGCAATTAAGTGCAGAAATATGAACTTTTTTGAAGCTGTTACAAGACTTAAATATATCATGTTTCCATGTCGCCGTCAACAGCACGTAACTATTGGTGGAGAATCATGACGGACAGTGCGACGCCAGCTGTCCGCCGCGGCGCCGAGGCTGACGTCAGCTGGAGCTTCAGTCCACGGCCGGTGTTCAGAGCTGCACGTTCCAAACTTCTCCATGAACTTTGAATATGTTAATATTGAACTCAGGTACGCGGAAGGAAGACAGTTTTAGCTTAGCCACGCAGTAAAAATGAAGGGTTTTTGCGAGTATATCATTATAACTCCATGCTAAAATATAGAATCCATAGAGTAAATTATTTTTTGATTTCATTTTATAGACTGGATTCCATCCAAAAGCTTTGGTTTCTCATGCGATTTTTTTACCTGCTCGCGACTCACTTGTCGCCGTTTTTTTTCTTCAGCTTCGCTCGGCTAACACCCGCTAACGGCCAGCTGCGCTTTGCGTTGTTCCACAGTCAGCACAATTGTATTAATATTGTCTTAATATCCACAAGCGTCCTTACAATTACAAATATGTAGAATGGGCCACAAATGACCTACAACATTGTTGCCAATAAATGTTTAAACTTGAACTTAAACTTCCACGTGGAGGGGAACTAACGCGTTTGTGCACTTCCACCATCTCTGGACGGTGATTGGCAGTTTTCACCACGAGATGGCGCAAGTGTCTGTCCGAGGACCTATCATTCGACAGCACTCCTCCCGGCCAATCAGCTCTTTAACCTGGGCCAAGCGCACACAGGAGAGCAGTGATTGGCTGTAACGTGCACGTACATTTTCGGACAAACGTCAAATTAAAACCGCACTTAAGGTCATGACCTTCAAAATAAAAGTACAGACCCCATCATGGAATAAAGAGTTATTTTTTGTTTGTTCTTCCGTTTTTATTTGTTGAATTCGAGTTGTTCTAAATCTTTACCCTTGTGTACTTTTTCGAATTTTTATGGAGTTCATGTTACTGGAATCCTTGTTTTTAAACGTGCTGGGTTGATAAGGCCTGCAACACTATGACTGGAGCATTATTTTGCTCTCTAAAAATGTTTTTTTTTAATTATATTGTCAGGCAAATTTGATATACATAATTCATGTGGTTCTAATTTTACTCCAAAATATTTGAAATGATCTTTTTACAAAAATAGCTTGGATTTGCTCACTTGTAATATATATAAATATATCTCAAAAAGTTTTCAAATAGGAAGGCTCACATAAAAAAACAAAAGTATCTAATATTATATAACTCATTTTTAAAAACATCTTTGGTTTAAAGAAAGTTAATGGAGAAAGGCTTTTTATAAAGCATGAAGGTTTGGATCAGACATTTGGATCACTTTTTTCCCTCTGCTCTTATTTATATGCAGAGTAGACATCAGCTGATTTCCTGTTATGTCTGGCTGTCGGGGGGAGCGTGACACAGCCCCCCCCTCCCTCCCTGGGCTCAGTGCAGACACAGACAGAATCTGGATCAGACGGAGGACACACACTCACACACCCAACCGGCCTCACCGACACAGGCAGCGGTTCACAGCCGAGTGGAGAGCGCCGGGTTCCGGTAAGTGGAGCTGCAGGCTGTGACGTTGGGGGGGCGACAGCAGTCAGACAACTGTTGCGTCTGTCTGTCTGTCTATGTCTAAAGAAATGTCTCTCTGCCTTAAGAACAGCCTTTCTACCCAGCTTCCAGTCTGTCGAAGTTTATATCTCTGTCCATCTGTCTGCTCACCACTGTCCCTGCCTTTGGCCTGTCTCTCTACGTCTGTCTGTCTGTCTGTGCACACACCTGTACAGCTGTTTAGCCGTCTGTCTCTTTGGCTGTCCTTTTATTTTGTAAAGACAGTAGTAATTAACTGGATCGAGTCGATGGATCAACCAGCAGAAACTGATCACGGACTGTCTGATTGAACAGTTCCTAACAAACTCAGTTGTTGTGAAGCTGAATCATTTTATGTGAACGACGTTAGAAACTGGAGAAGAATCAGATGTGAGAGACGTTTTGTTCAGGCAGATCTGTCATCAGTCTGCAGGTTTGGACCAAGGATCAGTTCAGACCAGTTCCAACAGTTAATGACTCAGGATTAGTTATGTGAAAATTTGACACGTTCATATTTGTTAAAAATATTAAGCTTTTACCAAATTTTGTATTTTTACTATGTGGGACATGTACAACTCTAACAATAAATATAAAGTATTTGTTATGGACAATAATGCACCACATTGGTTAAACTCATAAATCAGTCTCTACACAAATCACAAACTGAGTGATTATCAGACATCTGAAAAGTATTTTTTACTGTAAATTTCATTTGACCAGTCTTTAAATTTGATTCCAGAGGACACAGTTTGTCTCTGCAGCCACAAATGATGAATTTGGACATTAGTGCACACAGAATGGCTGACTTGCACATCTGTGAAGGCTCCATTCAAACTGTATGATGTCTACAGCTTTTGGAGCAACACATGCTGCCGTCGACTCTTTTTCAGGGGAGGCCTTGTTTATCTCAGCAACACAATGTTAAACCACATGTTGCAGCAGCACGGCTCAGTAGCTGATTAATGTTTTTTTAGACAACTGACAAGGATGTCGGTGCTCGGCCCGACCCCCAGCAGCACAGATGCCTGCCTCAGCATCGTCCACAGCCTGATGTGCCACCGGCAGGGGGGGGAGAACGAGGGCTTTGCCAAGCGGGCCATCGAGAGCCTGGTGAAAAAGCTGAAGGAGAAGAAGGATGAGCTGGACTCACTGATCACTGCCGTCACCACCAACGGCGTCCACCCCAGCAAGTGTGTCACCATCCAGAGGACGCTGGACGGGAGGCTGCAGGTAGTGGGGGGTGGGCACTAAACAATGAGTTTGTTCGTCTTCCCCATCAGGAAGGACAGAGTTGTGACGGCACAAACACTTTTCCTGGAAACAAATGACTTAAGTTGACACTAGTAGAGAGCAGGTGATTGTTTGTGAGCAGGGATGGAGCAGGATTCTGGAGCCAGTGCCCAGGGACCACCTGGATTCAGCTTCGAGCTACATAGCTGCCACATGGAGGGAAATGAATCTGCTGCTGTTGTTAGTTTTTGATAGTAACGTGCCGTTTCCACTTCTCTGTCACATATAAATATAAAGTCCGTTTTATTTCTAAAGTCTAGTATCAGAATCACAAATGAGGCTGCTCCCCCCAGTCTGATAGCGGGGATGTTAATGGCAGGTATTTGAGCAGCACGTCAAGGTGCGTGTCTGTGTTGTATTTTTACAGTGTGAGTTCAGCACAGCAGACTGGGCGTGTCTCAGCCAGTATCTCAACAGAATTGCTCCTCACATCAAACACATCCTGCGTTTCCCTCTGCAGACCTCAGCATAGGTTTAAAGCAGCAACCGACAGACCTTTTCCACAACCACTCAAACATTTAGGAGCTCATCACATTTGTTCAACAGGTCCTTAAACCTTCATAACCCAACAAGAAGTTCCATTTTTCCCTAAAGAGTCTGAAAGTCTTCATCAGAACCTTTCCCATTGTCAATAGCTCTTAATGAAGAAGGAACCTGAAAAACCAAAGAAAGGTCTTCCAATACACCGGGAACCTTTTCCGGCTCTTCTCAATTGCTTTCATTAGTCCGTGGATCATCTGTTATTCTATGAAACCTCCTCAGAAGGCTGTGCCTTAGAAAGGACCTCTGAACCCAGACCAGTTTCTTCAGGCCAGGCTGAAGAAATGCTGAGACTACAACAAGCAGCTAGAACTACCGCCTTGGCACAGTGACATAAACTGTTTGTGTTGGACACATGGACAACAGACTGACTTCAGAATCCCAGTCAACACACACCAGGGTTTGTTGGTTCTTCAAGCTCAAAGAAATGAGGCTACGCTGGACATGTCATGCACACAGCTGTGTGAGACTGTTGGATTGTGCAGGGTCCTGAAAGGAACCATGAGGATCTGGATTCTAGATCTGCGAGAGCCAGCACAAATACATCAGAATCTTTATCAGACCTTCGCAGCTTAGAAGCAGCATTCTGTTGACAATTCAGGGAGGGTTTAATGACCCCATTAAATGTGGAACTGTGAACCTAAGAACGGAACCTATATACAAAATCCAAAAACACAAAGAGCCCGAAGACAGAAATTCTGATATAATAGTGTCAGGCAGTGAGAGACAGACAGTTTCCCTGTTCCTGGAGGAGGAGGAGGAGGAAGGGCAGGCTGGATTGTTTTGTCTGAAACACAGGAAAGGGGCTGGGTCATGTTAAACCAGCCTGTGTGTGTGTGTGCGCACGGAGACAGATGGGCAGAGGAAGGGAATGTGCAGACGTCTCAGTTTTCTGCTGCAATCTAAGACCACAGAGACTCTGCACTGTAAAAAAAAAGTAGAGTTAAATCTGCTCTGCTGTTAAGGTGTTTGACTTGATCTCTAACACCGATAATCTGTACATCAGAACTTAAGCGGGATGTTAGCATCTTTTGCTGTTTGTCTATAAAGGTGATTCCTGCTGTTCTTCACCTAGAGGCCCGGTCCATGTCATGATCCAAAGACAAATTTACAATAGCTGCTGAAGCTCCAAACTCTGGTGTCTTTCCATAGTTTGAGACTTTATTTTAAATAATCTGTGCACATTTTCTGTATGATGCTCCTCATCAGCACATTTGTGTAACAGGCAACAACATAAACACACTGAAATGTCATTTCAAATGACCATTTATATTAGGTCACTGTATTTATGGCAGAAGTCTTCCCCGTTCATTTAAACTGAACAGTGTTTTTACAGTGTGTGTGAATGTTGTGTCTGCTTATCCCTGCCCTTCACCTGTGCACACAGAACACACACAGAACTATTCATCTGCACCCCCCCCAAACACACACACACACACACCTGTAGAATGTTACTAATAATCTGATCCATAAATACAGTTTATATTGGACTGTGATGTGTGCTCAGAAAAAAACTTTTATCTTGTTTTTTCAGGCAGCTCAGAGCAGCAAATCACCTATAATTGTCCAAAACGTCACACATATTTAGGAGCTAAAGTCAGATCAGGCTGTCACCATCCTGACTGAGGACATGTCTTCTGTCTCCTTCAACACGTAGCAGAGCTGCAGACGTGTGCCAACTGTTTAGGAGTTGTCACGAGTCAAAGTTCAGATACGTAGATTTTGGCTTGAAGATCTTTAACTGTTGCCAAGTTGAAAGAGAGAAAAATAGTGCTTACAGTTTATTGATAGTTTGATCAAAGTAAAAGAAAACCTGTATTCTGAAAAAACTCGATCCATGGGCCTGGATGTAGCTATAGTCAACTTAAGTTAGATTCTTTTACCACTGCAGGTATTGAAAGGGAGGTGGACATCTCAGTGGAATAACGAGAAAAGGTGGATTATCTCTTTTTCCATGTTAATGTTTTCCATCAGTAATAATAATAATAATAAGTAATTCCGTGAGTCAGCAGCCCCCAGCCTATCGTTGAACTAACTTTTATCTGATTCAGTGTTACTCAAGTGTCTACAAAGGATGTTTCATTTTCTCTGGGAGTGGACTCATGTCAACTGGGCTTCTTTTTTCTTAAGGCAACGTCTCCATCCACAGACATAAATACTTTTGCAGACAGGGGGTTATGGGTAATCGTTGGCTATAAAGGCTCAAACCTCCAAAACAGAATGTTATATATGTGCACTGATAAGCTGATGAGTTAAAGTCATAAATCATTAGGCGCGTGCTTCTTGGTGGATGTGTAAAGTGGTCTGAGTCTTCCTGGGGATGGATGAAAGGGCAAAATGGAGAGTGGAAGGCAGGTTGTGCATGGGGCCGGATTCTTCATGTGAACATAAATGGCTTCACGTACTCTCTCTACCATTTGTCTCCTGTGTTAAAAAAGTGGACATTGTTGCCCATCCCCAGGAAGTGGTGAAATGTTTCTAGAGAAGAAAGAAATTCAGCTGACAGGACTTAATCTCCAGGTAAACCTTCGCCGGCTCTCTGTCACCTCCCTGTTTGTCTGCCTGTCTTTCTGTCTATAGGTAGCCGGTAGAAAAGGTTTCCCTCATGTGATCTATGCGCGCCTGTGGCGTTGGCCCGACCTTCACAAGAATGAGTTAAAACACGTCAAGTTCTGTCAGTTTGCCTTCGATTTGAAGTACGACAGCGTGTGTGTGAATCCCTACCACTATGAGAGGGTGGCATCCCCTGCTGCTACAGGTAAATACATCCCTCCAGTAGAGTTGAGTATCATTTGAATTTTACCAGTTCAGATTCTGCTTTTTGATTCCGGTTCCTGTCAATTCCTTGTTTTGATTATAAGATGGGTAAAAAAAATTTGTCTTTCACATTAACACCATGCTGACGTTTGATTAGATAGAATGTACAGCCAGACTTGTAGCTAATTACCTTCCAACACGCATGGTGTTTTTCATCATTATCAATTAAAATCTGAAGCCACAGTTTTCGCAGTGATCACATTGTAACACTGCCACACACACTAACTTGTATCTAAACATACGAACATGCTGCAGCGTTCATCCATGAATTTGTCCCATAAACATGTCCTTGCAGATGTGTAGCTTTGTCTGGAATGGATAAGCAGAACCAAAGTTCGGTTTTTGTTACAGGTACCTGGGACTTGGCTTTTTTTTTAGTTTTGCTCTACTTTAGAACCTGGTTTCCAGCTCTTCTGAACTGTGTTCCAGCCTACAGCCATACATCAACACTTATTGATGTACATGCGTATTGATTAGAAGGTGTCCAGATGAAACATCTCGATGAACATAGTGAACCTTGGCTGATGCTGCTGGAGATCATTTAATTAAAATCTTGCTAATGCAACATTTTGTACATGTTACAGGACATTACATAACATAACATAACAGGTAACGTAATATAACCCTAACATAAAGGGTTGTTTTAATATAAAAGGTTGCATAATGTAACAGGTCCCTCAGCTTTGTGTCGTATTCAGTGGATTTCTTTTGCAGATGAATAGATAGATAGGTAAATTTGTAAAAGAGACATCATAGTGTGAAATGAAGCAGTGGGCAAATATTCCTCTTCCCTGTGAAGACATGAAAATATCTGAGTAGGTGTTTCAGTCTGTCCTCTAAAAACAGAAACGGGCTGTTTCCGGTTTCAGTGTGTTTAGTCTGACTCTTCATGTCCACGGTGACAGTTTGTTTTCTCGCTCTTCAAACTGCAGAGACGTCTCATGAATACATGTTTGATTTAATATTTGTTTTTTCTTCCTTCAGGTCCTCAGTCTCTTATAAAGGAGGAGTTCATTCAGGACTGCCTTCAAATCGGCCTGCCCACCCACCCTGACCCCTACACCCAGCCACAGCCCCAGCCCCAGCCCCAGCCCCAGCCTGTCAGCATGTATACCAGCATGCCCCTGTCTCCTCCAGGTCAGATGTCACAGATTTGTTACATGTCAAGTTTTGTATAATATTAATAATGACTAATGATGGCTCCATGGCTACAGCTCTGTCAGCTGCTGGGGTTGGGGGGGGCAGTGTCAGCAGTGAGGGACCGGGCCTCCTTCAGATTGCCACACCTCAGAACCACGGGGGTCAGGCCTCTCCACCTCATCCTAACCCCCCTCACACCCCCCAGACTCCTCAACCTCCCACCTCTACCTCCCCGCACCAGCAGAGGCCGGAGTACAGCAGCCCCCCCAAACCTGGTACTTTATGCTTTATGCTGCACTGAAGTTACATGACATAATATGGAAACATAGTTATCGTTGACTTTTTAGCTAGTAACAATGTGAAGGTGGAGGGTCAGGACCAGGAGTGGCAGTAATACAGTTTGTGGTGGTGGTACTAATGGCACTAGAAGCAGTGGGACTGCCTGTTGCAACAGTAAGAGCGTTAGCACTTCCTACAGCTAAGAATAATGTTAATAGTGTTTTAGCAGCCATCAGCTTTGATAGTAGACCTGGTAATGTTAGTAGTAGCAACAGTAGACGTGGTAGTAGTACTAGTATTAGAAGCAGTACATATACTGTAGTGCTAGTAGTAATAATAGCAATGGTTGGAACAAAAGCACAAATAGTAATTCATAAGGTAAAATGAAATGGAGCTTAACTGTAACAGGCTGTATGAGTAGTGTAGTAGTAGTAGGAGTAGAAGTACTGCAGTAGTAATAGTAACATCAGTCAGATTATCACCTGTGACATGTCTCAGCAGCTGCCTGGCCAGGTAACAGTCTGAGTGGGCGGGGCCACCAGCAGTCTGCATTACATCATCATCACCATGCCCCCAACACACACTTCTGTAAGACATCGTGTAACATTTTGAAGTAGTGTAGTAATAATGTGCAGTAGTACTTAATATTTAGGTTGAGTGTTTGTTCCTGCAGGGTCACAGCATCACAGCACTGCGCCATATCCACAGCCAGTGTCCAACCACCCAGGTAACAGAACACCGTCCAACAGTTTCCTCACGTCAACAAAAATCTTCACTTCCAAAACGTCTACTAGCTACTTAAGAATGTCTGTTTCCCAAAAATGTCCCAAGAAAAAAACTCCTCACTTTGTCCCCACCTCTTTGTCTGTTTCACAGGTCCTGAGTTCTGGTGCTCCATCTCATACTTTGAGTTGGATGTTCAGGTTGGGGAGATGTTTAAGGTCCAGTCCAGCTGTCCTGTGGTGACAGTGGATGGATATGTCGATCCCTCAGGGGGGGATCGCTTCTGTCTGGGACAGTTGAGCAACGTCCACCGCACTGCCGCCAGCCACCGTGCCAGGTAACCATTCTGACCGGAAACGGGCCTGGGAACACCAGCAGCATCTGTACTGGGAGTGGCACTTCTCTTCTGGTCCTTGTTTTTCTGCAGGCTCCACATCGGTCGGGGGGTGCAGCTGGAGTGTCGGGGAGAAGGAGACGTTTGGATGCATTGCCTCAGTGACCACTCAGTGTTTGTCCAGAGTTTCTACCTGGACCGAGAGGCTGGCAGAGTCCCTGGAGATGGAGTACATAAGATCTACCCCGGAGCTTATATCAAGGTGAGTGTGTCCAAATGCATATGATGTCAGGCATATTCAAAATTTTGTTTCCAGACTAATGAACTAGTCAGGGTCTCTCTGCAAAGGTAACTTTACAAGTGTTAAAAGGTAAAAGTTGTCTCAGTTTTGCTTCTGATGTTTTTATTTGGTATCTTACAGACGTCGTCTTGAGAAAGTGAGAATTGCTTTTTAAATTTAATGATGAATCTTCCATGCACAAGTTAGTTGCTCTGTACTAGGACTGATACTTATGTCTCTATATATGTCTCCTGTTGACAACATTATTAGAAAAGATCAAGGGATTTCGGCTTGTCTCTTCGGGGCTTGCCACAGCTATAGACTAAGACAGCTGGGGGACCCCTCTGATGCACTAAGCTCCTCTTCTCTCTCCTCTCCCCCTGCATAACCTTTGCATGACATTAACTCTGTGTCTTCTGTCTTCTGTAGTTCTCTGTCTCCCTCTCTCTGTCCCTGTCTTCAGGTGTCCCTGGCTTTGGAACTGTGTGTCTTCCAGTGCGCAGCTACTGGTCCTACCAACCCACCCAATGTTTTGTTGTTGCTTTCGTTGCTCTTTTCTATTCTCCCTTAACTTTCCACTCAGCCCAACTGGTCAAGGCAGATGGCCGCCCACCCTGAGCCTGGCTCTGTTTGAGAATTCTTCCTTTAAAGAGGGTTTTCTTCCCCACTGCCCCCTTTAGTGCTGAACAAAGGGAATTTGGGGTTTTCTTTAAATATCAGTATAGTCCTGACTTTATTATGTACCTTGATAGTGCCTTGATATAATTTTGTTGTGAAATGACGCTATATAAATAAAGTTATATGAAATTGCATGGTAACATGGGCATTTTTGCCTTACGCTCACAATGTCTGAGGCTGTTGGAGATCATGTGGTTAGACAGACTTGCGGTCTGTGATGATTGTATTTACACATTGAAAAAAAGCATATACTAATTCTGGAATACTAAATTATTTATTGTTGTATTTATAGTTTGATTTTTAGTTTACTCAATGTGCAGTGCATAGATGTAAATGTTGAAGATGCACTGTAAAGAATTTGTGTAAAAGTGATATAGTTTTTCTAATAATGTGAACAACTTTGTGTCAGACATTATTGGTTTATTTTTCACAGTCCTAGGGCCAGGCCTATGGGATGGCTAGGGGGGGTTGTGGCTAAGGGGGGTTTGTCCTATGTAATGCTAGTAATTCTGCTTATTATGATGTCAGAAAAACTATTGTTTAATACCTGTTAGAGGTATTCAAAGAAATGAGTTGTCCTGTATTCTATTTTCTCTATTAACACATCCATGTTTCCATGTAGGAACAGATGTTTAAATCCATAATTGTACAGATAATAGCATGTACTGTCTAAATTAAAATATAGGTACAAAGTTACTGCTACTGCAAATGCAGTGTCATTGAGTATGTTTGAACATTTCTCTTAAAGTTTCACAATCAGATACATTACACTACAGCTTGTAACGTTACTGCTCAGGTTGTACACATATACACAACATGGACTTTCTCTGCCAGCATTAGTGTCCAGTCAAGATGACTTATCCTTAAAATGAACATGTTCATACCCTGGTTGTATGTCAGGTATAAGCACTTAGCCGGACACTCAAAAAGCTACTCGGAAAAGTTGCATTTTTGATGTTTGAAAGTAATTGCCTTCATTCACAGTTGAAGTACCTGAAGCTTGTTCTGTGCTTAACCTGCAGGTGTTTGACCTAAGACAGTGTCACAGACAGATGCAACAGCAGGCGGCGGCAGCTCAGGCAGCTGTGGCAACACAGACGGCCGCAGTGGCTGGTGCAATTCCTGGTCTGAACAGTTTAGGAGGGATTGCCCCGGCTGTTGGTAAGTATCACCTGTCTTCCCCTGTGGCTCCTGTCCGCAAGGCACAAATGAAGAATGTCCCAATGTGAAAAAGTGCACGGATGAAAAACATGACTAGGCTTAGTCATAGACTTACACCTATTTCTTGCCTATTTTAATACACTTCTACAAAACCACTGACCATTTCCCAAACAACATGCTTCACCTCCCTCTGTGCTTTAGCAGTTAAACTGTAACCAGTGAGAATCAGCCTGACACACAGAGCACAGCACCACCTGGAGCACAGATCTGACACTGAATCCAGAGGTTCTGATGAGCAAGCTGCTACAACTTGGTTGCAATAATAATCTGACTTTTTCTGATCAAATTGTGACTCTTTGCTATAATTACAGTTTTATTTTAGAATAACTTTATTTCTAAAAATCTCACATCTTCTCTGACACACATAAACACAGATTCCTGGTTTCACAAACTTATATACTGTTAATGTGATAAATAACCAGGTTTCTCATGCTCCTCGTATACATCAATACCTGAAAACCAATGCTCGGGAGAACTTGTTAAAAGAATTTGTGTATGTCATATATATAGTGATCTTCTAAATGTGTTAATTTAGAAGATCACTATACATATGAAGAAGAAGTTAATTTCTCACACTCAGAGTTTCTACTCCCTGTCCTCATGTCCAGTTTCTCCTGATGTTAGATTTCAGAATGAAGAAGTGTACTACCCTTTACTGATATCACCTGTGTGTTCTTGAGTGTCAGCCAGTCACATATCCCCCCTCCTCTTGCAGGTGTATGTTCAGCTGCGGGTCTGGGGGTGGATGACCTGCGCAGGTTATGTATAGTGCGTCTGAGCTTCGTTAAAGGTTGGGGGTGTGATTATCCTCGGCAGAGCATCAAAGACACCCCCTGCTGGCTGGAGGTTCACCTGCACCGAGCGCTGCAGCTGCTCGACCAGGTGCTGCACATGCTTCCACAGCAGGAACACACGCTCTGACCGGCTGCAAAAGGCTGTAGCTCATTGGTCACTTCACACAGGTACAGACAATCAGGCAACCACAGGATCATATTCCTCCTATCGACTTCCATGGATACCAGCATTCGGGGAGACACAGTAAAGAATCACAATCAGAAAACTGTTTATTGCCAGGCACAGTTAAGAACATTTAACACTGCTAGGAATTTGTCTTGGTGTCGGTGCAAACACAAAATCTGCAGAAAGAAAAGTTAACGTGCAAAGGTGTGACACAATATGAAAAATGTACAGAAATAATGTAATACATTAAAATTAAAAATAAGATATGTGAATGTACATTGTAAGGTAGTAGTACAACTTGAAAAGTTAAAGTGACTGTCTGTGAGATGGGGGGTTATCTGGGGGGAACATGGCCACTGTTCACCAGGCTGACTGCAGTGGGGAAGAGCTCCTGGTCCTGATGGACCGGAGCCTCTTGCCGGAGGGGAGGGGCAGAAAGAGTTTAGGTCCGGGATGAGATGGGCCGGCTGCTCATCTCCGGGTCCTAGAGACGTACAGGCACCTGAAGAGATGGGAGGTTGCAGCCGATCACCTTCTCAGCAGAGAGGATGATGCGCTGCATCTTGTTATTGTCCTTTGGCGTGGCTGCAGCGAACCAGACCGTGATGGCGCATGTGAGAATGGATGAATGGATAAATAAACAGTCAATTTACACAAAACCTGTAAGGAAAGTCATTGAGAGGGTTAAGAAAGTAAGGTGATGAGGAAGAGGTTTCCTGGAGCTCCTCAGTCAAAAGGAAAACATTTAAGAGTTTACAGTGCAGTGGTGGAAATCAGTCACGTATGCAAGGTAATGATAAAATGCAGTATAAAAACATATACCCTATACCGACACAACCCACTACATGTAATAAATAAAAGGTTTGTTTTTACAAATCATATTTAGAGAGGATGCCAAAAAACTATTTGTTATAATTGGAGTGAACTGACCCTTCGGCCTCTAAAGAGCAATTTCAGATTTGCGCTTATTTTTATGTTGTTGTTCCTTTAACAAGTTGCTGACTATTTATTTGATTGTTATATACCACAGATCATACCTTCACGATTCAGAAATATAGATTATTTATTCTGTCGGCTTTTATCACATTTTAAAGGCTTTTATAATGAAAAGTGCTGCAAAATATCTGCTGTTTACTGAAATTAAACTTTTATGATCAATGTAATAAGTAATTGTTTCCTCTGCATCTTTATTTTTCTTCTAATTAGATTTTTTGTTTTACTTCCACTATCTTCAAAAAACTGTCATCTGGAGTTCACATGTTGTCCACCAGGTAACAGTAAGCAGGACACTGAAAGGCACCTCTTCCTGTCCTTGTTCAAGTGTTTCTTCACCTGCTGCTACTGTCTGTACCCAGTACAGAAAATAAAACATAATGAACAGACACCTTATCCACTTGAAAGAACCATGAGAAGCATATAGAGGTAACATTAAGGATTATTTATTATCTAATAATTTATAGATACAGAAAATAAAGTGTGTAATTGTATCAGAATTTAACATGCACTAATAACACAAATACTAATAACAATAAACAATCTATAATAAAAGGTTCATTTGACATTTCACATCAGTACAACATTACGTTAATTTAATGGCACAACAAACTAAAGAAGAACACAAGGAAACCTGTCTAATAGGTTTTTGTTGTTTCTCTTAAGGTACATAATCATGCAATAAAGCAAAATCAAGCATTAGTTTATAATTTAACATTATTGAGGAGATTAATGGATGTCCCAACAGAGGACATGTGGTTTTGCTGGTGTCAGAGAGGAAGATGCCCAGGATAGAGTGAGGTGGAAACGGATGATTCACTGTGGCGACCCCTGATGGGAAAAGCCGAGAGAGTAGTAGTTTATAATTTAACATTACTATGTAATTTGTTATTGTCTATAATTATACATTTGTCTATATTTTCTTAGTTTTCAACCGTTTGCAATTAAATTGTTGATGAATTAATAATTCCTTGTTATTCATCATTTGGACCGAACTTTAGGGAATTAGTAAAATGTGGCGCTAAAGCGGACAAAGACTGGGCGTGTGTAAAGTTTAAATATTTCCGCTCGCCTTCCTATTGGTCAAAGAAAATAACGCCTTCGCGCCGCGAACCAATTATGGAAGAAAACGTTTATGTTGTGGGCGGGACACCCTGAATTGCTTGACCAATAGGTGGCCAGAATCTAAAAATATCTGAATATTCAGCGTCGAAGGGGCGTGGTGTCACTGTGGAGGTCGGGCGCCGCGAACATGGAGGTTTAGTGATCGCTAGATACTCGCTGGCGAAGCAGGGCGCCTTGCTGAATTGTCTTTTTTAATTTCACTTTTTCTTTGTTCTTTTTTTTTGCCCTCTGCTCTGGCCTCGACATGGAGATGAAGAAGAGGTTCAGTTTGGAGCTGAGGAACAGAAACCCAGCCGAGGTGTGTAACTACAACAGCGCGGAATTTGATTTATTTATTTGCAGCGGAACAAACGGGTGAAGGATGCCGACGTGACGATGATGGAAACGCTGAGGTGGAGCACGTCGCGTCTTCAAATGCTGCCGTTTGGCTCCGACATTTTGACCCAGAAAACAATCACACTGTGGCTCCAACATGGAGGAAACTCCCGCGGTCGGTGTTGAAGGAGCATGCCGCGGCTCCCTGGAGCTAACAGGCTAACCTGGCAGGCTGCCGCCGGAGTAACGCGCCTGCTGTTTGGCGGTTCCGCTCGGTAAACGGCCGGCTACCATTTTAGCCTTCGCTGCGTAAATGGGCGGTTATCCGCGGTGCGTGCAATCTAATGGCGCGTCCAAGCAGCCGCCAGAATGGAACTTACTTTGTCATAATCGGGGGCGTTTTCTGTCTCGGTGCGATTTGAGCCTTTTAGTTGCTGAGCTACTGCGGGGCAGGTCGGTTAACACTTGAGCGGTCTCCATCGACATGAGTCTGGAGTTCACCCTGCTGTTCCCGCCCACTCTGCCGTGTTCTGGTGGAGGACGCAGCCGAACTACGACCCGCTTCGGTTAGGTGGCGAATTTGCCCGGAGGCGCGTGAGCAGTCGCACAGAGGACAAAGGCAACGAGGCGTGTGGACAGTCAGCGGCGGAGTGACGTTTCCGTGACGGAGAAATCGCGCTACGTCTCTGAGTCGCTGGCCGCGTTTTTTATCAGTCACCTTTCATTTCAATTCACGGCGCTCGGCGAGCGCAGCGGAGCTGGAGACTGTGCGCTCATATCCGTCCTCTGTTCGCCAGTGCGTTGAGATGATTCACTCCGGGTTGTTTGTCCTTCCGGTTCGGGACACTGTGCTAAACCTGTGTGTGTGTGATCAGTTTAGTTTCTCAGTTTAATCACTGGTGTGGTCTTTTGAGTTACTGTATATGCTGAGTTACAGGAATCCAAGTCTAGATCTTAGGTTTATTGGCGTGTATTTAATGTTTTCCCACAATCACACACAACTGTTCTTGCTTTTCAGTTATTATCCCCTGCCAACTATATATTTTTTGGATTGGTATTTGGATCAAGATGTGGTCTGTTGTTGTCTCCAGGTGGCAGAGCTGGTGGTGGATAACTGCCGCTCCACAGATGGAGAGGTAGAAGGCCTGACAGAAGAGTACTCGGAGCTGGAGGTCCTCAGTATGGTGAATGTCGGCCTCACCTCGCTCTCCAAACTGCCCTCGCTTCCTAAGCTGCGCAAGGTCAGTTTCCCGTTGTCCAACAGGCTTCGGGCCGGCTTCTGTACCACACTGCACTGTGTCCTGCCTCCGTGTGGGGCAGGCAGGAGGTTTAAACAGCTGACTGGTGTGTGCTTATGTGTGTTTCAGTTGGAGGTGAGTGATAACACAATCTCAGGAGGTTTGGACACACTGGCAGAGAAGTGTCCCAACCTGACGTACCTGAACCTAAGTGGGAACAAGATCAAAGGGCTGAGCTCCATCGAGCCTCTGGTAAATATCCCAGCATCAGTGCAAACATTAGACTCAGTGTTTGTATGTTGGCAAGAAAAAAAATCCTCTGGGCTCAGATTAGTTGATTAAATTCCTTTTTTCTTAAATAGATTTTTAAATGTCAAATTAGTTTTTCTACTTTACTGTCAGTGTTATAAAGTTTCTTGAAAAATCTTAATTAAATTTATATATTTTGCAGCTGCGACAGGCATCCATCAGGGATGAAATGGGGTACTTCAGTTATTTAATCCTTCAAATCAAACTTGATTACAGACAGGGTGTCAGAGGGTGGTCTACAAAAAAGAAGCAACTGTCAACACGGATATGCTGGCAGAGAGCATGGCAGCGGAGAGTTGTACTCTGGTGACATGAGATCCACAATGCAGTTCGATTTTCCCGTCCTCTCCTAATTGGTCACTAACAAGTGCACATACTTTCAGGGCAGGTCTGTCTCGTCGCTCTGCAGTCCTCTTCAAAAGCCAGCTGGTAAGGCTGACCATACTGTGCCGCCTTACAGCGTCCTTATGTGCCGCCACCGATGCTTTAGCTAGCATAGCGGTGTGTGACACACAAATGATGCTAAGGGCTGCTTATGTTAAACCTTTATAGTAATGGCAAAAGTGGCACATCCCCTCACTACACAGGTCATGAACAAGATTTTTCATTGTCATTAAATCAAAGTCATTTTCATTTGTCATTGAAATGTAAATGCTGTAATTTGATTTGTAACTTGCATGGATGCGATGCTGGCGTGACCACACCGCACACGTGGGATGTTACTAATAGCGGTCCAAGGGACCGCTCAGGAAGTTTGTGTATTTGCTCAGACACATGAAATTAGAGGGAATTGGTACCAGCTGTGGTTGCTGATGTTTACTAATTCTGAGCCGCAATATGTTTTCCTGGAGTTGCTGCTTCTCTTGTTGTATCTGTTATTGCAGCCAGAAGTTCATTGTCTTGAGTTGAATGAACAGGAACTGCTATTCTCTTGTCACTACAGATGGGTTTAATCCTTATTTGCTCCTTATATTCATCTTGAGGCGGTTTGAAGTGTTTGTTTGGCTTGTTTGATGGGATTTTCCACACTAAAGTGCTCCAAATAAACTGGGAGGTGTGTCTGGCATTTTGGTTTAAAAACTTGTTCTTCACGCTCCATTGTCAGAGGAAAGGTCCAGGATATTTCATTTCTTGGCATGGCAACTGTGAAATGTGGCTCGAAAGACCATAAAAATAAAGACAAATACACTAAACCTAAATTATGTACAGATTTTCAAATCTACCAACAGAGGGCAATCTATGACCACAAGTAATTACTTCATCCTCTCTTGGTCAAAACTTGCCAATGAATTGTCAACAATAGTCCATTGCAGTCTGCTCATTTGGTAACACAAGCATCATGGAAAGCACACAGATAAGTAAGCACTCTATTGTATTAGATATTTCTAATAGCAGGTTATTTCTATAAATAAGTACACAGTCTTGAAAAATGGCCATGCAGTATTAGCAAGTAGGATAAGATAAACCTTTATTCGTCCCACGGTGGGAAAATTTCCATGTTACAGCAGCACAGAATGTGCAGTGCACGGCAAAAAAAAGACTTTCAGAATGCAGTATATAGAAACTAAAATGAAAAGAATAAAAATATCTCACATGTTTACACAGTCATATAAGTAATTGCACCATGGGTCATTTGTTTGTAGTAGTGGTTCAGTAGGAGCAGCTCTGATTTACAGTCTGACAGCAGCAGCGAAAAAACCTTCGATGTCTCGGCTTCACACATTTAGGATATAACAGTCAGTCAGTGAAGGAGCTGCTCAGACGTGACGCTGTGACGTACGGGGGTGGGAGTCGTTCTCCGAGGATGGCCGAGGCCACGACTAAGTCAATAATGGTCTTTAGTAGTGCTCCCAGCACTCTAAAAGATCATAGTCTCCTCAGCAAAAGGAGTCTGCTCTGTGTGGAGTGTCAGCGCCTGCAGATGTCCACCTCCAGCTCTTAGGTTCTCTCTGTGTCTGGAGATGGCTCCACTGGCATACTCCATAAAGTTCTGGATCAGTTCTCTGTAAAAGTATTCGGTCATTGTCATCAGTGATCAGGCCAATATGGCAGTCATCAGAGCACGTCTGCAGATGACAGCATCTGAGCTGAACATGAAGTCTGCAATGTAAAAGGTGAACAGAAATGAAGCCAGAACAGTTCCCTGTATCGCAAACAACCATGTCTGTGTCTCAAGCCCTGACATTACTGTAGTCGGTTTAAGAGAGAGTCCAGTATCCAGGTAGAGAGATGTTGGTCCACCCCCATGTGTACCAACTAATCCCTCAGGAGTGCAGGTTGGATGGTGTTAACAGCACTGGAGAAATCCAAAAACATACAGTAACTCTCACAGAGCTCTATTCAGGAGGAAGATGATGTCTTCAACTCCAATGCCCGGCTGGCATCTTCAGAGCGGCTAGCTCGTCCATCTTCTTGGGCTCGTTCCCAGACACAAAACTAAACAGAGAATTTTCAAACATGTTTGATTTCCATTGTGCACCTCTCATATTCATACTCTCCTGTACTCTGAAAGGAAGTACGAAGTGTCAAAATAAAGTAAAACGGTTACCACATAACCGGGAGCTGCTGCAACAGGCTGCCACTCAGTGCGGTGCCTAGTAGGTCTTCTATACAAATCTACATGACTACGAGGACTCTTAAACTGCTTAAACCTACAGTACAACACAGTTTACAGACATAGTGCTTATAGCTTAATATACAATTACTCACTTTGCTTGAGTAATTGTATATTATATTGGAGCTAATGTGTTTTTTTGTTTTGTTTTTTGAATGAATGAATTCTGTCTGAGAGTGGAAAATTATCCTCTGTCATGGCTCTGAACCTGCAGCAGAACCTGAAGAACCTGCAGAGTCTGGACCTGTACAGCTGTGAAGTGACCACACTGGATGACTACAGAGAGAGCGTGTTTGAGCTGCTGCCTCAGCTCACGTATCTGGACGGATATGACCAGGAAGACAACGAGGTGCCTGATTCCGAAGCTGACAATGGTGAGTCTGAGACCACGTCACCGGTAAATTTTGTGCTAGACAGATCTGTGTCCACATTTGAGCATCTGAGGAAGGGCGGATCCAGAAACAGCTTTTCCTACTGATATTGCCCATTTGGTCATATTTACTGGCAAATGGCATACTGTTGAGTTTTAATCCTGTCTTGTCTGTGAATTTGGTCTGAACATCAATTCAAATGATTTATGTCTCATAGTGAACTGAAAAACAAGACACAAATGCCACTCCACAGATCTCAAGCTGATAGTCCCACTAAATGTCACTTACAATTAAATGTTGTCAAAAATGTATTTAGAAATTTTAACGAAAATAATTTTGACCACTGATCCTCTTAAGTGGCAAAGGGGGTGAAGTCTATCCCAACATTTTGTCTTTTCATCTCAGGGCTCACACACAGAGAGACAAACAACCATTTACACTCACCTTCACAGCTATGGGGCAAATTAGACCCATCCATTAGCATAACATGTCTTTGGACTGTGGGAGGGAAGCCATTAAAGCACATGGAGAAGGGGCAGAATCTACCCAGATGGGACCCTGCTGGCAGCCACCGCCATATTGCCAGTTATCAAATGTTGTTGTCTTTTTCCTTTTAAATCATGTTATATAGTCAACAGATCAGGAGTCTTGGATGAAAAGGAGAAATTAAAACATTTTGGTGATGACGCTTGTTGCACTTGATGACGGTGTTGCAGAAGATGATGATGAAGCGGGTCCACACGGAGATGACGATGAGGATGACGATGAGGATGAAGAGGATGGCTCTGAGGGGGAGGAAGAAGAGGTTGGCCTGTCATACCTGATGAAGGAGGGAATCCAGGTTAGTCCTTGTCCATCCACTAAGTTTATTGTAAGTTGCTTTGGACAAAAGCCTCTGCCACATGACTAAATGTAAAGGGTCAAAAAGAAAAATATTTGAACAAAAGTTGACATAATTATTGTTGAACAAAGATGAGACACACCAACAATAGTAGCTGTTGTACAGTCCTATTGCTTTCTATGATTGTTTGACACCGAAACAGTGACTGGCTACATGCACTTGAATAACCAGGGTCTCAGCGAAATCATGCAGCTGATACACAACAATAACTGTCTCAATCAGTTGTCTTTTTAAATCGTTCGTTAGGTGATCGAAACCTGGCTCGAATTGCTTGGACAACACAGGCCGGCAAAACAAGACGGCTCTCCCTTCCAAGAGTCCCTCCTTTCAGAATCCATTATGAAAAATGATAATCAGCAAGCCGCTATTGCCTACAATATGAATTGTTCGTATTCGAGTTGCTGTTCTTTACCAGCACAAAGCAAATCTCTAAAGCCAAAGCTAGACAGCTTTGTAAGCCTGACATCCAATGCTGATTTCTCACAGGTAACACACATGTGGCTGGTAATGTGTAGTAACTTTACTCATTGCTAATGCACAAGCTAACGTTAACAATGTAATCTAATGCAGGGCCGTTAGCAGCGTACACTAGTGCTACGCCTGGCACTCCAATCTTACTAGTCGCAGTTTGTAAGCCCACGGCAATGTTGCAGGGGAATAAAATGGAATCTCTTTGTATAGAAAATATGGCGGGATCTGAGTGTCTCTTCATTCTTAAATTCTGCCTGACCTATTTTTGGTCAACCCCCCATTGAATACACATGGCCTTCGGATATACGTGGCTAAGAAATCTGCAACAGGAATCTTCTTGGTGAAATGAGGTTTCCCTGATGCCCTACCTCGATCTCAGAAATCTGGAATACAGTTTATATTCCTGATTAAGCTTACAGTTTCTCGGGAAAGCTGACAGAAAGCTGACTGTAACCCGGTTACTTAAGTCCATGTAAAGGCATTGAATGTGTTAAATTAGATTCCAGATGGTTTTTAATTGTGTTGAGCTTCACTTAGTGTTGAGAATCAGTTCAATGTCGTTTGTCTGTTTGTGACCACTGAGAGACACTCTTCTGTTAGTATTGTGTTTTTACCGGCATACTGTTTCCTCTCAGGATGAAGATGATGATGGAGACTATGTTGAAGAGGAGGAGGAAGACAAGGAAGAGGATGAAGAAGAAGACGGAGGTTTGTGTTAAGTTACACTCTGCAGGCTGTGATGAAACCTCATAATAAATAATCAATGATCCCACTCTTAAATCATCACTTATTGTGACTTCATAAAGCTGTCGCAGCTGTAAGTCACAAGTTCAATTTTTCAGTCCTTCACCTGTTGAAATGTTGAAACCATCACTACTGTGTAGACTCCAGTTGAGATTTATTAAAACACCAGTTTTTTAAATTAACTTACAAATAAGTTGTGATATTGTCAGAAGACTATTAATTTTTTTGTCAGAATTCCTAAAATTCAATACCTTTAGATTACAATCTTTTTTCCTTCTCACATCAAGCTTAAAACATTGGTGGAGTTGTCAACGTTTAATATAATATTAAAACTGTCTTTATGTTTAAAAAAAAGTTTATGATCCTGAAAAATAGTTTAAAAAAGAATTTTAAAACTTATTATACAAGAATATAGAAAGACATTGCAAACTTGTTCCATACAGTCTTTGCTGAAAACTGCATTCAAACATCAAACGTGTGTCATCAGTAGGAAATGATTTTCCACAGTTTTAGCTACTTTTGCAGGTTCATTCACTTAGTAGGTGGAGAAATAAACTAGGCTAAAATTAAAACCGTTCAGAATCAGAAATCTTTTTATTGCCAGGCACAGTAAGAACACTTAAGTGTTGGGAATTTGTCTTGGTGTCAGTGCAAAACACAAGATCTACAGAACGAAAAGTTAAGGCACAAAGGTGTGACACAAAATGAAATATGTACAGAAGTAGTATCATACAATAAAATTAAACGTAAGATAAGTGAGTGTGGGGGGTTATCTGGGGGGAACTTGGCCACTGTTCACCAGGCTGACTGCAGTGGGGAAGAGCTCCTAGTCCTGATGCCGGAGGGGAGGGGCAGAAAGAGTTCAGGTCCGGGATGAGAAGGGACGGCTGCTCATCTCCGGCTCCTAGAGACGTACAGGCTTCTGGAGAGATGGGAGGTTGCAGCTGATCACCTTCTCAGCAGAGTGTATATCACCAGGATGTAAGGATGGATTTAATGATGGCATCTTTACAGGGAGGTCGAGCTTCTTTAGCTGCGTGTACATCCGTGGTAGAAGCCAGAATGTTCAGGAATAAATTCGCAGGGGTAGTAGCTCTGATGTTCACGAGCTCTTCCTTGGAGTAAGAGCCACCAGAAGCGTAGCAGAAAACTGTATTAAACACTAAACCACAGAGAGAAGGGCGCAGTAAAACACCAAGGCGGCCATCTGGGATCAAAAGGTCACAGACGTGGGTCTGTGTGTGTGACTGTGATGGGTCAGTGTGTTTTCGAGCGTCTGCTCGAAAAAAAAAAATACAAAGCATGGCTGAAAAGAGTGCAGCTTTCCACCTGCGCTTTCAGGTCACAGGAAAGGTGCGTCGTGGTGAAGGATCTTCGAGTAACAGTGGACCATCGTTACATTAGGGTAGCTGCTGGCAATAATGTACTCTGGTACCAGTAAAAATGTCAGACAAATGTGAAAAGTGGTTTATTATGAAATGCATAGATGTAATATGATTGTATATGTTTAAATTATTAGTATTACAAAATCTGGCAAATCAACGTTAAGTTTACAGTTACAACTTTAGAGTTCCAAATTTCAAACATTGTTTCTTTTGAAATTGCATAACTTTTCTGGAAATGTTATGACTCTTGTAGTAGTTGTGACTTTTGCTCTGAAGTTACAGACACAGAACACAATTTTTGTAATTATATTTTATGAAAAGATTTTCCCATATTAAACTTTACTCTGAGAATAAACTTAAAACTATGCCAAGGAATTTCATTCATCATAATAACTTCTGCTTTTGCTTTTTCTGCTGCTGTATTTTAAATGTTTCTGTCAGATGAGGACGGAGCAGAAGTTCGGGGGGAAAAGAGGAAGAGAGATGAAGACGATGAGGGTGAAGAAGAAGAAGATGATGATGATGAATAGTTGAAATTCTTATAAGACCGGACCCTCTCCTCCTCCAGTGACCTCTTAACCCGCTGGCTGTCACCTCACAGCTGCAAACAGACAGGTTCAGGATCAGCGGATTTCTCACATTTCATTTTTTCGGCTCCATGTACTTCAGACGTATATGTTTCAGCTTTACACAGAGCCAAAGTCATGACATCTTCATATAATAATATGAAGCATCATAAAGTCTTTAACTTTTCATAAAGAGACAATTCCATCCGCTGAGGATCCGGCTCTTTAAAAGCTGAAACTAAGTTAATACATTTATGTTTAGCTCCTCTGAAATAAAGCACAAAAAGTTTTTTTTGGTTCATGTGCATAAAACTCACCAGTGTCTCCTAAGGTTATCGATGCCTCTTAAAGGCCACTGAAACATATAGTGTTTTAAAATGTAGCTATATTAGATGATGTTTTTATAACCTACAGCATTTCTTTAAATGTTAAATGATAGAAGTTTTCTCACTGGCTTTTGGTTTATGAATGACTAAATGGGAAAAAAAAAACTGAATCCTACAAACTGAGGGAGATGAACTCAACACATTATCATATTTGACAATAATGTAGATAAATGATTTCAGTAAATCTGAATAATGAGTTTTATTTGGACCATCCCAGTGAGGTTTTCAGGTGTTTTTATTAGCTTGGTTGCGAGTAAATTGGCCAAGGTTTGTACAGTGGAGGTTTTAGTGCCATGTTACAGAACTAAAATGCAGAGAATACGGCCAGAATACAATGAATGTTTTATCCAGAATTTCAGGGATCGAGTTCCAGTAGTTTAAGAATGAAGCAGGAATGTTCTGTTTTGATTTTTAATAGATGATTATTATTATTATTATTATTTTCTAAATTTGTAGCATGGGACTAAAATGCAAAATGCCCTAAAACGTTTTGTGAATTTGTGTTTCTCATTAAACTTCCCTCAGAGCTCTTCTGATCCTGAACCTGTGCTGCAGCTTCTCTGATTTGTAAATTGAACATTTTTCAAACAAAGTTCACAGCTGCCGACTGATCCAAAATCCAGAAGTGAACGTCTGGAGTTCTCTGATTGGATCATTTCCACAGCGGTGCATTCTGGGACTTGTAGTAATGTTCTTTATTTGTAAAACAACTGCTACTGAATTAACCCTTTGGTTTAGCCCGGTCACCTGTCAGCGCCACCTGCTGGCCTGCGGCTCGGTCCAGCTGCTCCTGGTCTCTGGTCTATGTAAATAGAAGTGAACTGGTCTCTGTAGGTTTTTGTCATGTCATCTTGCTGAAGCTGGATTATTGGTGTTGAGTTCAGAAACATGAATCTCCAGTGAGTTAATTTTATTTTTTTATTCCTGTTTCCTCATGGCGTTGCTGTAAGCAAAGTGTTTTTGAATAAAATCCACTGAATTCTACCGCTTTCCTCTTTCAGTCCAGAAAACCTTTGAGCTGATAAACTGTTATTTTCATTATAGAGTCGTCTGTCTTATTTTGTCTAAAGACCAAAGCCCCAGTAGTCTCTGTTGAGTTCTTCAGATGTTCAGAACCACAAGATGTTGAGTTTACTATGAAACACTAATCTGACACATTTTGGTAAAAATACAATCTTTTCATGTTTCATTAATTTATTTGACTTTGCTTTTCCTGAAAATGTTTGTCTGCAAACTGAAACCATTTTATTTAGTTTTTAATACTTTTACTGAGCTGCAGCTGTTTCACACAGCTGACGTCAGTGTTTTCGTCATCACAATGAAATTCAGAGGTAATGTGACATCACAATCTGATCTGGATGTTTGTCAGGAGCCCTACTAATGTATAACTCAGGCATCACATACGTTTTATTTTCAAGCTTTGAATGAGCTTTTGGATATCAGCACAGTGGGTTTCCACAGGCAAAACAAAACGCAGCTTATGAATATAATTTTGTGCTTCAGCTGGTGACATGCAGCCCTGCTTGGCAGATGAGGAAGAAGGAAAAATCTATGAAGAGAAATTTAAGGAACAAACTTCGGAATATAGGGGAAACGCACACGAGATTTAACATAAAAGTAAGGAAACAAGAATCCTTTTCCAAAGAGTTAAGACGTTAAGCAAAATAAGATCAGACTGAAAGTAAGATGAAAAGTGTTTTGGCCTTTTTCCAGCTGGAAATCACTGATGCACAAACAGTTTCCAGTGTGATCGAGAAGATGCCCGTTTTCTGTCAGGTAATTTGACAAGACTTTGAAGATTTTTCATCGTCCAGCTTGTGGTTCTCACAAATGTGACTAATGACAAGTGAACATTATCCCCACAGGATCTACAGACCTGCCTGTGAGCCAGCTGGTCGGAGTAGATGAAGCCTGTCAGATGGGATGGGAAGCATCTTCAAGAAGCAGTTGCCCCTGAACGGAACCTCTGGCACAAGTGAGCTGAATACAGTAAGCTATTTGATGCCTTCAGCTAGAACACGGCTGTGGGCACAGCTACTTAAAAAAACCTAATTATTAACTCTGCTGGTAATGTAATAATGCATGCAAAAACAAGACGTATTTGTTATTCACAGCCGGTAAACAAGATCAAAATGGTACTTGTCCTTCAGTAGTCTGCAAGCTGCAGGACGCTCTGAGTCAGTATGTAAATAGTTTCACAAGGATTTGTTTGGCTGAGCGCAGACAAACAAATGAGCTTCAGACAAACAAGCAGGGACTAACTGCCGAGTCCTCCAGGTTGAAGCTCCGCCTCCTCCACCTGACCTCAGGTGTGACAGAGGGATCAGAGGACAAAGGTGACCTGAGGCTTCTAGCCTCTACCGTCATGGCAATGGGGGTTATCACGTTTGTTTAGTGTCTACTGAAAACCTTTTCACCAGAGAAAGTGAAGAGGCAATTTAGATTTAAGTATAGAAAGTTTAGAAAATGTTGCAACTCTTCTTGAAATGGTATAAATCAGATTACCTAGGGATAAAATACCTAATGGAAACACATCTGTCACCTAGAATGAAGCAAACAGCTGGAACATCTGTAAAACTCTACGGGAACACGAGACAGACTTTTCTGTTTCTGGACAATGTCTGAAGCAGAACTCATCCAGCTTCATTTAGCAGGTTTTATTTCTGCACACACTGCACTACATTTCCATCACACCCTCTGGGTCCAAGCTGCTGTTCTGAGCCTCAGAAGAAGAATTTCCTCACGGTCTGTCGGCAGCTGATGCACAAATTTGCCTCACATGAATTGGCCTGATTCTTCCACAAATGTACGACAAAAACGTAAGCAAAGGTCTGAAACACGTAGTGAGCACCCCAGGTTTTTTCCCCAAAACGAACGAAACACATGCTGGAGACGGTGCACAGACGATCGGACAATGGGTCCCTGGCACAGATGTGTAAGAATGCTGACACTGCAACCATTTTGTGTGGTTGCCTTATGTGTCTTCACACGCACTCTGATTTTTCTGACAAATCGGCAACTCTTTGTTTTGTGTCTCTTTGTCTCATTTTGGTTTTTACTTATTTAGCATATTTAGCAGATTCAGTGATCTCCAACCCTACCCCTCAGAATTCATCCATGATAAGGAGAGTTAAAAAAAACAAAGATGGCTGAAATACAGAAAAATGTTTTATTTTAAAATGATGTGAACACACATTGTGTGTGAATCTACCATTTCGTGTCGTCATACATTTCCAAAGCGGGTATTTAAAGATATTCAATTTCCTGTTTTGTTAAAATCCACAATGATATTGTCATCTTCTCTGCTTGTCATGTACTTTGCATCATTTGTCCCTCATATAAAAACAAAACATGCAGTCACCCATTAAACCATTTGTTCATCTACAACATTCAAATTACATTTTTAATTTCAGGACCAATAATCATCATCACTTTAGATGTGCCAGTGATATTGAAAAAGGCTAATTTTAGCTGTAGAAAATTTAAGTGACAAGAATAAAGTGGGAACATTGCAATTATTCACAAAATAAAGCCGATTGCTCCAACTTTTTTTCTATACCTTGAGCCATAATATATAGTAGTAAATCTAAAATAATCACAGAATCAAGTTAATTTTTTAATGAAACTCCATATTGAGAGAACAAAGTGGGAATGTTCCAAAAAGGTCAGAATATTCAGATTTGTACGTGTCTGTGTGTGATGTAGCAGTTAAACAGTTGTATGAAATGTTTCATACAACACCAGCAGAAACAGGACAGTTTGTGAATTAGAGGCACTGTGATGAAACATAGGAGGAACATATTTAAGCTTCTAATGCAAACATACAAAAATACTTAAATAAACTTTAATTTCTGAGTAGGTTATTTCTGAATCTGTGATGCTACACAAAGTAAAATCTGAAGGCAATTTACTTTGAACCTTTAACCTTAAAAACCAGATCAAGTCCAGTCAGCATCACAAGTACAAAAGTCTAAACTTGAATTAAAAAAATAAAACTCTTGATTGTATTAAACTGCAGCAGTTGAGTCTCCAGATGTTTCAGTGCAAAGGTCATAATAGACATGAACATCAGTCCATCAAACGTAAAAAATAACAAGTCTGTCAAACTATTTTAGTTTCCTTGTTTGTTTTGTTCACAACTGGTCCTCAGTTAATGACTGATCCTCTCATTAGGACCAGAAGCTCAAAAAAATGATAATATGGATAAAGTTTTATGATTTGAAAAACAAAATGACGTATCTAAAGTCACAATTTTCTGTCCAAACTTGAAACTAAGCTTTAAAATAAAATTGTTAGAAAGTTGGTAAAAGGTTAAAAATCTAAATATAAAACTGAACTGCAACAGCACATTTGTAGGGAACATGGTGTTGACTGAATTACTTTGTGTCAAATCAATAAAGATTTTAATTACATTTAAAACTGTTCCTGCTTCAGTTTAGAGTCTCGTGGCTTCTTGGTTGAATTCAGGAAGAAGATGGTTCTGGGTTTGAATAAGTTTAGACTGACATTCTATCCCAACCGCTGTCTACCTGTCTGCTGTGACAAATGTCCTCCATCCCCTGAGAACCACCTGACTCTGTTGCTCTTAATGCATCAGAACATAAATCTAATCTGTTGTAGCTAAAAATAATTTTTAATTAATGGTTTAAACTCCAGCTCCCATATGAATATGACTTATGTTATTCGTAGTTTCAGTTGAACTTTAGTCCTGATCTTCAAAGATGGACAATTATAGACTGAAAGCATCTTCAGGTAGAGTGAAACACCAGAGACTAAAACTGATTTCCTTCTCCTGCCTGGGGCGAGTCTTAGAAAGGATTCACAAAGAAAAAGAAAGTAGAAGCGTTGGAAGTTCACTGCATGGAGATGGGTTGGGAAGAAGAAGCTGCTCTTGGTTCTTTGCGGCATGCATAGCTGGACCTCCGCAAGATGAGTCTGTACTTGAAAGCTTCTGGATCTCTGTCTGAATGGACAGTAACTTGACACACACCATAACACACCTGGATCCCCAGGATACAGGGCCAGATAGAGAGAAGACTTCCACCCCCCCAACTTGACTGTCCCAGTTTTGCATCTTTCTGGTTCCTGCTGTTATTGCAAAATCAGCAGAAAAGACTTTTGTGTCAGGTTGAAGATATTCTAGACACTCGTCCAGTATTTTTCAGAATATTTCAGTCCAGACCAGTATTGTCGACTGACTGATCAAAATATCAATCTCGCAGCTACTAGCATGGACAAAAAACACAACTGGAGAGAGACATTAAAACCTGCCTATTCTAAAGTTCATGTTTCCCAACTAGGGTTTCCAAAGCTGTTAATGGATCTGACAAGAGGTCAGATTGAAACGGATCTCAGTACCAAACTCTACTACCTGTAATACTAATTTGACTCACATTCTCCTTCAGAACAATCTTTTCTCGCACTTAACCTTAGGAGTTGATGGGTCCTACCCAAACCTGTGAGGTAAAGTTTTATTGTCAGCTGAGTTCCAGGTTTTTATAACTATTTAAGATTCCCTGCTGATCACATCTAAAAAAAAACTAAAAAGCCTGGCATTTCTCCATTAAACTTTGAAACAAACCAGTTATCAAACCTGCATCATATGTTCACTGTTCTAAAGTAAGGCTTACTTGCCATCTTCTTCCTGAGATTTTGACAGCTTTGTTTTGCAGAGGGATCTTGCTGAACTTGTGTTTTCTGCCTTTATTGGAAAGTTTACAGAGAGTGAACAGGAAACCTGAGGATGCGAGGGTGTGTGTCTGTTTATGGCAGGTGCTATAACCATTTGGTTTCAATGGCACTCAGTAGGGACAGGGCTTCAGACAAATACCAGTCACAACATAGACTGGTTCTGAATGTGCCAAAGTCACCAACCAGTTGAGCTACTTGAAAATATTAAAAAGCCGAAAATTAAATATTTGAGTTCATATTGCTGCAGAAGGTCATGAAATGGAGTCAGACGGAAGAGGAAAAAACTGACATGAACCCAGGATTTACTGTTGATCATGTGTTCCCAAAGTCAGAAATGATCCTGTTCTGGTACCCAGAAAAATCAGATTACCTTTACCTTTTTTAAGGTCACATAGATTGTTCTGTGCGATTGGAAATATTGATCCAGTTTATCAGATGCCAAAGTGCAACTTCAAGACGCAGAAAAATAAAAAATCTTTTATCCCAAAAACAATCAGGTAGCAATAAAATCAGTCAAAAATAATAACTATTTTGAACTTGAGTCAGCTCCCGCTCTCTTAGATTCAGGAGTCTTACTCCTTCAGATGTACCGACCATTTGTACCTTCTTCAGTTCAGTGCCCAGCAGCATAAAACTGTCTTGTCTTGTTTCACATCTTTTACATGAATATTCCAAATGAAACAAACAATTAAAAAAAGGTTCAAAGCAATAAATGTCAACAGAATGAGCAGAGATCAAGTATGCACACATTCCGCGTCTCTAAACTCTCCTCTTGGCACATTTTCATTCATGTTGACAATACATGGATTTTCTACAAAGGCATTTGCTGGTGTTTCTGTAGCTGAAGATGTCAGCAAACATTACCAGACTTGAACACAGCTAGAACTAGAACCTGGAGGGAAACTTAAGCTACTTCAGTTTTTTCAGAGGAAGAACGTTTATGCACCTGAGCATGGACTCCTATCAGTCCTGGAAATCAAAACCTGAATTTTTCCAAATAATTTAAAAGTGGTTTGTCCAGCAGCAAGCAAACAGAACCAGACATCATCTTCAACTTTGTGGTCACTGGGACTAGACTCTCATGAACCAGCTTGTGTCGGTGCTTAAGTGAGCCAGAATGACCCTCTGGCTCACATTGGGCTCTTGCGCTCTTTTGTGCTGTTAGGGGGAGCGATGGGGGATGAGGAGTCCAGCTGTTGGTACAATGCCCTGAGCTCCTTCACCTCTTCCAGCACCTCTTGGGCTTGGCTCCAGGCCCCCATTGCCTCCTTCAGGAGTCTGTCTGCTTCAGCACGAGATGCTTCAGCCGACTCCTTTACCTTTCCTCGCTCCACAGCCTCCCTCTCGGGCTCCCTTCGTACCTCTGTCAGCAGCTGCTCTGTCTTCTTCAGCTTCTGGTTGATCAGCTCCTGTAGCTGGTTGATGGGTGCTATGGTGCTGGCTGGCACTGATGCAGCTGATCGACACGCCGTCTTGTTCTTAGCAGCTATAGGCTCTGAATGGGATGAGATCTCATCCACTGAGATGCAGCAGGTTTTTTCTGCTGTTGATAGATGTTTTCCAGGTTGAGGAGTCGGGGCAGGGGCCATGTGTTCCCACGCCACCGCCACCTCGTGCGGAAGGCTCTTGGACTTTCCAGAAGCATCTGCAGGCCTGGTAGAGAGAGCGCTGTCAGTTTTGGACCTGGGAAAGTCTGGATGAGATTTATCCAAGTCAACCCTTAAGTTTTCATTGCCATTGGCTTCCTGAGACTGTGCATCCTCCTCCTGGATCAGATCCAGAGTCAGCATCCCATCTGAAGAGGTGGTGGAGGCCTGAATAGAAGAGAGGATGACACTGGTCATTCCACTGATACGGGAAACAAAACTCTTTCTAAAAGCTGATGGCAAACCGAGCGGTTCTCTTCTTCAGGTGGCCAAAAATAAATACTATATATATATAGATTTTTTTTTATGTACCTGGGTGAAGACAGAACATTTCAACAATTCACTAAGTCAGAGACCCACACTTTGTTGATGGAAATAGACAAACTGAGCTGAATAATCAAGGATAATGGACTACTGAGCCAGTTGGAGTATTCAGAGGACACTGCTCATCGGGCCAATAGCACAACAATGGCTTAAAATAAAGCAGAGGCACTATAGATATGAGGCTTGATCAATCCATGAGTATTTACTCTTTGCTTGAGTCATGATAGAAATTCTAAGCAGTTTAAAACATGCTGGTTTAGGTCAAAAGTAGAGTAAGTTGTAGTCAGAGAATGAGATCCTGCAGATTTATGGTGTGATGCAGCATTTAACAGGAACACTAGAGTTCCATAGCTGTGTTTCCCCTAGGAAAATGTTCAGACGTGTTTTTGCACACACACAAAAAATGTTGTTATATTTGTCTCATGCAGCACCTTTGCATGGTAAATTCCATGTATGGATCAAGTAAAACAAAGTGAACATTAACAAGATGTATTTCTTGTATGCAAATAATTTCTCCTGTGTGTCTCACTGGGGGCCTCAGCTGATGCCCTGTAGAATGTTACATTTACATTTACATTTATATTTAGTCATTTGGAAGACGCTTTTATCCAAAGCAACTTACAAGTTTTTACAAGTGACTTACAAGACTTTTTTAAATATTGAAAGTGAGGTCGCTGAGCGTGCGGAGTTTGGCAGCTCATTCCACCATCGTGGGATCTGTAAGTGTTTAGGACTTACACCAAAAAATTATAATAATAAATACCAGAAACAACAAGAGCTTTCAGCAATCATACTAATAAGTTTAACACTTTTCTACTCAAAACTTTGTTTTTAATGTATGAGGCCAACAACCTGGACCTTACCATGGGTAGTCTGATATATCAGATTCAAACAACACAAAATCATATTGTCATATGTCACTGCTTTGTAATGGAAACATTACATGACTGCAGTTTGAGACCAATTTATGGATTTGTTCTCGCTAACACCCGCTGCTTGTCTTCATTCACTCTGCCTACCACTGCTGTCCCAATTAAATGGTGCTTTTATTGACAGTAACGGACAAATCATACAGCCTTTAGTAAGTCAACTACGTCCGTTTCCTTATATAAATAGGGAGAGGATGTAGAACTGGCAGTGGAATTTGGGCACAACATCATCACGAATGGCTCTCGGATCCTTTCTTAACTGCCCGCGAGCAGATTGGTCGTGAACTTTTTGGCTTGTTGTGTAAGCACCTATGTAGGGGAGATGGTTCACAGGGATGCTCACATAACTTTGGGTATGTTTATTGAAGGAGGATGGTACTGACCACAGCCAGCAGGTGACCTCTGGTTGGCAGTCGACGGTTGTGAGGGATCTTCACTCGATCTCGAGTCAGATGAGAAAGCTGAGAGTCTTCTACCATCAACTGAAAACATAAATGGAACATCAGGTGATTTCCCTTTTAAAAAGCAAAAATCAGCTAAAGCTGTCATGTGGAGTTATTGATGTAAACCATAATGGACTCTGTCCTTAGCAGAACTTAATCTGAAGTCTAGCAACCTGCTCCAATCTCCATTGGGAACTGCTGTGATCAAAATGTAAAACACTTCTCTTTTTTGAACAGTTTTTGTTCACCGTTCACTTACTGGCTTTGTCCCACCAGACCTTTAATCTGGTGGTCTTCACCTGCCCATTGGGTGTTCCTGCCGTTTTATAAGGTCTTTTTCAAAAGGTAAAAGACGTTTCTGTGCCAATAGCTTGTCACTAGTTTTTGTTGATGAGGCTTCAGTCCCGAGAGGATTTCTCACAGCCTGGAACATGACGTGACGGTATTGATGAGAGCATTGATCAGAGTATTGACTTGTGGAAAAGGCGAAGGTTGTTGACTGAATGGTAATCCGCTTTTGTCTGAGCAGACAGCAGCTCTGACACTTTTCCTGTCAGTGTGGACATAAAATAACAACGGAAATCGTGCCTTCTGACATCAGACATGTAAACATGTTCTTCGTATGTGACATTTAGTATAAAACCAATTTTTATATCAATCAATTATCAATATGTGTTCACATGCTTTTTCTGTGTGTGCTTCAGTGAATGGTGGGAAAGTTCAGAAAACAAAGGAGTCTCATTTTAAATTAAGTCACCCACCATAGAATCTCCACAGCTAAAGCTGTTATAGAGCTCTGTAGAGTTCTCCGAAATATTTTGACACTGTACTCTCACCTGCTCCCAGGTTCTCGTCACACTTGCCTGATATAAAGCACAGATTACACAAATGCTTCAGTGTCAGATCACAGGACATGCAAACGTCGTGCCAGTAGGGATCTGGGTTTCTGATTTGCCAGAGAAATTGTGTCTTTGTCTTTCAGAGCTTTTTGCCGTATCTTTAAAGTCTTCATAGCTGCTCTAAACAAGCTCTTTGCTGTTAGTGGAAACCAAATGTGATAATTTGACCTGTTTAAATTTTGCAGAACTTCCCAATTAAATGAACTATCATTCCCAATGAGCATGATTATACCAGCCAAATAATACTGTAACAGGAGTAGGGACAGAATCCATTGTTCCAGGGATGTGGAACATCATCAGATTTTGAAACCTCCTGCTGTGGTCCAAATATTATTGTAATCAAGCCAGACTATTACTGTTTGAGTGGATCTTTGAAAATGCAGAAAGATCCTTCATACACTTAGCCTGTTGTTTCTCCACAATGTCAGAAATTACTAAAAACCTAAAAAAGTAAATGCGTATGTTACTTTCTGCTCTCTGTAACTGAAACACATTGAAATCCCAACCAACAGACAAAACCACCTCAGTAACCAATAAAACATTTGATCGACCATCTGAGGATCACAGGACTAAATTGTTAGAAGCTCCCCTTTCAGCACTAAGGCCCGTGTAAAACACAGCTAATATCTTCTCATTGAGCACTACAACTTCCCAAAAGGCCCCAGAACCTCCTCAGTAACCCCCTTACTTCCTGAGTGACCATCAGAACCTTTGGGAGCAGCGCAAGAAACTTTTCAGTGACACCTACAATCTCTTTCTTGTCTGCTAGACCCTTGATGGTGACCACTAAACCCATAAACTTGTACTTGGCTCCATGTGGACTCAGGCTGTCACTTGAACCGAGAAGAACACAGAGGGTTCTGCTAAGACTGAATAATGGCATCTACGTGTTTACCTCATCAAGGATTCTGTTTTTGGCTCTGGTGATGGCGCTGTTCAAGGTGTTAATCCAGGACTCTTTCTCCTCCGGACTCACAGCCAGGAACACCAGGTTAGGAACCTAGAACCACATCAAACCACAGATTCACTCATCACATCAGTCATTTTTTGTGTGTTTATAGCTTCTTTATTGTACAAGGATTTAGTTACAATCTTACAGCAAACAGCTTAAAAAGCCTCTAAAAGCCCACGAGTAGAGAGAGACCAATTTTAAAGAAAAGCCGCCCCCCAGAGTAAAACAATGACAGACAGAGACAGACGGAATGATGGACAGACAGGTGTACCGTGTTTCCTGGTGAGCTGCAGCGCTGCAGTCTGAACTTGCTGTGGTTCTTTTTGCTGCGACTCTTGTTCTTCCTGATCTCCTCACAGCGCTCATAGTCTGACAGCTCCAACACCTCGTCAGCCCGACCCAGCTCCTTCACCTGCACCACACACACGGGTAACACAGGAGACAGGTCAGGGCTCAGCTCACTGACAGGACAGGTGACACAGGTGTCCATGTAAACCTGAGAGCCTCAGTTTCTCACTTTACAAGCTGTCAATTCATGTTCACCTGAGCACTTAAGTCCCGCCTATTCCAAGGTGAGTCTAATGCTCAGGGTCCCTTCCTGACAGTGTCCATGTTCCTGAGTTTTCTTGACGTACAATAAAAGCAGAGCAGGAAGGAACACTGCAGCGGCATTTGTAGAACAGACGAAGTTTATCGTCAGTTTAGTTTATTTGCTAAATACTTAAATCAGGACTTTTTAGATACATCTCAGATATTTTTCGTCATTAAAACCAGGGCCTCTCTACCAGCTAAAGGACACGGCTGCTGACGCCTGACAGGTGTTAGTTCAGAATCCAACACTGCAAACAGGTGCACAGCACTCGACCATCCAATGCAACTAAGGTTGTTTAGATTTACAGATGATGCGATTTCGCCATGAAAAGCGATTAAAACAATTATTTAGCTAGTTCTTGGTCAGACTGTTTTTTCCAACAATTACAGGTTCTAGAATCTCCATTTAAAATGCAAGATTTCCACAGTTATTTTGCTGATGTTTAATTGTACTTCTTTATGCTAAGCTAACGTGTTGACCCCGGCCAGAAAATAGGTGCAGCTTCACTCCTGCTGCAGGTCAAAGCTGAATGGAAACTTCCTGTTGATCAGGGGGTTTACATAATGAGTTCAATTTGATCTTAACGTTAACGTCTTAAGACGTTATTAAGACGTATCTTAAGAGTCAATGTGTGTTCACTTTCCCAACATCACTGTGCAACGAACAGTAAAGGTCAGTAAAATTTGAACTGTCACTAAACTTTACAGGGCTTAGCAGTTTTTAAAGTGTAGAGCAGAGCTGATCCTCAGATCTGAGATAATATTCCTGAACCGGTTTTGGAGGCCTATAGAATTGAGCTGGTCTCATTCTTGTTGTTAAAGCACCAGAGCAGAACTGATCCTCAGATCTGAGCTGTTCTAGCCTGTGTTCGGTCTCTGGTTTCTGTTTCCACCTGCCGTGGGAGTGCAGAGCAGTTAAGGATTCAGGACTGGGGGGTGTCGGTGTGTCTCCTGGTTTCTGCAGATAAACTTCAGCTCGTTAATCTCCATGGAAACAGCATCCATTATTAATCAGTGTTAAACTGAGACTTCCTGGGAGACAGGCCACACTGATCTTTATATGGCAGTGAGGACACTTGACAGTCAGACCTCAAAACACTGACAGATCACACCTGATATACAAAACAGAATAAATGTACTGGTATAATTTTTCCGCTGCAACCTTTTAGTTTATAACACTGAGCAATTTGTTCACCTCTTCCAACAAAGCCTAGCACAGGGATATTTAAATGATGTATATTTTCCCAGTCTGACAGGAAAAATGCGTGTTGATTGTGTTTTAACACAATCTTTTCAGGGTGATTGGGGGTGGAGCTACTCCCAGCTGTCATAGAGTAAGTCTCAGGGCCAACACAGAGAGACACCTGCAGGCAATTTAGACTCACCAATTAATCTAACAAGCACGTCTTTAGATTGTGGGTGGAAAGTGGAGAAAACCCTCACAAGCACAGACAGAACATGTCAACAACTCCACAGAGAAAAACTGCAGCCTGCCACAGATTCAGTGCAGGGAACTTCTAGCTGTGGACCAGCACTAACCACTCCACCACTGTGCTCCCCCTACTAAGAATCTATAATTTAATGAAAGAACCAAGGTCTCTGCCACAGCTGGACGTCCTTAGCTTAAATAAATAAATGAGGGAAAATGCAGTTATCTGCAGGTAGTGTCAGTGAAATAAAGACTTTCTACTGTCTGGACACAGTTTGACGCCCATCTGTTCAAACTGATAATCCACTGCGTGTTTGTGACCATGATAATCTGCAGTAATCCTCTGCAGCATCAGTCACACATGACCACGATATGTCGACACACTGTACATCGGTCTCCTTGACAATCACCTTCTTAAACAAAGTTTCATGATTTAGTCCATGAAAATTATATTAGATAAAAACTTTTCACTGGACTCTTCCACTCATAAAATGTCTCAGAACTTTAAAGGTCCACATCAAAATATTTACAATAATTTACAACAACTGAAAAAATTAGAGGACCCCTAAATAGATTCCTGTGGATGGCACGTACAGTATTTCCAAATAAATACATGAAGTAAAAGCTCAATTAATTTATGGGTGCCACAAGTGTTCAGTGAGAACAGATGCATATTTTAACATTCAAAATTAAACGTTAAGTGTTGAGGCTGTGGCGCCATAATGCCCTTTAAATAAATTGGATTTTAGTCACAGTTACCAACTGTCCCCACACAGTGTAGAAAGGTCAGAGGTCAGAGCAACCACTGGTTATGTAAACTGCGCCTCTGAACTGATTATTGATAATCAGCAGAGTGACAACAGCAGAAAGACTGACCTCACAGAGTCTGTGGACATGTCTTTCTTTGGTTCAATGGATAAATTTTAGTTTAAATGCAGCTTAGCCTGGACATTTCTGCACCATGAAGACAACACAAAGTTTTATGTGTCTTACTACAATGTTCTCCCCTGATCCTGGTGAAGTTACACAAATGGAAATGTAAAACGATGAGGTTGGAAACAAAAACATCACTAAATGAAACATTAATTACATGATGGAAAAAGTAAAAAAAATACTAAAATACTGCTCAAACTAAAAAAGGAAGAGCAGAAGTCCCCTGACTACGTTATTCTATTTATTCTGGTAAATGTGCTTCGTGTGTGTGTGTTGGGGGAAGTGGGGGCATGTGTGCAATTGCGTTTGCCCTTATTTTTACGGACCAGGCTGGTGTTTCTACACCACAGCTCTAATGAACAAAGTTTTCTATCGTGACAATTTTATCTAGGTTTTTTATTTTATGTACGTTACACTTGAACTTTGTATTTATACTGTGCATCAGTCTAGGGAGTAAGTTATGTCCTGAACAGCCAAAGCAGCTGTTTGTAGACTGTTCTCTTGAACACTACCACTGTGAGGACAATTTGTCCGGTCTTCACTCCTGCATCACATCTGTTTGAGGGTCCACACCCGGTATTAAGGTTTATGTTAGACTCAGGTTTGATCTGATGTCCCAGATCAGCACAAAGACTAGCATATCTGTGTGGTTTCACTGCTGTCACATGGGGTTCCTATTCCTGATTAAGCAGGAAGTCAAGCTGCTGGCTAAAGCTTGACAGAAGCCACAACATTACCACACACAGAGACTATGTGAACATCGACCACAGCAGAGGCTCGGGACTGAGAGACGTCCTAATTTGGTGGTGAGGTCGTTTTCATGAAGCTTCTACGGCCACATGACAATGACACAGTAGTGTGACAGAGAGGAAGTGCAGAAATAGTCGCTGCTAAAACCGACACTGACAAACACTGAGGCAGCAACACAAACACACAAGGCGGATCCTGTCGAGTGCTACAGCTAAAGATTAATGTAATTACCGATACTCTGCTGATTGTTTAATTAATGTGAAATATTCACTGTACTGTGGTAGAGATCAGTCACAGTGGATAAAGGAGTCAATTGTTAACGTTCTAAAAACATTTAGAAAGGTCTTCCATAGATGCTCTGCACCAGCAAACAGTGATGGTTCTCCTTCAAAGCTGTAATAAAAGGCCAAATGGTAACAGATGAATGTGAACAAGTAGTCATAGTGTTCCAACACGATCCCATCCCTTTTTATGAAGGCTCTACCGAGGTGATCACGGGTTCCACCTGGTACTAACTGGCTGATACATACTATTTGTAAATGGTCAAGGTTTTGATATTTGTTCTGTTCACTGCTTTTTACTGCATATAACACGTCTATATATACAGTTATACAAAGTTCTGAAATGATAATAATTAAAAATGTTCAAGCTGAGTATTTAGTACTTGCTCATGGTTCTGCCGGGGTATTGACTAGTTCAAAGTTCTAACTGGATGTGTTCTGTTGTTATTCTGAGCTGATTTTAATCCCTTGAAGGAGGCAGTATAGCTGCGTTCTCCGACTCCCTCTAAACCGTCATTTTAGAGACGTGTCACTTTGGCTCACAATAAAGTGATTAGTGTAAACTCAAACATTTACAGAAATGCTCTTGTTCTCTTTCTTCAGTAGCTTTCAGGGTTCCTCAGGGGAGCATCCTGGGACTGATGCACTGTTGATGTCATGTGACGCCGCTCTTCAGATCTCTGCACTGGCTTCCTGTGCCTGCGAGGATTAAGTTCCAAGCTCTGTCTCTTGCCCACAGAGTGGTCAACTCTACAGCTCCGGCTTACTTAAAGTCATTCAGGTCTACAATCCCTCCCGTCCACATCTGGTGGTCCCAGCACCACGCAGAAGACTCTTTCAAAACTCTTCAGCTCAGTGATCCCCAGATGGTGGAATAAGCTGCCAAACTCTGCACGCTCAGCGACCTCACTCCCAATAGTCAAACGACTGGAACTGGAATATATAAAATGTGCCAATGATGACACTAAAAGCTTCTGTTTCACGGATGTTCTGACACGTCATTATGTTCTGAGGCGCAAGAAGGATGTTCTTAAGGCTTTTAAAATGATGCTCTCTATCACACTGGGTTCTACCGTGGAGTTCTGATGATGATTCTATAAGCACATTCTGTCCTGAGCTCCAGTAGTGAAACCCGAGCTCTCCGTGTATCTGTAGCTCAGGGTGAAACTCGACTCCTGCAAAACGTTGACCGTAGAAAGTGGAGGAGAAACTTTCTGTTTTCCGTCAGAACCATCACAACAACAGAACAAATACTATGCGGAGTTCTCTCAAGTACTTTGAAGTAGTCAACAGTAAGTGCTGGTTTTTCTTCAGCCTGTTAATAAATTTGGATTTTTCCTGTCAAACTTTGTGGAACACAGGTGAGTGGAACTTCCCACAATGAAGAACCTAGAACTTTCTCCAGAGGTGCGTGGAACTGAACTGTCCCTGTAAACTGTTTTGGATCAGTCTACTGATGAGAGGAAAAGACATGATGTCAGCTTCGGGCTCTTGACAGCAATTGACAACCTGCCTCTCACCACATGTGAGCATCACCTCCTGTCAGTTCGTAACGAGGGAACGGCAGTCCGTGGCTCCGATAACCGGTCAGCAGAAAGACAGACAGGTGTGTCACCTGTAGGCCCTGCCCCCCTTTTTACCCACCTCTTTCTCGCTGATGAAGAGCTGGTCGCCTCTCAGAACCACAAAGCGGTTCTTCCAGATCTCTCTGAAGATCCCTTTCCCACAAAACTTTCGGATCCAGCCAACCTTATCGGGCTGAACGTTCTGCAGCACCAGGTCCTGTGGAACCTGCAAAAGCAAACGGGTGAAACCCCAAGGGTCGAAGGTTATCTGAGGTCATTGACATTTTTATAAACAAACAAAAGGTATGAATAAAAACAAGTAAAGATTTAATGCAATAGTTCAGGTATAAAATGAAACTATCTAAAAACTGTGGCAGCGCGGTGATGCTGCTGCTGAATAAAACAGTCAGGAAGCTCAGAGACGTTCTCTTTTACTTCCCATCACGATGTTCCTCTTCCCACACGAACTAAACGCCCGTCCACAGGAAGTCCCTTCTCGGTCGCGATGGAGCGGCCGTCCCGAGACGTGCCGCCGCTCGGGCTGTAACGTGAGTTCAGCTCGTTACCAGTGAAACCGGAGCCGCTCGACACGGATCCCGCCTCCCTGTCTGGACCATCCCGTTCCCAGTCCCACCTGTTTCAATCTAACGGCCCGAATTTCTCACCTCGGAAACGTTCGAACGTCCTGTTTTAACCCGCCAGAATAAACGCTAATCTCGGGCTTTTGTTCCGTAACGGTACCAAGCGGGCGACAGGAGCGGCCCGGTCCCGCTCCTCCTCACACTCACCCGTTTCCCGGAGCTGGTCTTCTTCATGCTGCCCGGACAGTCCCCTATCGGTGCCCGAAGCGGAGCGGAGCTTACGCCGCGGCGGACGCCGCTCCTTGGCTCTTGTTCCTCGCTGTGATGAGCTCGTCGCCGCGCTGCTCGCTGCTGCTGCCGCGGGGCTCCGCTGCGCTCTGACCGGCCGGGAGCCGCTCCGATCCTCGGTGTCCGGTTACTCCTCCTTCGGACCGGCTCAGCGGCTCCTCAGCGCCCCCCTCTGGTGGAAGTCAAAACTGTGCGGACGCCCGAGCGTGGCGTCGGAACCGAGACCCGTGACGAAAAAAGCAACGGTCACTGACCGGCGAGTTATGCGGGAAAATGACGGAACGTCACGGTGACATCATCAATTAATACAGTCAACGTGATCTGGTCCCGTGCAACTGGATATATGATGCAGAGATCCTGTCACATACTTACGTCATTCTTCCGTGGACACATGACGTCACGTTTGTCGTTAATGTGAATGTTGTAATGGGAAAAACTCCCACTTCAGATCTAAACTGTCCAGATGTACCAGCATGTAATTTAATTACACAAATAAAAATACATCCATCAGTCCTAATCCTAGTTGTGGGTGTCTGAAATTGATTGGTCATAATCTGACTTGTGGATATTGTACTGACATCTTTACATTTACATTTAGTCATTTGGCAGACGACTTACAGAGTAATTTGGTACACACATAAACGGCGGTGATGGCTGCCACCCAGGGTGCTCGTCTGACCCACTGGGAGCAACTAGAGGTTCAGTGTCTTGCCCAAGGACATTTTGGCATGCAGCACCCAGGGGCCGGCGATCGAACCACTGACCCTGTGGTCAACCAACTGAGCTACAGCCGCCCGATTTTTATTAGTCATTTTGGATTATTTGGATTTTTTTTTTCTGAAACGTGAAAAACCTGTGCTGTGAATATATACAAATTGTATTGTGCATCTACAGGGATGCTGTAGATAAACTGAAGACAAATTGTACCTGTTAGAAAATGTGTGTGCACATGTTTTTTGCTCAATTCAACTTCTTTATATATAACACCAATTTACAACAACGTCATCTCAAGGAACTTTACATAAAGTCATGTAGACAAAACCCAACAAATAACAGCAAAGAAGGCAACAGTGGAGAGGAACAACTCCCTTTAACAGCAGTCTAAGCCTATAGCAGCAGGACTAGAATCAACCATAAGGTTTTGAGCCTGGTCTTAAAAGTAGAGAGGGTGTCTGCTTCCCAAATCTGGACTGGGAGCTGGTTCCACAGGAGAGGAGCTTGATAGCAAAAGGCTATGCCTCCCATTCTGGGAACCAAAAGTAGGCCTGCATTCTGAGACCGAAGTGGTCTATTAGGATGATCTGGTACTAGGAGATCTTTGCGGTTGGATGGAGTTTTATAGGTCAGAAGAAGGGATTTAAATTCTATTCTACATTTAATGGGAAGGAATGGAGAGAAGCTAATGAAGATGAATTATGATCTCTCTTATCAATCCCCGTCAGTAATCTTGCTGCAGCATTTTGGATTAATTGAAGCTTTTTTAGAGAGTTACTGGGGCAGCCTGAAAGTAGAGGATTACAGTAGTCCAATCTAGAAGGTGTCAAGATTTGGGACTTTTGTTCATTTCCTGTTGTGGCCATTTATTTTGTAGTATTGCTTTTTCTTTCCTGTGAGTTTCTTTGGTTGCTTTGCTTTTCTCGTTTGTCCTTATCAGGTTCACCTGTCCTCCTTTTTATTTAAACCCTGTTCTCCCTTCACATTTTGTTGGTTTGTCTCTCTCTCTTTCATTCACTCAGACACTTGTACACTTTTTCGTCGACCAGTCGTTCATGCCCGTTTGGTTCCTTTGTTTGGTTCCCTTGTTTGGTTCCTTGATTTGTCCCTTTGTTTGTTCGGTCGTTCGTTTTGGTCTTTGTTTGATTCTTTGTTTGATTACTTGTTTGTACCTGTTAATTGTCTCCACCTTTTAGTTGTTAGTCTGATCACCTTCTGTGTTGGTTAGTTCAGTTCTTTTCTTTGTTCTTTTCTGCATCTTTTGTTAGTCTATTTGTGTTATAAGGGTTTTTGTTGAGTCACTAGTTTTCTCTTGTAGTTAAATTTTCCGTTGAGTTAGTTTGCTTGTTCTTTATTATTGTCTTGACTTATTTGGTTATTTTATTGTGTCTTTATTTTCCTTAGTGCTCCCTTTATTTTGTTGTCGCTATTTAGTCCCCACCCCTGGTTAGTTAGTTCGTGAGGTTTGTACGTGCTGTTGTGTTTCGTAATTTTTTTTCTCAGTTGGATCGTCACTTCTTGCTATTTATTTCTCTTAGTTTTTATTTGTATTATTTTTGCCCTTAGTTTGTCTAGTTTGTTTTTGATTTGTTTGTATGTTTCTTGTCCTCCCTTTTAGGGATAGTTTTTGTTATTTAAATAAATTTATTATTTTACACATCCCGCCGTCGTCACCACCCTGGGTCCTTATTCAATACATTAACACCAATCTGACAGAAGGAACAAATGCATGGACTAGTTTTTCAGCATCGCTTTGAGACAGGATGCTCCTAATTTTGTCAATGTTCCGTAGGTGGAAGAAGGCAAGTTCTAGAGATTTGTTTTATGTGTGAGGTAAATGACAAATCCTGGTCAAAAGTGCCTCCGAGATTCCTTGCACTACTACTGGGGGCCAGAGCTATGTCATCTAAAGTAATGATATGGTTGGAAAACATGTTTCTAAGATTTAAGTTACTGTTACCTGTTGGGACACAGTTTGGGCAAGGACTAAAGCCATTATCAATATCTAAAATGTTATTACAGCCCGGGTTGTGTGATTCTGATGAACCAAGATCACGTGTCATGTAGCCAAACGTCTCAACCCCGAGTGATATCCTGAGCTTTCAATGCGAAAATGATGCTGCTTTCTGCACCTGATCCTGTTTGTCAGCAGCTGTTGGAGATAAAACTCGGAGTTAAATATTTAATTCAGACACATGAACATGCAAAGATGGAAAAAGAAGAGACTAACATGATGAGTGGGCTCTCCTGGAGCTTGTCAGTGACCCAGGACTCAAATTCCAAACTCATATCACTGGGTGTCGGCAGATGTTCTGGGGCTAAACTCTTATGTGGAGTTAGTCTCTGATCTGGAAACTGGGTCAGAGATGGAGATTGATCTGCAGATTATCCCGTGACACAACTACATTGTGTGTTTGTTTTTCTTTCAGTACCTCAGCAGAGCAAACCTACATTCATTTACTGTACTGAAGTCCAGCTGTGAGTTATTTGTACATTTCACATGTACACACATATTTGTTAAAAGGCCTGAGAAACGTTTTGTCATTTAAATTCATTCCGTTCCAAATCCATTGTCAGGGATTAAGACAAATGTGAAACCAGCATCTGCTCTAAAACCTGGAGACTAACTGATGCAAGTGACCAAAAAGACTGAGGGGCACTACAAGTGTGAGCACAAAGGAAGCTCCAGCCCACATCAGACCCAAAGTCCAGCTGCTTCCAGAGCTACTTCTGTCCAGTCCACTGCACAGAAACAGTGCCGCTAGGTGGTCACAGTGTGAAGCATCAGCTTACTACTAAACAATATGATGTAAGGAACCAGCAACAAAGCAAATATCAGTCAAAAAAATCTTTATTCTGAACAGATGATGTGAACACAACAACAACACCACACACCAAACCCCACTCAAACCTCGGGGTTAGACCCTGGCTGACAGGTGGTCACTTTTTTTAAATGTTAATGAGCAGAGAATAAGGTCCCTAAATGCTTCCTGTGAGTGTCCTGGAAAGGTTTCTGGTCCTGGGGAAAAGTTTCTACGGTGGAGACCACCTGGTCTCTGAATGAGTCTGTCTGCTGGAGTCAGCTGCCATGTGAGGACCGGAGGAGCTCTAGGGTCAATTGGTTTCACATCTTCACCTTAACCTGTTCCCATGTGACCTCCGACCTCAGCAGCTGCTCAGAAGAAATCAGCTGTTTGACAGGAAGTGACACATGTGACAGACTGTCAGTGTGTGTGTGTTCACGGACTGAGAAACTGTTTGTGCAGAATGGTGCTGTTGATAGTCTCACTAAAAGTCACTGCACCACCGGCTTGGTGGTCGAATCAACATCTCCTTCTGACCTGAACTTCCCATTCAGGGCTATGGTCTCTCCCACTGAGCTCCTGCTGATCCTATCACCACAGTCAAAGGTCCCAAACAAAACTCTGCAGTTCAGTGGTTTCACGATGCTGTCATGAGCTTCAAACTTTGCACATTCAGCAGCCTCACTGCTGATATTAAAAAATAACTGTTGAAGAAGGGACATTATTGCACTTTCCACCTTCCACCTCTGATATTGTTTTACATTTGTGTCTCTGATATTTAGTGTTGTGTACACAACTGCACGTATTGTGAACTAGCCACAGTGAGAGAAGAAAAACATGAATGAACGTAGATGTGATGGTCTGTGTTCAGCTCCTCGCTGTGACAGAGCAGCTTTTTTTTTTATTGTGACTGACTTTAAGTCTTTAAACAAGACCTGTTCTGGAATGACCCCAGTGAAGACAGCTCCTCTCTTTATGTGCTGCTTTTGTACGTTTTCTTAAGTTTTTGTTGTCAATCTTCCACCAACACATGTTGTGTGATTTTCTGAAGTGATAGACATTTATAGACTTAAATGGTAAATGCTCTGCACTCATATATTCACTTTCATTCAACAGTCATTTCTTTTAATTTGCTGCATGTCTGTGGCACCTATAAGGGTTCATCAGGCACACACATCCATGGATATGGAATTATTTACCCTGCTCCCAGGGGACACCTGAAACTGTCCAGGAAACATGAAATCCACCAGGAGCTGCCCTGTGTCCTTCTGCTGCCATGGGACTTTAGTGTCCGTTGCTCCCAGCAAACTCAAGCATCACTGATACCTGCAAACTGCAGACTCCCACACTTTTTTGGTAGTTGTTATATTTTGTATTTTAGATTCTGTTGTGGTGGTGTAGAATTTTGATATAAATTAATGTGGCACCTTAATTCGTCAATTTAACAGCTCAGATGCTCTATGAATATATGAGTGGAACAGACACAATGAACACAAGTACACAAGAAAACATGACAGCCATAACAGTAGTCAAATACAAGAAGAAGAGATTGAGCAATCATAAACATTCAAACCAAATTTTATTGAACTTTTGAACAAAAAATAGGTCAAATGTCACATTGAAGAGATAATTTCAATAAAACAGAAAATACAGAGAAAATCTGAACAAAATTGTGATAAAACACCCATATGTACTGTGTGTGTGTGTGTGTGAGTTGGGGAAGTGGAGGCATTTTATTGAACAGACACTGGTAAACATGGTTAGTGTTGGTGTGTTTCACTGAACCTGTGACGTTCCCAGTCAGAAATATAAGCTGGAACTCCTCCTGAGGTCGGATCTCTGACCCAAACCTGAGCAATCCCCATGTGTTTTTGCTGTTAGGTCACAGAGCATAAGTCATGCTAACTGAAACACAGATGTTTCAGGTCTAGATTTATTTTACAGAACACTGGTAATGGACAGACTATGAGGCAGCAGTTACAGAGCCAGTAAGACATGAACAAAGCCACGTTTCATTGTTATGTCTTTGTAACTTTCTATTATCATTAATTACAACAACCTGGTTGCAGACAAAGATGGTGGACAGCAGAAAACACAGAGCTATATCTTAGCCAGAAGCCGTCAATCTGCAGAAAATTGAGACAAAGATGCTTAAAGGGAGGGACAGCCACTGGTTGAGATGATGAGTCTCAGAGCTTGAGACAGATGAAAAAGACTGGGAAAAAAAAGCCCAGTAGTCAACCACATTGCTGACAGTCTGTGATCTTTGTGATCTTTCTATCTATTTGTCTATGCTTTTGAGTATTTGAGACATTTGAGACATTTTATTATGTCATCTACACCCTTTATCCTCACCCATGCTAGCTCGTGATGCTTACTGGACTTCCTGTTGATTCCTGGGTTGGGATTAGTAAGTCACTATTTTAAAACTAACTAGTTGTTTCTAACAGCTTAGGACTAAGAGAAGCACTGATGAGGAGCAGGTGTGTCAGCAGGTGTCCTTTAAGCCAACCAGTTGAGCGCTCTGTTCCCACAGCTTCCTGGCCACCTCATCATCCTGGGCCTCAGCAGCTGGTTCCTTCTCTGCACAGTCACTGTAATAGACATAGACGCTCCAGAACAAACTGAATTCTAAAACTTTAATCTCAGGTAGTGCAGCTCAGTTATTCTAGGTATTTGCACCCCCTAACGTTCAAACCCTGAACCAATGGATACTGATTCAAAGTTAGAAGACACATACCTGAAGTATCGTCCGGATCTTTCCTCCAGACCTGGTGTCACAGAGCAGTACACTGTGGTCTGACAGCCCTGGTGGGGGCTCTTGAGGAACAGCAGGCCAGGGAGTTTCAGAATCATCCTCAGCAGAGGGAACCAGTCCATAACATGCCGAACCAGCTCTGTCTGGATTATCCCCGGGTGGAGACAGAAGGTGGACACACCAGAACCTGGAGGAGGTCACGAGATGAGCTGAAGGTCAGTAAGTTTTAAAACTATGGAAACAAGAATAAAGTTCTCGTAAAACTTTTTGTCTGTATTTCCTGGGTCCAAAATTTGGTGGGAAGAATGTGTAACAATGGAGAAATTAGGAAGAGCGTGTCCTACACAAACCATAGAGCAGTGCTCCCCAATTATTTTCTGTTACGCCCCCCCTAGCTAAAAGAAAACAATTCGGCAAAAAAAGCATGTTCCCCAGGGTCACACACGCCCCCTGGCAGCGCACCGTGGGCCAGGGGGGGCCCCACTATTTGAGAAGCACTGCCATAGAGTGACATGTCAAAGTGTCTTTTCTCGTTTTATTGTTACTTTTGTTGCTCTGTTCTTTTTTCTCTCCACTTTCCACTCAGCCCAACTGGTCAAGGCAGATGGCAGCCCACCCTGAACCTGGTTCTGCTGGAGGTTTCTTTCGTTAAATTGAGTTTTTCCTCTCCACTGTTGCCAATAGCTGCTCAAGGGGGGTTTGTTGCGTTTTCTCTAAATGTCTGTATAGTCTGGGCTGTATTATGTAAAGTGCTTTGAGATAACCTTGTTGTAAATTGGCGACATATAAATAAAGTTGAATGAAATTGAATTTAATTGAAAAAAGACACTAACTGCCTCTGAGTGTTTTTTTTATTTGTGGGGACGTCTCAGTGTTTAGTGTTTGTGGGGACCTTTGAGTCTTCGGGCAAGTTCTCTGGTGAACAGGACATTGGCCAGTTTACTCTGTCTGTAGCTGTCCAAAGGACTGTATGGTTTTCTGCTGAAGAACAAGTCCTCAAAGTCGATTTGACCTGGAAAAATAATACATTCAAAGTTAAAAACTCTCCAACAGAAATACAGTGAAACATCTCACTGAGGGTCCAGGATACAGATTTCAGAGGACAGACATCGTACCCCCCTTGTGGGCTATGGATGATACATTGATCACACGGCTGGGGGAAGAGCTTTTGAGCTTTGGCAGCAACAGATTGGTCAAGAGGAAGTGACCCAAATGATTGACACCAAGCTGTGTCTCAAAACCGTCTTCCGTCAACCATTTTGGACACATCATCACTCCTGAAGATGGACAGACAGGTTTAGAGACAGATGGGAAAAAAGACAGCTGAAAACATAGAAACGTAGTAAAGCAAGTGTAGAGTTACCTGCATTGTTGATAAGGATGTCCAATTTGTCTTCACTGTCTAGAAAGTCTTTAGCAAATTGTCTGACGGAATAAATGGATGCAAGGTCCAAGTGTCGAGTAACCACATTTCCATTTCCTGTTGACTTCCGGATTTCCTCAGCCGCCTGCTCTGCTCGGGTCATGTCCCTGCACGCCATCACCACACGGGCCCCTGGTGAAAGAAACAACATCTGGTGACCACCAGCGTTTGTGTGAACACTTTAATGTCCCACATCAAGTGCGAACCAGTCTGACCTCGGCGTGCCAGCTCTCTGCTTGTTTCTTTGCCGATGCCGCTGTTTGCTCCAGTGATCAGGATCGTCTTGCCATCTAGACGAAGTGAAGACTGACACTTTCCACCTCCAATGTACCTCCTCAGCAATGCCACACCTTTATACACAAACAGTTGTGGTTACCATAGGAACATGTCACCCTGTGTAGCCACATGTCTCTACTGTGTTTTTAACAGTTTTCAGACAACAGTGGAGTTCTTAGACAAAGAGAAAATTGTTTAATCTTATTATTACTAATTTAATACTATTGTTAAAAATCAGCTGCAGCTGAACCCACTCCCTCATTGAATTTGTGTGCAGGTGTCAAACTGCAGTCACTTGTTCAGTATATCTGCTGTTGTACAGAAACTCGAACATGTCATTGGGATTCAAAGAACTGCACTAAGCTGGTTGAAATCTCTTCCACGCACACAAAAGTCAGTTTTGGAGTTCCACAGGGGTCTGTGTTGGGACCAATACTTTTTGCTTTTTACATGTCTCCTTTAGACAACATTATTAGAGAGTGTTCTATAAACTTCCATTGTAATGAAACCTGATGATGCTAATCCATTAGTCAAACCCAGTCCATCCACCAATTATCTGTAACCACATATCCTGTGTAGAGTCATGGGGGCGCTGGAGAATATCCCAGTTTCATGCTGATCATGAGGGATTTGGATTTGTTTCCCTACACTTCTGAGGTCTTTGCTTTTTAAAGGGCCTTGAGATAACAGTTTTCAATATTGGCCATATAATAAAAAAAATTGATTTGAAAAAAATACATTGAGAATAAAGTCAGAATATTTTGATTTTAATCTTTGTTTGTTTGACAATATTATTAGAATTGTCTGCTTATTACAAAACTCACACTTTATTGTATTAATATAATGTGACTCTGTAACTCTGCTTTACTCCACAACTGAAATCCAATAATCAGCCACATGATTAAAACCACCAGGTGGTGCTAAAACTGTGAACCCAGACTTCCTTGGGGGAAACAACAGATCCTTAAACAACAGAAAAAACACCAACTATAAGTGTGTTGATGTGAGAGTAGACTGTGCAAAGCTGAATCAGCAGAAACCAAGAATGTTGGTAATCAGCTGCAGCAGGTTGAACTTGAGCCCTGTGAGTTTGTGAAATCCTAATCCGTTCACTTTTGACCTGATTTTTCTCATTTCACTGATTTTCACTCAATCATTTCTTAATTAGTTCATGTCATCAGACAACTTTAGATTAAATTGTGATTCACAAACTTCTCTTCTGTTTCCTTACACTTTCCACGTCTGACTTGTATTTTTAATACTTTTACTGTAGTAAATGATTCCACAGATGCTCATCAACCCGGTGTCAGCAGGTGAGGGCAGAGTTGATTTTACCACCTTATGCCTGTACATAAGATGGTAAAATCAACTCTGCTGCTCCATCCACAGCAATACATCAGTGTTTATTAGTTTATTAAATTTTAAATTAAAAGCATGACTCTGCAGAGTAACTAAGACTGAGTAAAAATAACTGAAAATACTACAGTAAGGTGCAGCTAGCCTAAACTGTACTTATTTTCAGCACTCGAATAAAGGTACTTAGGTATTTTTCCACAGTACTGGTTGCATTACTAAACATCACTGTCTCATCTCTGCCAAGAAAGTTTTATTCCTTGTAATTTAAGTTTTTATTTTTAGTTTCTAAATCAAATCAGCAGATAGGTGTCAATCTAAAATCTTGAATGAGGAATTTCTTACAGATCACGATGAGTCCCAGCAAGGCTCCACAGCTCAGCAGCAGCCCCTGCTCCATCTCTGGGCCTGAACCCCCACTGCCCCTCCCGGGCCATGGCTGCACTACGAAGTCTCCAGGAGCTTCAGCTCCCATCCCTGCAGGTCTGAACATACTGGCGAGGGGCCGAGCCAAGTTGGGACGGGCAGAAGTGGGAGGGCACAGATTAAGTGAGATTAGAGTGGATTATTCAACCCAGCGCTGCTCTGAGATCAGTTACACTGTGAAACATTGACACTTAATGGCATCATCTAAGCTTTTCTCTTTAACTTTATGTAAGGTACAAGTACACTCCACCACAGACAGGAGTACCAGTTTGACTCTTTACACAAGTTAAAGTAGAACAACAACCTTTATTTATCAATTTGATCTCATATACATTTGCACATACATGTTACAGTGAAATTTGTCCTCTGCATGTGGCCCATGCCCTGGGAGGGGGGCAGTGGTTTGCCCATGGAGCTGGCACACGGTGTCTTGCTTGGGGATGCACCAGGTGCATCTGCGTCAGATTTTCCCAAAGGATTTGATCCTGCTCAGTTTGTTTACCATCCAGCTGCTCTACCCACTGAGCTACCAGGCTACAAAGTATGCAAAAACAAACAACCAAACAAACAACCAAACAAACAAACAAATAAAAACAAATAAAAAAACATGTGCTCTGAAGTTTATTTATGTACAAATTCAAGGAGAAAACCACTTAAAAACACGATTTCTGTGACAAATCAAGACACTTTTTTTGTGTAATTGACCCTTTAGTAATTAGCGATGTGGAGGAAACACAAAATGTTTTACATTTGCTGTAAACTGCAAACTTTTTTAACCAATTGGCCTTTCAAATGGTAAATCCACCATGAATTAAAAATATAAAGTTGTCAGATACAAAAGTATGTTTAGCATGTGAGTGGAGCTACATTACCTCACAACTCCAGTTGGGGTTGTCAGTAAACAAAGTGGAGCTGCAGTGTTCCGGCTGCAAAACCTTGGAGGAATAAATATGTGATTAAATGAAGTTGAACAGTAGAGAACAGGACCCAGTAGAGGTTTTTATTTTGTGAATTCAGTTAAATGAGTTGAAAAGAGTTTTGATGTTTCTGGATCATAATTAGCAGCCATCGCTCTGTGTGTGTGTGTCTGTGTGTGTGTTAGTCTGTCTGCCAAATGACTAAAAGTAATTGTAAATGTAATTGTTTTTATTCCCTACACCCCTCCCCCTCGTCTGAGACGTCAGCAACTATGGTCCCGCCCCCACAAACAACAAAAACAAGATGGCGTCCTCCCCTTATGATCATGTTTGGGCGCCTATCAGCCTCCATGTTGAGATGTTGTGTTTCTCGTGTGGCTGCGGTTTCTGCGGTTTCACGCCGTCCGCCGCGGTGTGTTCTCACGCCGACAGCCTGAAAACCCGCACCTCTCTCTGCAGCACACTGGACCAAAAACTCACACCGACCAATCACAGAGAGCGCTCTTCTGAAGAGAAGTGACGTTCCAGCGATGTGGACCAATTCGCGGCTCAGACACGGACAGCAACGGAAGTCCCGCCCCTCGTCCCTACACTGACCAAAGCGTGTGAAGAAGAACCGAACAAACCGCTCCGTGCTCTGGTGACACGCTCTGTGGATCCAGCCGCAGGTGAGGCTAGTCCGAGTCTGCCCGGCTCGGCTCGGGTTAGCACATAGAACCGGTGAGCTGGAGACACAGGAAAAGGACGAGCTTGGTGTAGCTCGCTGCTGGCGGATTTGCAGACAGAGTGCATGCTAAATGTACCGCGGTGGTGGCCGGCGGAGCGGGGTTTAATCTGGTTCTGGCGATACTGTTCACAACGCTCCGGGTTGAACTCCTTCGCATTTGCTGATGTATCTCCACCTGCCCGGATTGAACATTTCGCCCTGCCCAGCACAGGATTGCCTCCGTACGCTGTAAAGACAACAGAAGTCCGAGGAGGGAGCGCACCCTGCAGCCGCAGCCCGACAGTACACCCGCTTCCCGTTACCGGAGGTACACAAAATACTCGGATACTTGTAAAAGTACAAAAGCCAAATGTCAAAATTACTGCTACAAATCAAACTACTTTTACCACTCTGTGAAAATATGTTATTGTAAGTAAAACTGCCACATTTAAAACTTTGCTTGCAAATCTGTTATTGTAAAATATTCCTGTAACGGTAATATTATTACATACGTTTTACATAATCTATTACTACTTGTGTGTCTAATTCTGAATTGGAACCACCACCAGCAGATCGAACCCTGAATCTGGATGTAAACAAGACCACTTTTTCTTTTGTTAAACGTGGTCTGGAATTCCGAACGGGGTCTGGTGACTAAGAATGAAGCTGCTATTCACTTACTTTGAGTTACTCAAAGCAAGTGGTGGGCTTGTTGTGTTTTGTCTTGTTTGGTGATGAGGATAAAGTGATGATGACTGGTTTCCTTTTGTTTCATAGCAACATGGATACAGAGTTGTTTATGGAGTGTGAGGAGGAGGAGCTCGAGCCATGGCAACAGGTGGACGACAGCGTGGAGGAAGATGAGATGGACTTCAATGACAGCTACTGTGAGCCAGGTAAGAAACACCAACACAAACCTGCCAGTGGCATAACTTACAATAACATTTGTGTCTCCGTCTCTAGTGGAAGACTCTCAGTCTCCTCTCTCGGCCTCTGAGACCCCTCCCCTCAGAACCCCCCCATCCAACACACCTGCTCCAACAGGTACTGCCAACCATAGACACACAACCTTTACCGTAAACAGATTTCAGCTAAGTGTCACTTCTCTGTCTGAGACAGATCATCATAAATTGTCGTTGTGCACCTTGTATGCATATTGACAAATTAAGCACTTCACCTTTTCATTTTAACGGGTAAATGCACCACAAATAGAGAGTCTAACTAATAGAGAGTCTTCGTTTCACCAGCTTCACCACCTGCTGAGAATATCTCTTCCTCAGTGATGCCTCATCCTTCTCCCTCCATCATCACCACCTCCTCTTCTTCTTCCTCTGCCCTTCGCCTCCCGGTCCCCTCTACACCGACTGTCTCGGCCCCGCCCCTGATGGCTCAGGCCGGCCCCCTCATCCTGACGCAGACTACAGGTGGGACATTTCTCCTTCCAGCAGCTCCGGGGACAGGCAGTGGTCAGCCCATCCTCCTAACTGCACAGGTACACAAATCAAACACTCTCTGCTGACGTTTTATTTGCTCTTTTTTCATTGGGTGTTAATTTAATTATTTGCACAAAATAAAAAAAACGCAGGCTTTGTTATTGTGTGAATATGTTTATAAATCGAAATATAATATGTGTTTGTTTCAGTCTACCTGAAGCATGCCTTTTATTGATTGTATTAGAATTTATAAAATCAGTTCAGTTTTTCTTTAAATTTTTTCTTATGCCAATGGTGGTATTGTTCATATATATTCACTCTTTTACCAACCTCACACTTCTGTCTTTAATGAGCTATTATCATCATTTAAATATAATTTGATAAACTAATCATTTGATCAATGAACACAGCAAAGTTTAGTCCAATTGTGACTGATTGATGTTTCTGGTATGAACTTTGTGGTGGTGGTTAACACAGTTATTTTGTGTGCACGAATTTTAAGTGCAAGTTGAAAAATAGACAAATGATAGAAGGAAGTCAGTAAGAGATCTGCTCTTCACTCTGGATGTTTTTGCACGTCGTCCCTTAAGCACTGAAAACAAACGGTATCAGTCTGCAGTTTTTGTGCACAACTCGCACGCCTCTGAACGCTTCAATTAAGCATTGTGATGTGAACACAAAGTGCTTCAGGTTCACTTGACTTTGTTCCTCGTGAAACTACCCATAATCTAAAACAATGAAGCTTTGGCAAAGGCAATATTTTTTAAAGGGACTAGCAATGTGATGTACAGGGTTTCCCGATGCAGACAGTGGTGAACTCCGGCACTCCTCTGCTTCTGAACTTGCAGCCGGGACAGACGGTCCAGCCTCTCACTCTGATCCAGCGTAGGTTGATTTGCCTCCGGCAGACACAGATCAATAATAATCAATAAATCTAGCCTGCCTATTAATTACTGCTGATTTCTGGTCCCACAGCCCCATCGCTGAGCAAGTTGGTGCGGCCCAGTGTTGGCATATCCCCAGTCCTCCCCCAGAGCCAGGTTGTCCAGACCAGACCAGCCCCTGCTCAGCCAGGGTCCACATTCACTGCTATGCGGCTTCCGACCACACTGACCATCCGCACCAGCACACCAGCCCCAAGTTAGTGCAGTGGACATATTGGTTGTACTGAGAGGAGGCTTAGCCCAGAACTGAACAGAGCGGAACATAATGAAATAATGATCGCTGCTTTTTTGTCCAGTTAATCTCCAGGTGGCCCAAGTGAGCAGAGCTAACTCCCTGAAGCTGCCAGGTTCCCCCGCCCTTCCCTCTGGCTCAGTCAACGGGGTGACCAAAGCAACATTATTCAGCAGCGGTACGTGCAGGGCAGTTATTAGTACCAGTACCAATACTTACAGTATTTGTAAAAGTAACCCCTGAAATAGTCCCAAGTGGTGGGTGCTACTTGGTATTATCCCAGGATTTGTGGTGTGACCATATTTAAGATTTTGTGTGTCACCTCGTCCGGCAGCTCCTGCTCCCACACCCTCTGTTGTCATGACCCCTAGTGTCACCTCAGCAGCGGTGTCCGACCCCCCCAGGGTGGTGATGAGTGTGGAGGAGTTCTACTATGGGACATTTGAAGGTGACCTGAGTCTGAGAAAGCCGCAGCCGCTGGGAATTAAAACCTCCACCTTCACTTGTCAGATCTGTGGCTTCCTCGCAGAGAACAACCTTAGGTGGGAGCACTTGAGCGCCTACACCAAGCTGGATGGGGCGAAGGTCGGTGCAGGACTATATGTTCACCTGTGTGTGTGTGTTTGTGTGCAGGTTGATGCAGCACATGCTGCAGCACTCAGAGCTGATTGGTGCAGGAGGTGAGGAGAGGAAGTGCTGCAGGTTCTGTTACAGACAGTTCTCGTCTCCTGTTCAGCTGAAGAGTCACCAAGAGCAGGTCCATGGCCCCTCCCCTTCCTCCTGTAAGAACCACAGCTGCTCACACACTGGATTAGTGCTTTGTTTACTACCGGTCTTGAATAAAGGCTTTGAAGGTGTAGTTTGGGATCTTTGAAGCAGCCATTAACAGGAACTTGTATGATTTTTATACATTTACAGTTGGGTAGATGCTGCATATTTTCAGAAATTAAAGTCATTTTTTATTCATTTTGAGGATTTTGCCGTCATTTTTATACACTCCTTTACCTTTTTTGATGAAAGGACCTGTTGTACCAGATGAATATACATAATAATAATATAAATATTAATAGTTATAATAATAGTAAAGTAGTAGTAGTAGTAGTAGTAGTAGGTTAGCTTTAGGGTTAAGTTTGCGTCTGTTCATATACCATTTTTATGTAAGGGATTGCCAACTTAACCCTAACTTGGCTCAGGATTAATCTGTGCAGACTTGGGACATATCAGTCTTTACCTAAGACTCACCTTAGTTGGTTTGGGCTTTGTTGGCTTTATTAGTTTGTCTCTGGAGTTACTTTTCTTGACTTCGAGGTGGGACTGGGAATTGCCTTTCTTGATTGGGGTCTTACCTTGAGCTTGCCTTTCTTGCCTGTGTACTTGTCTTGGGACTTTCTTTCTAAATTTAAGTTGATAGATTTAGCACAGATTAACACAATTCTATGTATCTTCCATGTTGAATTCTAACCCAGTTTTAACTTTTAGTTGTCTTGGGGGTTAGATGTCTTGAACATGGACTTGTGTCCACCTTGTCAGGACCAGTTTGCGACTCACACAAACTTGGGACTCGTCTTTATTGGCACATTAGTTTCATTGTACCTTCCTCTTTCTCAGCCATGTGTCGTATATGTGAGTGGGCATTTGAGAATGAGCCAGCCTTCCTGAACCACATGAAGTCCAACCACAAACCAGGAGAGATGCCCTACATCTGCCAGGTGAGTCTGACCTATCACTCTTGTCAATGGTTGTCCTCAGGCCTCGTGTTAACTCAGGTGTGATTTGCAGGTGTGTTCGTATCGTTCGTCCTTCTACTATGATGTCCTTCAGCACTATGCCAGCTTCCACAGGGACTCTCGGTTCCTGCTGTGTCTTTTCTGCCTGAAGGTTACCAGAAACCCAGTCAGCTATCAACAACACGTGCTGAGGCATCAGGTAACCACAGTCTATCCTGTAGTCAGCAGAGTTTACTCGCTTTGTTATCACAGTATCTCAGTTTTGGTGTCATGGTTTGATTTTGGCTACAACAGGGACCGAAACAGAAGCGGAGACGATAACATTCTTGTCACTATAACTACGGATCATTTCTCATAAAAGACCAGTAATCAGTAAAATCTTTCTGTGTCTCAGGTAAACCAGGCGTTCCACTGCAACAGGTGTCGTCTTCAGTTCATCTTCCTGAAGGATAAGACGCAGCACAAACTGGAAAACCATCGCAGCTTCCGTCGACCTGCTCAGCTGGAAGGACTACCACCGGGGTCAAAGGTCAGCTCCTTCCCTGCTCTCCGATCTACTGCGAACACTTTGACTTTCAATATGTTTTTAGTTCTTGTGGTAACAATAATTTTTCTGCCAAACCATTGTTCAATTCTTGAAACCCTTAGTACTTTCTCTCTAGGTGACCATCAGAACCTATGGGAAGCTCAAGACTCCAATGACATCAGCGGGTAGCCGGCTTTTCCAGAGCCCCTCATCTCTCATCCAGCCAATCCACATCAAGACAGAGCTCCAGAAGTCCCCGATCCAGAAGAACTTTGTGCTCTCGAAATCCCCACGATCCCCAACAAAGAGGACAGTCAGCCGCCGAGTAAGCAGGTCAGGCCAAGAACAGCAGAATCCCACAGGTCTCACCCAGGCCCAACAGTGTGTGTGAACACGTTGGACAAAAAAAAACTAAACGGTTTGTCCTGAAGGTGGCAGCATAGGAAAGGTTGTGTCACAGCCTTCTCTGTGTAAAGGGGAGGGTGTAGTTCTGTGGACCTTTATTTCCATCTGTCAGTTCTGGGGCTTTGGTGAAGACCAAACTATCTGATCAGTCACTGGATTGTAATAAAGTTTGTACAGATGTTCCCCAGACAAAGAATTGGTTTTAGGTGATACTATTAGATGGATTATGATAAAATGGGATCCAGATCTTCATGTTCCCTCACGATAAACTTTGCTGAACCTCTGATGTTTATCGTCAGGTTGGCATATGAATGTGTCTAGTACTTACGCCTGCTGTAAGCTGTGCATTGCGTTCACTCCTAATTACAAAATGTCAGCCTGCTAAAACACTAAACGAAGGTAGTGAACATGGCAGTATAATTCGTTGTGTATTTCTGCTGCAGGAGTCCTTCGTACGATGGGGACAGATTGGTGTGTTTGGAGTGTGGGACTAATGCCTCTGACTTCTCTGCTCACTACCCGACACACGTCCACTGTCTTCTGTGTCCATACAGCAGCTGCTGCTCCAGGGCCTACGCTGCACACATGATACAGTAAGAATACTGCAGTGATTACTGCAGGAACATACACAGTAAAAGAGGAACAGCTGATAAATAAGTTGAGGATACAAAGTAACCACAGTTAAAAAGAAAGCAGCAAGAGTTTCAATATTGAATCAAGGGAAAGTAAAAACAATTCTTTTTGTCTATTTTGGCTCCTCCAGTTGTATGGGATAAGTTGTTTTCTGATCTGTCAGCAGATGGTTCATCTCTATTTGAAATCATTCCCATTTGCTTAATCATTTAGTTTGATAACTGTAGCTGTTGTTGATTGCAGCCACCATGTTCCGTGCTCCAAAGACAGAATTCTTCCTCTGCACCGTCTGCCTCCTCCATGGTGAGAACGACTGATCAGCTTTAAAACTGTCACAATGATTTTATTTGAATTCATCTAATAATAATGAGGCTGATGATGTTTCTGCTCAACATCTCGTAACGTTTTTACTTTTATTTTTTTTGCTTTCAGTGGAGCACAGTAACAGAACATAGTAACATCTTCTTTCATTGCTTCTGTGGGTTTGTTCACCAGGTGAAATGTCTGTGTGTTACTGCACAAAGGTGTTGGTTGCACCTTTAGAATCACGCAATGCAAAACGTGTTTGGTCAGCTCTAAATCACGCTATAAATTAGCAATAGCAATCATCTGCCAATTTTTAAAAAATAATACATATTATGCATCATGCATCTGTCAAAAGCTGAGATAGCGGTGATGAGCAGGAACTCAGTCTCCCCAGTGACTCGTGTTGTCCTATGTGTTCCAGCCCGTTTCTGCTGCAGTGCTCTCTCTGCGACTTCACACATCACGCTGCAGATCAAATGGCTGAGCACCTGCTGATGAACCCGGAGCACCACAGCATCACCTGTCGCTCCAGGAGTAAGAGTTTCACATACTCTTTGTTCTACTGTCTTTAGGGGAACAGCGTTGTTGTTTAGCACAAGCTATGAGTAAGTTTGGTTCCAAAACCTCCAGTTACTTACTGCAATTCATTTTTTACCCTTTCCTTTGCTTCCAAGGAAACCTGTAGTTTTTCTGCAAACTGAAAAAATTGAATGATAAATATTTTTGGGGGGTATGAATAACTGGAGTACCAGTGGGACACTAAGGACAGATGTGATTAAGGTCCCTCCAGTTTTTGGTCTCTTATTCCAACAGTTGAGTCCAGAGTGAAACCTGACTGAACTCTGACATTCAACTATTGCACTAAACAACAAATTAATCTTTACAGATTACACAACTCAAGCTTACGCATTTTCAAGAGTCTGAAACTTCTTATCATATTGAGTACATTTCAATGGGTGAATACAAACATTTGAAAAAGTGTTTTCAAAAGTGGTCTACAAAAACATTAGGGTTTTTAGGGCTTTATTAACAATCCTGCTCCACCATTAAATGTTTTTATTTATTGTAAATCTTTTTCCCCCAGGTTTTGATATTGTCATGACAATTATACGTTGCATCAACAAAAGTATAGTTTTTGATTGTTATATTTCACATGGCAGATGTTAGTTCTTTTCAACTGTGGCTGACTCTGTATATCAGAGCATAATGACTGGGGACAAACAACCTTTAAAATGCAGGTCAAGGTAAACACAGGCAGAAATATTAACACGTATTTTCCTCTGCTGACAAAACACAAGGTCAATAAACCATAAAGGGTATAACTTAAATGAATGAAATGAGGCCAGGGAAAACAGTGAATGTCTTCGGAGCATATCTGCTGATATGATATCAGTGAACTGATTATTGGTGTGTTCATGAAAACTCAGTTGCTGTTCCCTCCTCTGCTTAAATTGAACTTTTCCTCTGGGAGGTGGGGAAGTTCTCACGGGCCTGTTACACTCCCTGTTGCTCCACAGCTCTGACATCATCCTGCTCCTCAGCCAAAGTAATTAAAACTGACCCAAGTCTCGCTCCTTGATACCATAAAGGCATGAAAACAAAGATCAACAGCAGTGGGGGAGTCTTGTATCTGCATGAATGTGTTTAGAATATGTAGAGAAGAATTATTTTGTAATGTTTGTGGGTTCTAGTCTTGCAAAATCCCCAGTTTGATTTACTCAGCCATTAACTTAATAGCAAAACATCTGCTTTCAGAATAACAAACTCCCTATAAGGTGTTAAACAGCATGTCTGAAAAGTTTGTTCACATTTTGCTGTAGATCCAAGTTAGTTTCTTACGAAAGAGACTGATTATTCTGAAGCTTTGTGGCATACTTTACATGTTCACACAGAGTTCCACCTTAATCTGTCTCCACAGTTGATCCGATTGGTATAAACAGTCATCAACAACTCTCCAGATGTCCTTACCCTGGTTCTGGTTTTGTTGCATACGTCTCGTGCAAGGACTGAATCCAAAATTCTTGTGTTTACTCTTGAGGCCTCACGCAGTTGGCGCCACCATATCAGTGAGTTACTGATCTTGATCACAGGGCCTGGTTGTTTGCTGCTTCAGTCCTGTTAATGGAAAAAGCAGTTTTTAAAATGTAACGTGGGTCTAAAATATAGATTTGTAATAATTATCAGAAACAGGGTAAAAAAGAACATACTTCCTGCTGCACATGCTTATCTTCCCCAACAGGTTTTGCTCTATTGTCATGCAAACTGTAAGATGAGCTGAAGTTTCGAGGGTCTTATGGTTTCCACTGACTGACCATACGCCACGCCCACACAACTTTCTAAAATTACAGTTGGAGTACTTTAACATTCAGGATAACCACAGTCTTTTTACTTACTGTGGAAATAAGGTTTAAACCTTTTACTAGACTTCCAAATTAACAGTGAAGGATTGTGGTGCCAGAAAGTTTCAGAAGATTCTTTGGGTGTAACGATTCATTGCTTGGTTAATGGATTTTTGTTTGACATTAACTTTATGTTTAAGATGTTGACAGAGTTTTCTTCTCCCTCCTTTTCAGACTACATTGAACCTGACATCCAGTTCTCCCACAGTGAAGACCAGGATTCTTGTGAAGAAAAGGAATCAGGCCAGAACAAGGACTTGCCTGATCCCTCCTGGAAGTCAGTGGCATGTTGGAAACAGGCAACAGACAGCAGCAAACGCACCATCATCCCATTCAGTCAGATCAGCGGGCCTCATCACTGTCTGTCCAAGAACAGTGACGCCATCGATTTCTTCTACCTCCTTTTTCCTGCATCTCTAGTAGAACTAATCACTAGCGAGACCAACAACCACGCTAAGACCTGCAAGTTCCTTGGTTCCTGTCAGACAGACTGGGTCCCTGTCACCACCCATGAGATTAAAGGCTTCATCGGGTTGGTCATTTTGATGGGGATTCAGAACTTGCCTGACCCGTCGCACTACTGGTCTTGGTGCCACTATGACAACAGCTACACCTTCTACCGAGCCATGAGCTTTAAGCGCTTCAAGCAGATAGCAGCAAACATCCGCATGGGCAGCTTTGCCACAGAAGACTGTCGTGGCACCAAGAACCCCAGCGACTCTCTGCACATCTTTAGGCCTATGCTGGACATCCTGGGTGGAGCAATGTGGAACACCTACAGGCCAAATTGCTGCCTGGCCATCGACAGGGCGCTTCTTCCCAGTCTGGAAGAGGAGAATTGCAATGCCAAGGGCAACCTGAAGACTCAGCCTCAGGTGTGGCTGCTCTGTGACTCCAAGTCGGGCTACTGCCATCGCTTCTTCATCCAGATGGGGGAGAAGGTAGGCCGGGAGCCGGGCTTCACTGTAGTGTCAGAGCTGATGAGGGGACTGGAGGACAAACACCACCAACTCTACCTGGCTAACTCACTTGCATCCATCCCACTCATGCAGAAGCTTTTGGACCAGGGTATCTATGCCTCCAGCTCCTTCCCTCCACCCAACCCAATCTTGCCCGAAGAGCTGTGGGTGGAGGGCAGGCTGGAGAAAGCTGGGGACTATGTGCAGAGGCAGTTTGGACCCCTGCTGGCAACCCGCTGGAGGGACACCAAAGAGATGGGTTGCCTTTCAACTAATGCAGCTTCTGGTGAGCCAGATACTGTTTGGAGGAGGTCTCAGACCAAAATAGGTGGACTAGATCCAATCAACCGTCCCATGGCCTTCCGTCTCCTCCAGGAGAACATGAGAGGAGTTGACATCTGCAAGCAACTGCTGGCCTGTAATCCACTGGGAGGAATCCCTCAAGACCGACACTGGCGCAGCCTCTTCTGGTTTTTGGTCAACCTCAGCATTGTTAATGCCTTCATTGTACTGCGGGAGAGCCGCAAAGAGAACCCACCTGTCTGGGTGCAAGACGGCCTTTTTACTCAGGTTAACTTCCGCAAGCGTTTAGGCAACCAGCTTGCCAAGTGTGCCCAGAAATACTTTGAGAGCATGGAGATTGCCAGCTCCCGTGGAATGAGGGGCGAGGTGGCAGATGAACCACTTAAACAAAGACACAGGATGGCAAAGATTACCTCAATTTCCAAGAGGTGCAAAAACTGCAATTTGAAGAACATTCGTCATGAGAGCGTGTACGGTTGCATTGTCTGTAAAGCAAACCTGTGTAAGCACCCGAGCTGCTTCTGGGAATATCACGGCATTTCTCCTCTAAATAAAGGTCAGTACTTTGTCAGGTCCTTGTCACTTCTATAACTGGGTTTGTTGATATAACAGTGATTTATATGTGTGTGTTTTTTATAGGATCAACGAAAGTTGGATTTATCAAGGACAGAATAAGGTAATAATTTCACTAGCTTTATCAACATTTGATAAAGCTAGAAATTATCAAAATTTTTTCTCTTAGTTATTACTTTTTATTATTTCCATGTTTAGTTGTTGCTTCACTTTTATTTTGACTACAATCCTGGATTGTTTCTGTGTGTGTACAGTGGGGCAGTCGAGGTGGATGAGGTTGAGGACAATATGGATGAGGCAATGGCGCCTGTGGAGGATATGGACTTCTCCGACGATGACAGATTGGATGATTTGGATGAAATTGACGAAGACAGTGAAGAAATTAAAGAATTGATCAGTGAAGGTAAACACCCAGTGTCTCATCTTCTATCAACAACCGATGGCCGTGCCCAACCTGGTGCCATATTGTTGGCCTCTAAAGAGCGTGATGATTTCCTCACGGCCCGTCAGCTGAGAATCACCCTGTTTTCTCTGTGTGATGGACTCCGCCAGGCATCAAGGGTCTTTTCAACTGAGATCCAGCTCATCCGAACATGGCTGAAGGAGGCCAAAAAGCATCTGAAGCAAACTGGGCAGAAGGCCCACTCTGATGGTGAGGATCGCATGGTGGCATGGGTGCTGTCCATGCGTGAGCAGCAGCTTCCTATCACAGAGACAAACCTCTTTAACAAAGCCTCCATGCTCAAGAAGAAGGGAAGTTTCAGCGACTCCTTTCGTATCTCCTATGACTGGGCGGTGACCTTCATGCTGCAGCACCGGCTGGGCATACAGAGCATCGGCAGGGAGGCCATGCTGGCTCGCAACCTGCCAGCTGCCATGCTCGCCAAAGTTAAATCCTTCAGGCAATTTACTCAAAAAATCACCAAGGTCCACAAGCTTTCAGAAAACAGCATAGCTGCAATGGATGAGCTGTGTCTGTTTGTGGACTTAAGGTTACTTCAGGATAAGTGTAAGTGCTCAGAGGCCCTGGAGTTTACTGGGTCTTCACCCCTGGTCACAGTGTACCTGACAATGATGGCCGATGGCACGATGCTCCCATCTCTGGTGCAGGTGAACAGGCAGCTGACTGAGAATCCCCTCCCAGAGTTCATCCTGTTGGAGGCTGGTTCAGAGAGTCTGTTAGTAGAGGAAGTCTTGGATCTTTGGACTTCCAAGGTTTGGCTGCAGTATGTGTCTGGCCCAGTTCATGCCAATAAATCAATGCTTATCTTGGACAAACACAGGGAACACATGGGAGATCAGTTCCTAACTTCCATCAGTGGTTCAGGTACCCTTCCCACTGTGATCCCTGGAGGCTGCTCCTTCTGTCTCCAACCCCTGGAGATCTGCCTGAAGCCAGTTTTGCAGCACTTCTTGCTGTCTCGCTGGGTAAAATTCACTGCCAGAGAGCCAAAGCAATTGGAGGAGACATTGCCAAACCAGCTCCACACTAACGTGGCTGAGCTGTTGGTTGAATGGGTGGTTGAGGCCCTCACACAGCTGAAAAACCATCCCCAGGTTTGGAAGAAGTCTTTCCACCTGGCAGGCCTTCTGCCAGTCCTGAAAGAGGAAAATGAGGAGGTGGAGAAAAAGGAGGAGGAGCTGAGGACAAGTCAGAAACCCGAGGAGATTCAGCTGGAGCTCATCAATACCCTTACAGAAGTGTTGCTGCGTTCTGAAGGAGAGGCTGACTTTGCTGATCAACAGGAGGGCAAGGAGGATACTGAAGAGGAGCAAGAAGGAGGGGGGAGACAGAAGGATGGGGAAGAAGAGAAGGAGGTCAGCGAGGACATGCAGGCGATAAGGAAAGAGACAGAGGAGGAACATGAGCTAGAGGATAATGCAATAGAAAAAGACAGGGAGGAGGAAGAGAACAATGTGACAAAGGGGGAGAAAGAGGAAGTTAAAGAAAAGCTGGAGGAGGACAGTGAGGAGGAGGAAAAGGAGACCGAGGAAGACAGGAAGGAGATTAACAAGGAAAGACGAGAGACCAGAATTGTGATAGGAGAGGAAGTTGGGGACGAGTGGAAGATTAAAAGCAGGACTGACGGAGAGGAAGAGAACAGTATGGTCGAAAGCTGAAGAGACAATAAAGATTATGATGAAGATCCAAAGAGTGTTAAGTTCTGATTGAGTCATCCCTGAAACGGTGTTTGACAGGTTTACACATATTTAACGGAGCCTGAAACCAAAGTATAGGTGGTTTGGACTTGGATGTTGTGTGTTAAAGTGGGACAATGAGCACCGCCTGGTCCAGCAGAGACACTTTTTCTTAGTGAAGTAGTCAGCTGAGTTTCACTCAGGAATGACAGGTTTCTGTTTAGATACAGACCAGGTAAGCTCAATCACATGATCCAGTCCAGGTACAACATGGACAGAAATGTACTGGGGTCCTGCACATTCCACAATTTTGTCCTGTTTATTATCACTTGTTAAATATTCAATTCCTAAATGAAATGGAAAATGCCTTTGTCGACTTTGTGTGTGACTGTCCTAAGAGGGACTGGTAAATGGGGGACTGATTTTTGGACTCTTTATCTGCTGGAAGGAAGTTTGAGGACCTGCAGCACAGCTGGTAGTTTCATGTTCAGGATATTTGTGTAACTTTCACTGAGGAGTAGTGGAACTGAATTTTGTCAGAGGCAGAAATAAAAACCCGATTTAAGAGTCTTTTCTCGACAACTGACTTCGAAGATGCATTTTGTATTAAAGAACCGGCTAAAAGAGAAAACATATATCAGTTGCTCTTACAGATGAAATTCATACAAAGCTGTGAGGTCTTCTGCAGTACGAGATGCTTTTGTGAAGAGTTGTATTTGTATTTTCCCAGTCACTGGGCAGTACTAAGTGCTGGGGTGTGTTCTTGTCTTCACCAAATTATTTTCTCAGTGCTCAGGTTTACAGAAGGTTTGAGCTCTGCCTGCACATCAGCCGGTCTCTACGGGAGTGGTCCTCCACGTACAGAAAAAAATATATGTACAGAGTTAAAAACCGATTGTTTTGTCAGGAGGTCATCTCCCCTTCATTACTGTTCACGATCCTAAACATAAGCAGCCTCATTAGGAAAAAGTTTTTAATCTGTCGATTGCTTGACTGAGAGAAAGTGGAAATGATTGTTTTATTGTAATAATGTTAATGCTTTTTGTGAGTGAATTATCAGCCAACAGATGGGTTGTAAGACAGACTCTGATGTCAGATCACTGGTGCTTCCTGAACATTTTGCTTTGATGACGTGGCAGAGCAGAACCTGACGGGTTCTGGCTGCCGTGGGAAGTGGACTGTCGAATTGCTCAGACTGACAGAAATGTGTGAGGGGAGCCTGACGAGTGTTAGACTTTTCTGTGTGAACTGATCAATGCCCAGATCTTCCTCCTCTTCACTGTCTCTCTTTCTAACCTTCAGAGGAAATGTGATGTCGACTGGCGTGTCTGATTATGTTTCTTGCAGACTTCATGTGGTTGTTTTGGTGCTGATGTAGAGATGATTTTATAAACTGTTTCTCATAAATAAAACACAAAACTTTTTTGTTATTTTAATCTTTTTTTGTTTTATTGGCATGTATTTTATTAGCATGTACAAAAACATTTGTCAATCTAAGGTTCAACCTGCAACAACCTGCAGGAAAACACTAATGCAGCCAATGAACTGTATATCAATACGTTTTCAAAATAATATAAAGTTTGTAAAAATCCTTTTGGAGTAGAAATATAAAGCAAAAATACAAATGACTCGTTATGTAAATCTGCTTTAAATCATTAGGAACTTGGTCCATCCTCAGTGCTCACAAACAGTCAAAGAATGTTTTATTAACACCTATTGGATATCAGCATATTTTTATTTTCACATCTCAATGCTCATTGCCACAATATTCAGACTTTGTTTAACCTGCTCTTTGTGTGTATTCTGGTGCTTTATCACAATATTTGGTTGTAGTTTTTAGTACAATGAACCTGAGAATTAAAATGTGAGTTAAGGTTGTTGATGGAACATGAAAAGCAACTTCTGTTTACAGGAAGTGAAAACCTGCAGTGTTGACAGGCTGAAATCCTGGTCTCGGGAGAAAGACCAACAGTTTCTCCCAGTTGTCCTGGGAACAGATGACTTTGGGTCAGAGCCTGAGAGAAAAGAACCTAAACAGCACAAGTCCCGGTGCGGAGCCTGGAAGAGTCTCGGTGAGGGGCGTGGGGGCCCGAGCCACACCGCGCCCAGCTGTGTCCGGCCCTGCAGACAGCCTGCAGCAACGTCACGGTTAACGTTCACTCCCACAGCTCCTCTCTGATTGGCTGGCGCTGCAGCAGGAAAACCTCCACCCCGTGTTTTTTTCTCCTTGAACCCGCTCGGAGTGAGTCCACATCGCCTGTTTGTTGCACCTGCAGGATCCAAAGGTTCCAGAAGCTCAGACATGGGTGAGCTCTCTTTTAATCTCTGACTTTTTTCCCGCCTCGGCAGCTGTTTCCGAAGTTGCACGGTTTTCCGTTGGCTCTTGTGGTAGTTGGTGGCTTTTATTCCACTTCCTGTGAGTCTTTGCTCACCTCGCTGTGTGCAGAAAGTTGCACAATCAGACACTGAAAATCACTTTTCTGAGGCTGCTCTGCTCGTGTTTCTACTTCACACATGCGATAGACATGGGCGGCCCGTCCAAATACAAATTCAATGCAACCAATTATTTGATTTCCGAGAGAACCAGGACATCCGTGGTCAGTTCGATCAGAGTGAGTTTGTTTTTTACTGAACCCACACCCCTCTGTGTTGGTGGTGGCTGCAGCTGATCAGACTGATGTGAAACCACAGGACAAGAACAGCTTTATCCTGAAATACATGAACAGGTCATCAAACAGAAACAAGTTTACATTCTTTCTCTTTAGATCCGTGTTAACTGTTGTTCTGTTCTAACATCACTGAGGCCAGGAGCATCTGAGTTGGTTCTCATCATTTCCTGTGTTAGGTGTAAATATAGAGCTGCAATATCTTGTACCGGATGAATTGGTAAAGGAGGTAGAGCTGAGCTAAACGTGTGCAGCATGACTCTAACCCCTCGGCTTAAAAACACCTGCTGTGGTGGAGTTCTCGACATAGACTCAAGCGTGGCAGAGTTGTCTCTGCGGGGCTCTCCGTGATTAAACCTGTGATGTGTCTCAGGGTGACCAGGGTGACCTCCTGAAACACGTCCTTGATCAAGAGCCCGAGTGTGTGGGGAGCTTTTGGTAGCACTAAAGTAGAAAAGTGCAAAGCATGTACCGAGCTGTTGTTGTGTTTTCTCAGCCAGCTGCTCAGGATGTGGACCCGGGTACCGCAGTCCGCTGGATGCCATGAAGGGTGAGACATTTACACTTGTGTTCATGTCCTCTCTGATCTACTGTGTGTGTGTGTGTGTGTGTGTGTACATGTTAGAGCTCGTTTTTCACTTTATTCATTTCTTTGTGTGATCAATGTTCAGCAGGAACATTCTTGTTTTATGTGTTGAATAAAACTGCACATTAATGTTGTGGAACTGGAAGAGACTGAGGCTGTAGTGAACTCGTGTTCTGGTTGAAGGTCCTCGGGAGCAGACTGTCTACCTGCCCTGCATCTACCGTAACACTGGTATCATGAAACCAGACTATCTGGCCACGGTCGATGTTGACCCGCAGTCCCCCACCTACTGCCAGGTAGGTTCTATTGTCCCCTGCCGAGGACCTGGATCAGCCTTCTGCTGTTTTCTTCTTCTTTGTCTTCTTTCTTCATCATTGTCCAACTTTTGCTTCTGCCACTCCTGTTTCTGTGCAACTGAACTGCAACAGCCAATCTGTTGTAGAGGAGAAACCTCCGGCTGGATTCTGTTGTGAGCCACTGGATGGACCGTGATTCCACAGTCCCGTTTGTCTGTCACGTGTTTTAGGCTCGGGAACGGTGCCAGCTGCAGTTAAATGTGAATAAACAGAACTTTTTTTGTGTGGAACAAAAACAATCGTGTTTCTCTGAAGAGAGTCACAACAGAACCAGAAGCTGTTCTTTTGTCCTAAGTCCCTTCCTGTTCAAACATATTTACATTTTTTATGAGACAGACTTGTTATGAGTGAAGCTGCTTGTGTTAAAAATGTTTGTCTGTCTCACTCAGATGTCTCCTCCTGCCAGATCATTTCTTCTTCTCCCAGCTTCAGCTTTTTTTGTTTGTCTTTAACTTTCATCATCAGTGTCAGTTTCTCTCTGCATCTCTTTGTGTCTAAAACTCTTTCAATAATCTCTCTAATAATCTGGCCTTGTGGTGACATTTGACATCTGGTCAGGTGATCCACCGGCTGCCGATGCCGAATCTTTGTGATGAGCTGCATCATTCCGGCTGGAACGCTTGCAGCAGCTGCTACGGAGACGCTTCCAAGAAGAGAAACCGCCTGATTCTGCCGTCGCTTATTTCATCCAGAGTCTACGTGGTAGACGTCGGGACCAACCACAGAGCGCCGCAAATCCACAAGGTACCAACACTCTATCAGCTTAGCCAGTCAGAGACAGGCACTTTAAAACCCTGCTGGTCACAGCAGGACACCTGCTCTCTGTTCAGGCAGTTTCTCTAAAGGAACATTCTGAATACAAACAGGGCTGCTAGGATTCAACCAGAAGTGAGCAGGGCGAGTCAGGTCGCCAGCTCGACATCAGCGTGACATCTCAACCTGAATCAGAATTCGCACGACAGGAGCCTTCCTCTCGGGGGCCTCAGCTTATCAGGGGCCCTGAACTCTGAACTCCCCGTGTGGCAGTTAAATTGTGGAACTTTCATTTTGCAGCGTTCAGGATGTGTTTTATCTTCATGTTCTATGACATGATGTGTTCAGGTTTCCTCTCAGTGAGCACACAATGTAAAATATGCCAGATCTTAGAAGGAGGAGGAGGGTTCATCCTCAGTTCCGACCGCTTCATATAGTTTTAATTTTACATTTAGCCATTTCACGAGGATAATTAATGATAATGTAACATTTCCAGGCTAAACTTCCCAAAAATGGTAAATACCCATTTATGTAGCACTTTGCAATGTGCCTTCTTATTTGCCCATTCACACACACACACACACACACACACACACACACACACACAAACTTACACAGCGATGGTGGTGCTGCCATGCAAGGTGCTCACCTGACTCACCGGCAGCAGTCACTGACCCTGTGGTCCATGGACAACCACCTTACCAACTGAGCTACCGCCACCCTGGGGCTGCATGGGAAAGCCAGATATCTGATGGTCCCAGTATGACTCCAGTTAAGAGGAGTGGGGATTGATCCGTGAGAGTTCAGTCAGGAACTGAGCAGAAGCTGGGTGGAGGCTTTTATTGTGAAACACTTTTTAGCTTTTGTTTTGAAAAGTGCCACACAATAAAAGCTAAACTGTGATTAAAAGGTCAAATAACAGTAAGACCACATTAATACAGTGTCCACATTAACACACCTGAACAGGTGATTCTGCTCCTACTGTAGTGTGCAGAGAACACCTAAAGAAGAAAGTTTCGGTTCTGAATCATTGTTTGTATAGAAAAATAAAGATGTGTGTGTGTTTTTGTGTGTGTGTGTACATTTTACAGATGTGTGTACCAAATTACTCTCCAAGTCGCTTTGGATAAAAGCGGCTGCAAAACGACGAAAATGTAAATGCAAAGAAAACTTAGAGTTCCCGCTTTGTCACAGAAAGGTCGGAAGAGGATCAGGGAAACATCTTTGCTTTGATGATGACGTCAGACTCCATCAGATATTTCAGAAAAGAGAAACGCCTTAAAAGAGAAAAGTATGTTTTCCCTCAGAGAAAAATGTGCTGAACTGCATTTTGTCGCGTTCAGGTGGTGGAACCAGTCGATCTGTACTGGAAGTGCGGCCTGGCAAACCCTCACACCTCGCACTGTCTGGCCAACGGTCAGATCATGATCAGCTGCTTGGGTGACCCGTGTGGCAACGGCAAGGGTAAGAATCCGTAGACACACCTGCTCAGCTGGATGGGAAAACATTGAGGAAACATTCTCACCTATTGTGAAAAGCCACCTTTTCAACCAGCTCCCGAATGAAAAACCTTCCTCTAGTCTACGGTTTCTGTGTTACGCTTCTGTCGCCCTCTCAGGTGGTTTCGTCTTGCTGGATGGTGAGACGTTCGAGGTAGTCGGTAACTGGGAGCACCCCGGTGAAGCGGCACCATTTGGCTACGACTTCTGGTACCAACCTCGACACAACGTGATGATCAGCACAGAGTGGGGTGCTCCAAAGGCGCTGGCTGATGGATTTAATCCTGCTCACCTCAAAGAAGGTGGGTCATGAAATCGTTTCGTCTTCTCCCTTCGCTGTCTTTGCCAGTTCATGTTCTGGGTTTTTTCAAAAGTTTCCAGTCAATAGTTCAAAGTTCTGTTCTAACAAGGTGAACATACAGAACCCAGTGGCTCCTTGAGATGAAGAAATGGTCTCCAGTGAATTATACAAGTGTCTAGATTCTGCTCCGTGTCTGCAGTCTTTGGGACATGAATAGAGATGTGACACATTCATAATGTGTGAGTTAGTTTTGACAGTTTACGTGTTTGTCTCATAGGGCACTATGGGACATCCCTCCATGTTTGGGACTGGACCACCCACAAGAAGATGCAGACAATCGATCTGGGTGAAGAGGGTGCTATTCCCCTGGAGGTCCGATTCCTTCATGACCCCAGCGCTTCTGAGGGCTACGTTGGCTGTGCTCTGCAAGGAACCATCTTCAGAATCTACAAAACACAAGTAAGTAACACAAGGTCCTAGATCTTTATTGAAAGAAGACTTTAGGCAATGCCAGTCAGTGAGAAAGAGACAAGAGGCAGAGATGGAAGCAGCAGAGATGAAGATGTTGAGGTTCTCCTTAGGAGTCACAAGGTTGGACAGAATAAGGAACAAGCTCATCAGAGGGACGGCGCACGTTGCCTGTGTTAGTAACAAAGTCAGAGAGGCCAGATTGAGATGGTTTGGACATGTGCAGAGGAGGGACAGTGAATATATTGGTAGAAGGATGTTGGAGATGGAGCTGCCAGGCAAGAGGGCGAGAGGACGACCGAGGAGGAGATATATGGATGTGCTAACAGAGGACATGAGGTTAGCTGGTGTCAGAGAGGAAGATGCCCAGGACAGAGTGAGGTGGAAACGGATGATTCGCTGTGGCGACCCCTGATGGGAAAAGCCGAAAGAGAAGTAGTAGTAGACTCCAGTTGGTACCCAATGGACAATTGGGAGGGTAGACATTGTGGGTAATTTAGACTGAACGATCCTGATTTTTCGGCTGTTTCAGGTACAGGTACAAAACCTGCAACATAAAGTTTTTCTGTCACTGACTCATCACCTGTATGTTGTAACATGAAAGTTGCAGAAAAACCTGGGGATTACTCAAACAATTACTAACACCAGCAGGCACTAACATATGTAGTTTGTCCAGACTGTAGCAGTGACTCTATCCAAAGTCCATGGGCAGCAGGAATCAGGAGTAATGAACCAAAAGAACTGATCTCCTTCCACAACTCAGCACTGCTATCCCTAGTTTAGTTATTGATCAGGTTCTTTGTCTTCAGGAAGGTGACTGGGCTGCAGAGAAGGTGATCACGGTTCCCAGTAAGAAGGTGAAGGGATGGATGCTGCCTGAGATGTCCGGTAAGTCTGCCTTTTTGACTGGTTCTTGGCCCTGTTCTAGTTTCTGGATGTACTGACAAGATTCTAGACTGGTTTCTAGTCTCACCTGTTATCTGTTTTTTTTTTTTGTACAGGTCTGATCACAGACATCCTGATCTCATTGGATGACCGCTTTCTCTACTTCAGTAATTGGCTGCACGGTGACATCAGACAATACGACATCACAGACAGGAGGAAGCCCCGACTAGTCAGCCAGGTGAGTTCAGATACTATACCTGTCCATGTAAAAAGCTAAGAGTAAGACAGCTGACTCTTCTGTCTTTTTCAGGTGTTTCTGGGAGGAAGTTTAGTCAGTGACGGACCGATCAGAGTCCTGGAGGACCCCGAGAACCAGCCACAGCCCCCCCCACGCGTCATCAAGGTGCCTTAAGCAGAAAGCTTCTTCTGTCCTTTTCTTGATCAATTATTTACTGATCTTCCAACTGTTAACACTTTAGTCTCTCTGTCCACACATCTCTCTGTCTGTCTCCACCTGTCTCTTAGGGGAGGCGTGTCTATGGTGGACCTCAGATGTTACAGTTGAGTTTGGATGGTCAGAGACTCTATGTGACAACATCCCTATACAGCGGCTGGGACCAACAATTCTACCCTGAGATGGTCAAGTACGTACATCACTCACGCTACTATATTACTACTGTACAGTTACTGTACTACCATTCACGCTGCTATAATACTGATCCCATACATAAACAACTCCTGATCCAAGTACACTGGATAGCCTTGATCTCATGTCAAACATATGTGGGCATGAGATGTGTGGGCCAAAAGCAAATGGAAAGAGTCAATAGTATGTTCAAAGGTATGTGGACTGTAATTATTGTACTGTATATAAAGTGTTGGGGCATCTGATTCAAATATGCTATACAGCTAAAGGTAAGTGGTTAGAAAATGTGAAACCTCCAAAAACTGTTGACACACAAATACTTTTTTAGTTTCAACATAACATAATTGACAATGTAGACAAAAAGACAATGTAATATCACAAAATTGCCCCAAGTCTGAAAGTAGGTTAAGTAAAAGTGTGGGACCTTCCCTCTTACGCTTACCTTTTATTTAAAATAAAAATCTCAACAAAAACAGAATCCTAATCACTTCCAAAGAAGGATGCTTCCTCATTATAATGACACAGGTCAGTCTTTGGAGACAGATTTAAGCTGTATAAATATATAGAAATGCCGAAATACGAATCAAAATATATATAATAAAGCTCATTGTCTATGTTCTTTACCTACAGAGAGGGCTCAGTGATGATGCAGATTGATGTCAACACTGTCAGCGGAGGTTTGTCTGTGAATGAAAACTTCCTGGTGGATTTTGGTAAAGAACCAGATGGTCCAGTTCTGGCCCACGAGGTGAGGTATCCTGGAGGTGACTGTACGTCTGATATTTGGCTGTGAAAGAAATTGGAAACCCAATAGAAGACGAAGAAGAGATTTTCTTTCACCAATGTAATAAAACTTCTCTAGAGCAAACACAGTTATTAACCATTTCCAGCCAATCTGACAGTTTTTAATTCTTTTCTTTATAAAAATCTACAAAACAAAAACAATATTAAGATATTCTCTTTGACTAAAATAAAAGATTTTTATTGATCTTTATTTAACCCTGCCAGTTATGACTTTAAACTACAGTGTGATGAATCTGTGTAATAACAGAAATAATGAGCAGCAATGAAAATCAATTAGAATATTTACAGGAATGACAAAACAAAAATGATATTGCATTAAAATAAAGCAGTATATTATCAAGGTGAATGCAGAATAGGAAAAAATAAAGGAAAAAAAAACATTATTAAAGTCATTTTACATTAGTGAATAATTTAATTCTTTGCTTAAAATATGATTATTTTTTTAAAGTAGAACACTGTTTTCAAATACTTTTAGGAACACAAACCATTGTAAAGTTGTCACATCAGCCTGATGTTGATGAAACAGAAACACAATTAAAACCAAACCACAAAACAGTTAAACAGAACAAAAAGCATCTGGGACTGAGGCAAAATCACGAAGTGACCAAAATGGTATCAAACTTTCAGATGCATGCAGTCACTGCCACAGAACAAAAACTGATGTTATTCCTGATTTTTTTTTTCTTTTTTGTCTTTTTTAAGTGTTCTTTTCCTTCTGGTAACCTAGCTAATCCGCCGTCAGCTGTCTTACCTTTTAAGTTTTGGGTTGATTTTTTTTTTTTTCAGATCACCAGTCTGTGTTAAAAATCTATCACCCACAATGTCGAAATAAAGTTCAGTTTAATCAACAGTCTCTGTTTTCAATTTAAGAAAAAACAAAATCTGAAATGTGTCTGAAAAGTGTCTGCAGCGTTCGATACATCACTGTCTTTTCTTAAAAACAATATAATATAATATAATAATACTTAGTTAGGACATCCCTCCACTGAGTCTGTTATTTATTTATGACAGAATCAGTTTAGCTATACAGCATGTCTCAGCTGTAAATATTTAAATTGAAACACTGAATAACTATAGCAGGATTTAAATTATTCATTAGCAGGTGACGCTAGCGAGCATCAGTCAGACAGGAAACCGCAGCAGCCGAAGAAGAAGAAGCAGCATTAACGCCAGCGCCCCCCAAAGGTTGTTAGCTGCAGCTGAGATGAAGATCAAACAGAATCAATGGACGAGACAAACTGAAAATAAAACATTTCAGAGCCACTATAGTGTCGCCAGGTAAGACCTACTCACCTGGAAACCGTACGACATGTTGTCAAACCTGCGACTGTGTTTACGTCATGTTAGTGTACAGCATTAATACAAGCAAACTGTTAGCAACAGTTGGCCTGATAGCTGCGGGCTAATGCTATCAGTGTTTGTGTTAGCATGTAGTTACGTAGTTAGCCGTAGAGCTAACGGTTAAAGTTAGTTAGCTGGTTAACGGTAACTGCGTGCCAGCTAACAGCCTGGTAATTAGTCCTTCTGTCCGGTCATAACCGAACTTTAACCGTCAGAGCCAACGCTTACACTACAGATGCTGGTTAACTGCGAACAGCGGCTTCTGAGCCGCTAAATAGTTTGAGTCCGTTTAATTATTTTGTTTCCTATCTGCAGTCTGCGGTAGCTTTTTGCTAAACTAGGCTAACGTCACAAGATTGTGGCTGCAGCTGGTAAGGATGATTTACCGAACTGTAACGGGACACACGTACATGTAGAGTTATAGGAAACGTTATATATGTGGTTGGGTTGCTTGGTCCAACTGATTCACAGACAAGGTTTATTGCAAAAAAAAAAAAAAAAAAACGGTCCGCTAACAAACCATCAAAACACGGCTTAGAAACCCGAAGTGTGTACATGCACAACCAGATTCGCGACGTGAAAAGTCCAGGAAATATTGCACAATGTCCTTAGAGATATTTCAGTATCCTTCCGAATTAATTTGTGGAGCACTTGGTCCAGGTTCATACAGGTCAGTTATTATACAAGACAAGATTAGAGATGAAAGACAGATAGATCAAGCATGAGCATAATACATGTGGACTTAGTCATTTTGCAGAGGCTTTTATCAAAAGCGACTTAAAAAGAAAGGGGAAATCTATATTCTAATACTTAATAGAGTTTGTGAAGAAGGTTTTCAGTTTGTGTTTACATATAAGTGCAAAGTCAAGAATAAAGTGATTTATTGTCACATGCACAGAAAGGCAGGGAAATTTGTAAAAAGATGTAAAATGCCTTTTAGACAGTATACAGTGTGCCAGTACTATAGTATATAATTCTATTACAGCTGAGAAGTTGAAGTCCAGTTAAATCCATTGAAACTGCTCGCAGGGTCAGTTTTTTCCTGTTTGACTGTGTTCTGGAGTTAAACAGGTCACACTGAGAAAGTAATTACTTTATTTGTCATTCCTTACATAGAAGGTTTGGCGTCACACAGATGAGTAAATCAAGAACTAAAACGCTACAATCAACATACTTTTCATATAGTTTAATGTATCTGAAAAGCAAAAGGTCTATAAAAAAGCAGAAAATTGATCCATAACAATACAACTATTGTTCACGCAGTCCAGGTCAGGTGTTATCAGAATTACTAATGACTGAAGTGATAATGGAAAAAATTGCTGGCAGCTAATCAGCTGGTTTGCAATGAATTCCTCAGAGCTGCTTTAAATTCTTGTCACGTGAGGAGGACTAGACTGGCCCACACCCCACTACTGATAATCTTTAATCTAGTCAGTGGGATTAAAGCCTAACTGAACAGTAAGAGAGTAGGGAGTTCACAAATTGTGAAAAACTGATGTTAAAGACTTTTTGCTGTCACTGATGTGGAAGACATTCTGTATCGATAAAAACAATAATCGAACAATAAGGGATGGAAGCAGCAGAGATGAAGATGTTGAGGTTCTCCTTAGGAGTCACAAGGTTGGACAGAATAAGGAACAAGCATATCAGAGGGACAGCGCACGTTGCCTGCGTTGGCAACAAAGTCAGAGAGGCCAGACTGAGATGGTTTGGACATGTGCAGAGGAGGGACAGTGAATATATTGGTAGAAGGATGTTGGAGATGGAGCTGCCAGGCAAGAGGGTGATAAGACGACCGAGGAGGAGATATATGGATGTCCTAACAGAGGACATGAGGTTAGCTGGTGTCAGAGAGGAAGATGCCCAGGATCGAGTGAGGTGGAAAAGGATGATTCGCTGTGGCGACCCCTGATGGGAAAAGCCAAAAGACAAGGGGTAGATTAAATATGCATAATGTACATAATATTTAATTCCCATTTGGATCAGAATAATTTTCATCAGATCATCAGAAGTAACGAGTGTATATGAAGTAATTCATAGTAAAGTATCGGTCAAAAAGTTAAAATTCCCCATCATAATACTCTGTGTGGTTGCCCCCTTGTCTTTATAATCTCCTCTAGCCTCTTTGGGTTTCCTGCGAGCATCATTCGTATCTAATAATTTTTTATGCCGTAATTGTTTCAAGTCTACCAGATTGTTGCTTTCGGTGGACAGACTTCTTCACATCGATGCACAGGTTTTGAGACTGGGAAGCCATGGTAACAAATTCACCTTATTCTTTTTGAACCAGTATTGAGGTGACTGTGCTTTGTTTAAATGATACACTGGCTCTTTATTTTTAGCGTTTTAATTAGTGGTAGGAGGCTTTGCTTTAAATCCACTGATATTGGGCTGTAGTCATACTTCTTTCTACTTTATGCAGAACTCCAGTGTCTTGATGCAGACGCACACCCCCAAAACATCAGCGAGCTTCGACCTCTCAGACCGTGGGATGGTGTTCCTCCCCTCATAGGCAGTTTTATTCTGGCCACAGAACTTATTTGGTTTCTTGGGTGTTTTTCTGCCTAACAACCCAGACTTGTGCAGATTGTGCTTGACTGTGGAGATGCAGACTTTCAACCCAGCTGCCTCTAAGGACTTTTTCCATTCCTTAACTGTTTTGGCTTTTTTGCATAATTTTATTATTACATATCATTTTTATACACTCCTTGGCCGTTTTTGTTACTTCTTATTAAGGAACTATTATGAAGGAACATTAGGACATTCTGAATATATCAATGAAACATAATCTTTTCCTTTTTTGCCAGATCAACATAATTGAATGCAAACATCTTTCACCCGAGTGTATGTTCTCATTCTAAAATCACTTCTGATCTTTCTGACTTAATCGTTCCTGTTTGTCAAGAACTTGTTTCCTGCTCTGTATGAATAAATGTCCCCACGTTGTCCGAACTGAAACATGGGCCACCTGTGAACATGCACTGACTCTGTGTCTGTTGTTGCATCGTGAGGAGCTGACACAACAATGAACAATGATGACAGGTGATCTGTGCAGAGAAGTGCAGCGTTTTAAAATCCCACATCTTATCTGAGCTTTCTGAACACGGTCACAAAGCCATAAGTTGGATATGAAGCAGATCTAGGACCACAAATGGAAGTTGACCAGATCTAATTTGTTTGTTCACACTGCAGAGAAACTTCTGACATCCCCCCTTCTCATGTGTCTTTCCCAGCAGCTGTGATGGAGGACACAGAGCCGGAGGTTTCCCCCACCCCCTCTGATCACAACACTCCCTCAGTCTCTACCTCCTCCTCACCCTCCCTTTCTCTCCCTTCTACCCCCTCCTCGTCCTGTGGCACCCAGGAGGCTGTCACTCCTCCCCTGGGGGTGATCAGTGAGGGTGTAGGGGAGCTGAGCCTGGTTATTGATGCTGAGGTGGCCCAGTGGGCATGTCATGAGGTTCTGCAAAAAGTGAAGTTGCAGCAGGTGGAGAATGGGTCAAAACCGGGCACCGCCCCTGCCTCCTGCTGCTCTGACCGCTGCAGTGAAACCACTCAACATCCAGGAAGAGGAGGACCCAGATGGCCCAGCCCCCAGCTCAGTAAAGAGTGCCCGGCGGCGACAGAGACACAACCCTTCTAAACAGTCGTGGCTGCTCCGCTTGTTTGAGTCCAAGCTGTTCGACATTTCCATGGCGATCTCCTACCTGCACAACTCGAAGGAGCCTGGCGTCCAGGCGTATATTGGGAACCGCCTCTTTAGCTTTCCACACGAGGAGGTGGACTTCTACCTGCCCCAGCTACTTAACATGTACATCCACATGGATGAGGACGTTGGGGATGCTATCAAGCCATATGTGGTGGGTATGGTTTAACTCTGGTTGTTGTCTGCAGTTTAATGTTAGTGTCTGATGTGTTCTCGAATCTTGTGCATTGTCTGCAGGTGCACCGCTGCAGGCAGAGCATCTCATTTAGTCTGCAATGTGCCTGGTTGCTGGGAGCTTACTCATCTGACATGCACATCTCCACTCAGCGTCACTCTCGAGGAACCAAACTGAGGAAACTCATCCTGTCTGATGAACTCAAACCTGCAGGGCCTCGAGCTCGCAGAGACCCTCTTACTCTAACTCCTTTCTGTCCCCTAACATCCCCTGCTGGTGGCTCTGGGCCCCTGGGAGGAGACCACGCCCTGTCTCCATCCAAACGAACACATCAACGCTCTAAATCAGATGCTACAGTTAGCATCAGTCTGAGCAGCAACTTGAAGAGAACAGCCAGTAACCCGAAGGTGGAGAGCAGCCCGGACGAGGTAACACTCACACACCATTATCTAGAACTAGTTACTGGATGTTAGCTGATGAGTAAGACTAACATGTTCTAAAGTTCATAGGGTAAGAAGAAAGAAAGTAATTAGAAATACAAAGTGAATGAAAATCCTTAGTGTTTTCAGGGAAAGGTTTGTAAAAGTTGAGATAAATGGCTCAAGCATTTTTTGTATATATTTTATAACTCCTTATGCTATAAATTGTTATGGTAGTGTAAGACCACATTTATTATATTTGGGCAACGGCACACATAATAATGTTTTAAAGTAATGTTTAGACAAATGTGTCATTAGTCTGCCTAAACAGCTAATATATTCTGTAAGAGGAAATCTGTCTTATAGAAGGATTCCTCTAGAACGTGGAAATTGATAGAACCTCTGGAAATATGATGAAATAAATTAGACAGTAACACAGGCATCCTGCAGGTTTGGACACACCAGAATAGGCATAATAAATAGAGCATAACAGATCTGCAGCGGGAAACTGATATAATTCTAATGCTGCAACCCCCCACTCCTAACCTGTGACCTTTGACCTTCAGGACACCAGCTCCAGCTCTGACAGTCTGGGGTATGAGACTGGTCCCGTAAGTTCTCCAGCTTCCTGTTCTCCAGGGTGCATTGTGGGAAATAAAATCTTTGCTGGAAGCTGTGGGGTATGGCTCTGGTTTAGTGTGAGTTGAAATCCCAAATGTTTGGCTCACAGGAAATAAATCCAAAAGTGAGCTACACATTTGAGGACTTGATTCTCTGTGATTCCGTTTTTCTCTTGAATCCAATCATAAAGTTTATGTTGTGGGTGATAACTTTGCTTCTTGAGGGAAATGCACTCAACATAATTTGAAAAGTCTAGGTTTTGGATCAAATCCATCAACTCACTTCTCCCATTTACCAAACTTTATTCACCAAAAGGTATTGACTCTTTCAGTTTGATCTTGGGGACATCGAATCATTAGATGAAGCTTATAAAAACAAAATAAGTTACTTTGAACTGGAAAATCATTCTTTAAAGACTAAAAAGGGGAAACTACTGTATATTTATATTTAGAATTTTTTTTGTAGGAAAGCAGAAGTGTTAAGGTTTGTTGGATGTGGTGACCACAGCATGTTTGTTAGATATTTGTTCCTGTGCTTTCGTCATATGTTTGTAATAACCCTTCAGATCAAGAACAGATTGCTGAATAGTGCTAAAACATGCTTAAGGTTGATGAAGAGCCCATACCTCAGGGAAGTCATATTAAAAGTAAAAACAACAATGGTCCTTTTACAGAACCTTAGGGCATCCCATTGGCAATTTTGACAGTTTGTACACACAGTTGTATGTCCAACTGATATAAAAAGAGCCTGAAATTGCGACCCTGATCCGATGCAGTGGTGAATAAAGTTTGGTGTAGGGCTGCACAATATGTAGTTTCAGCATCGTCATTGCAATAGTCACACTGCATGACGTGCACTATCAAGTCAGGCAAATTAATGAGAATACACATAATTATTTTTGTAAAGAGATTGGGCCGGCATTGACCAAAACAGTTACTTTGTTGCCAGTACTTTCACGGTGAGTTACCAGTAGTATTAAACTTCCCTTTTCTCTCTCCAAACTCGCTTCAGAAGAGTATTCATGGCGTCCTACTACTCATATGTTTGATACTGAAATCATTTGCAGTTCCATTTTTGCTCGTGGATGCATTACAAAAGCACTGTTTATTGAACAGGTACTGTTTTTTAATTTAACTTATTCATTTGCAACTAAGAAAGGGAACGTGAGTGTTGTTAGCACACAAAGTTAATGTGATGCGAAAATACTTTGTGTTACGAAAACTCTCTCTCATCCTCTATTCTTAGTAAGACGTCCAAAGGTGTTGGTCATTTGTGTTTTTTTTGGGAAAAAGTTTTTTCAGTCTTTGTGCAGTTCTAGTTGGGTGCACCTGTCAGGAGTCATATGACAGTGATGATTTTGTGAAAGAATCATCTGGGACACAACCTGGTCTGCTCATACCGTGATGATCCAGTCCTCTTTTTTTTTTTTTTTTTTCTTATCTCTGACTCTGTCTGTGTGTCAGGTATGATGCTAAGATGTCCACACTGAGACACAAAACCTGTTCCCATTAAATATTCCTGCTGTCTTTCTGGTTCCCAGGCAAAGTTGATAGTGAGAGAAATGACTGTTGACTGCTTTATCCATGGTGAAGTCATGTGTCTCTGACCTGACACACAAACACCTCACCTTTACCTACCAAGGACATAAGATTTAACCTAGAATCATTAACTTATCTTCTAACGTTTAATCTAATCCAATTCTGTATCTTTCTCCCTTTCTGTCTCTGCCTCTTGTCTCTGTGTTTCTACTTCTGCCTGTTTTTTAGCCGGTGCGTCTGGCTCCTCAGAGGGAGTTCATCAAGTCACTGATGGGTATCGGGAAGCGGCTTGCCACGCTGCCAACCAAAGAGCAGAAGACCCAGCGGCTGATCTCAGAGCTATCACTTCTTAACCACAAACTGCCAGCTCGGGTCTGGCTGCCCACCGCCGCCTTTGAACACCACGTGGTCCGAGTGCCACACACACAGGCCGTGGTGTTAAACTCCAAAGACAAGGTAACTTTCTACACCTGACCTGAAGCTGAACCTTAAAACCAAGCGTGAACCTCAAGTTCTGATGCAGTAAGGATCATCCAGTACAGAGATGTTCTCTGTTAGTTTAAAACTGAAGCAGGTCTTCGAAGATAAAACCACATATACAGGCTACATAGCCTTTCATAGAAAAACGAACTGACTCAGTGTAGATACCCAGAACATTTTCAACTTCCAAAAAATAAGTCAAACAAAAACAGCAGAAGTGAGAAAACCGTAACATTAGCAAAGAATAAAGTCTGTTATGGTTGGTGATTTGCTGTGTGAACCTATCTGTAACGTTCACCCAGGCTCCGTACCTGATTTATGTGGAGGTCCTGGAGTGTGACAGTTTTGAGACATCGAGCGTTCCGATGCGGATCCCAGAGAACCGGATTAGAAGCACTCGCTCAGTGGAGAACCTTCCAGATTGTAGCATGACAGCAGAGCAGAGGGCCGGCAGCTTCTCTATGGTCCCTAACTACGACAATGACGACGAGGCTTGGTCTGTGGACGACATTGGAGATCTGCAGGTGGAGGTTAGAGATGCCCAGGGGTTCTCCATCAAAATGTGATGATATTTATATCAGGGCTTTGGGTTCTATGTATTTTATTGTTCAGCATGCAAGAAAAAGTCTTCATTTTTCCCTTCTTGAAGTAAAGATTAAAATCTATCTTCTCCTTTTTACTGTGAACCCTGGAGATGGAGTCACTGTCAGATAAACCTCAGTCTTTTTATCCAGAGGGATGATGACCATTTTAAGTTATAGGATTATTGGGAGCCATGTTTGGTGTTATTACACATTTATTTCATATTTATGTTCATCTATGCTAGAAAGTAGAAATCAAAATATGCATGCATTTAAAAAGGGCAGGGAGCTGAAGTTGGCATCACTGAGCAGAAGCTTTGGCCTGATATTTTATTATACCGTATTTTCCGCACTATAAGGCGCACCGAATTATAAGGCGCACCTTCAATGAATGGCCTATTTTAAAACTTTTTTCATATATAAGGCGCACTGCATTATAAGGTGCATAGAATGAACCTTGTTCAGCTGTAAACACACAAAAGAAACGCGTAAAGCCCACTTTATCAGTTCATTCCTCATCCACGAATCCCTCAAATTCTTCTTCTTCAGTGTCCATAGCATGTTGGATGCGAATACGGCATCCAACATGCCCGGCTCCGTCTTGTCAAAGTTGTCATTATTCGAGTTAGTGTCGCTGCTGTTGTCTGGCAGTTCAGTGACATTTCCTGCCTTCCTGAAAGCTCGGACCACAGTTGAGACTGATATATCAGCCCAGGCATTTACGATCCAATGTGAAAATGCACGCTTCGTGCAGTCCTATATCCCAGCATGCACTGTGTGCTACTTCTTCTACGGGAGAAAATGGAGTCGGCGGCTGATCCCCGTAGTTGCGAGACCCGTTGCGGCACCGGATTATAAGGCGCACTGTCGGCTTTTGAGAAAATTGAAGGCTTTTAGTTGCGCCTTTATAGTGTGGAAAATACGGTACTCATAAATAACAGAAACTGGTGGTCTTTACATCTGTCCCTCCTGACTGTGTTCTTTTGTCCTGCAGCTGTCAGAGCTCCACACCAACAGTTGTGATAACATCAGTCAGTTCTCAGTAGACAGCATCACCAGCCTAGAGAGTAAAGAACCTTTGTTCATCGCTGCTGGAGACATCAGGTATATAGTACACACATACATATAGTTTATATGCAGATACATATATACACATGCAGACAGTATATATAGTGGCAAAAGAAACAGAGTTCTCTTGAGCTCAGTGTAACAACAAAAACAACAACTTTATTTATATAGCGCCAATTTACAACAATGTCATCTCAAGGCACTTTACATAATAAAGTCAAGACTATACAAACATTTAAAGAAAACCCCCAAAATCCCCCTTGAGCAGCTATAGGCAACAGTGGAGAGGAAAAACTCCCTTTACAGGAAGAAACCTCCAGCAGAACCAGGCTCAGGGTGGGCAGCCATCTGCCTTGACCGGTTGGGGTGAGTGGAAAGTGGAAAGCGAAAAGAACAGAGCAACAAAAGCAACAACAAAACATTGGGCAGGTTAGTAGGACCAGTAGCTGCGGACTGGAGGACACACAGTGCCAAATCCGGGAACACTTGAAGACGGGGACAGAGAGAGGGAGACAGAGAGGGAGAAAGACGACTACGGGACAAAGAAGATACAGAGTTAATGTCATACAGTGGTGACATTATAGATGTGGGGTGAGAGGAGAGAATGAAGAGAAGAGGAAGTGTCTCAGTGCAGAGTCCCCAGCAGTCTAAGCCTATAGCAGCATGACTATAACCAACTATAAGCTTTATCAAAGAGGAAGGTTTTGAGCCTAGTCTTAAAAGTAGAGAGGGTGTCTGCTTCCCGAATCTGGACTGGGAGCTGGTTCCACAGGAGAGGAGCTTGATAGGTAAAGGCTCTGCCTCCCATTCTATTTTTGGAAATTCTGGGAACCATAAGTAGGACCTGCATTTTTTTGTTGTTGTTTTTTTTTTACACGATTGGTTAATTAATTGAGTAACAAACACAAACCTGGCAATCTAACATGATTTGACACAAAATGCCACAGTGTGCAGTTCAAGAGCTTTTTACACATTATGCATATTCAGTACTTGTAGAAGTATGCATCAGTAGGTGGACATCATTAAAAATGCCATGGGTTACCGGCTGCAGTTTCAGAAAAAGCCACGAGGCTTCATGTCAATAGCGAACACAGTTTTGGGCAATGCTCCATGGACAGTGGTTCTCCAGGAAGAAATCCGAACTTTTCTGAGCAAAGGAGCAAGACAGGTGGTCCCTCAGGTTGGTACAGCTGCTATTTTGTTGTCCTATTTTAGCTCTCAGGGTGCTAAACAAATACCTGAGAACTTGCAAGTTCAAGATACTGACCCTTAGGCCATTGCTGAATGCAATAGGCCCTCACGATTGGTTCCCAAAATCGATCCCACTGGTGGATACTAGCGAATTATCCGAATGTTCACGCAAACTGAGCATTTCTATATTGGCCTATCTGGGCGCTTTTCTGGTAGCGAGCTCCATAGAAGAGGCCAAAAGACTTTGTCTAGTTCTGTCTTACGTTCAGGTGGGTGTTGGGTTTCAGAGCTTCAGAAAAGCTTGCTAAACCCCATGTCTGTCGGAGCACAGAATTGTCGCTTTGGGGTGTCGGGTCACTGGAGCAATGCAGGCTTTACACCAGCCAGCTAAAATTGCTTGCAGCATTTTTGGCCCTGAAACATTTTTGTTTAATTTTGACAGGCCATCACGTTCTGATCAGATCTGACAACCTGACAGTGGTGTCGTATATAAACGGGCAGGGCGGGACTCGCTTTCTTTCCCTGCTAAAACTTTGTCATTCTCTGTTGCTGTGGTGCAGTGCTCATTTGCTGTCACTCAGAGCCACTCACATTCCAGGCTGTCTGAGCATAGTGGCACAGAGTGCAACCTCTCCCCTGAGGTGGACCTTTTGTGAGGGAGTGGAGGCTGCATCCGTCGGTGGTGGTTCAGATTTGGGAACTCTTCAGCAGGGCCACAGTGGATTTCTTTGCATCGCAGGAGAATGCCCACTGCCTCCGTTCTTCTCCATAACTGGCCAAATTGCTCCTCTGGAGTTGGATGCACTGGCGCATCCATGCGACTCTGTTGTATGCCTTACCCCCAGTTGATCTGATATTGCCATTTCTAGGCAGGGTGCGTCAACAGGGTCTGTCCGTGATCCTAGTGGCCTCCCGTTGGCCTACAAAGTCATGGTATGCAGAGATAGTGAGAATGCTGGCAGCGGAGCCTTGGGGGCTTCCCCCCCTCAGGGACCTTCTGTCTCAGGCACAAGGGGAGGCCCTGAACTATTGAATCTACATGCTTGTTGAGAGCTTCAACCTGATGGCTAATGGGCTTCCCCCTTTACATGCACAAGCGGTGCTGCACATACGTCACCGCAGGTTGTCAGCCTATATGGCGTGAATAAAGGTGTCTTCATCCAGGCTGCACGAGGGCATGAAGTTCCATACTAGCGTTGTACCTCGTTCCTCTCCTTCCGGGAACAGAGGTTATAGACATAACCATTCGTTTCTAGCTTCAGTGCTTTCAGGTGAGGGTAAGCAAGCTCACCTGTTGGGGAGTGTGTGTGTGTCGGGGAGTGTGAACAGGTGAATGTGAAATAATGTAATATGTTTTAAATATCAATAAGGTATGGAAGCACTATGAAAGACCATATGCATATAACTATGTAAGACCATTTTCCATGTATGTTTTTTGGGTTTTTTTTGTGAGGTTTGTCTCCTATCACACATAGTGTTGCCATAACTGTTTATATTATCATATTGTATGTTTATTAGGTGTGTTCACTAAAGACATAAAAGATTATGGCTGTGTCCTATCAGAATAGAAATAGTATGTGTGTTCATATTTGGGCCATGACACATTTTATAACCAATTTTTGGAAAAATCCAAATAGTTGACTTAACTTTTCTTGTTATTTTATATACACAAGAGGCAGAGCAGTGTTTTCTACTGTAAACACCAGGCAGCAGGTTCTGTGTTGCATGTTTCTGCAGATGAGCCAACGTAGAACAATCCCCTCTTTGGAAAGACTAAACCACATATGGTCATTGTTTTTCTCTTTATGTCTTAGGCGTCGTCTATCAGAGCAGCTCGCTCAGGCCCCCACCACCTTTAAACGGGACCCTGAGGACCCGTCAGCTGTGGCCCTGAAAGAGCCCTGGGAGGAGAAGGTCCGGTACGTGGCACTCGTTTGACCGTAGCATTTCTGACTGTAAGGGCAGTTTTTGCATAGTATAAAGAAATTATACCTTTATCAATTACTTCACTGTCATGTGTCAGTGGAGTGGAGGGCACCCACCCTAAATGTACTCCTATAAACGTTGGTTGTTTTGTTGACAGTGCTGCAGTCTTACTGCATACCAGCTTGTTACCGTTGCCCCCCAGAAAAAGAAGTTAGGGGATGTTCCTATCCATGGCCACTTCTTTAGGTGTACTCTACAATCAAATACAATCCAATACTGCAGCTCTACCATGAATTCTACATTTACACTGTTATAATTTCTCAGTTTGTAGGTTGAAGATGTTGTAATAGTGATAATTCTGTATATTTTTTATTGTGGTCATATTGTTGGTGGTTGAGTAGACTGGAGTTCATTATTTTAGGAGGGGGTTGTAATGTTTTGAGCCCTATAATCCTCGTCACAACAACTCCAGAGATAGAATTCCACTGAGCTATTATTTGTCTAAACCATCAGCATGTGTCTTGGACCCCATTAAGACTAGACTGCTAGAATAGTCTATACATAAATTTCTTAAATCTGATCAGTCTGTGCTCATTAACTTGTGGGGCTTGACATTGACGCCCATTATCTTACCAAATGAAGGTGCAGTGTTACCTTTTCTCCATTATGAAGCCTGTTGCTTTGCTCTTCCTTGCTAGTGACAGAGACACAAAAACAACCACATACAACCTTTCACAAATGTTATGTTCCTGACTTATAGTACAAAATATGGACTTTAATAGAGTTAGCTGATCTTGATATTGTTTTTGCTTAACACCTTAAGCTAATGAAATAGCTGATTGAATAATTCTGCTCAGAATGGCTTCTTGTTGAACTGGACAGTAATTGAATTATTTCCAGTAACTTTGGAAACCCACTAACCTCAGTGGCTAGTCAGCAAAAAGGTTAATGCCAATCCCTGGTAAAAGGCCACATAAGATTTACATGGTATTTGTAATCAAACCCTCTCTACTTTTGCAACTAGTCAGTCACACTGAACCAGCTCTTAGTTATGCTGCTTTAGATTTAGACTATAAAATAAATTGTCCTCTTCCCCCAGCTTATACGTCACCACAGCATGATATTAACTCTGTGTCTTCTTTCTCCTGTAGTTGTTCTTCCCTCTCTCTGTACCTCTGTCCAAGTGTTCACGTCTTTGGAGCTGTGTCTCTCCACTGTGGACACGCCTTATTACAAAGTGTGTTTATGCCTGTTGATGTGTGTTTCTTCTCCCTGCAGGAGGATCAGAGAAGGATCTCCCTACGGTCACCTTCCTAACTGGAGGTTGCTCTCTGTTATTGTTAAATGTGGAGACGACCTGAGACAAGAGCTACTCGCCTTCCAGGTGCTGCAGCAGCTCAAGGTAATGGTGTGACATTACACATATCACATGATCAAAACAACTACTGACCAGCGAAATGGTCACTGTCTCTCATCCACCTTCAGTCTATCTGGGAGCAGGAGCGTGTTCCCCTATGGATAAAGCCCTATAAGATCCTGGTGCTGTCTTCTGACAGCGGGATGATTGAGCCTGTGGTGAACGCCGTGTCGCTCCATCAGGTGAAGAAACAGAGTCTGCTGTCTCTTCTTGACTACTTCCTGCAGGAACATGGAGCTCCAACCACAGAGGGCTTCCTCTCTGCCCAGAGGAACTTTGTAGAGAGCTGCGCTGGATACAGCCTCATTTGCTACCTGCTGCAAGTCAAAGACAGGTGAGATTTTGACATCAGATGTCCTTCCAGTGGCTTCTCTTTCAAAAATTGTCACTCTAAACGATTTTGTTTTTGTTTTTGTTGTTTTTGCGTCCCATAAATGTGTTCTAATGTTTGGTTCTTTGTGTTTTCAGGCACAATGGGAACATTCTGCTGGATGCAGATGGTCACATCATTCACATTGATTTCGGCTTTATCCTTTCCAGCTCCCCGAAAAATCTTGGTTTCGAAACGTCTGCCTTCAAACTCACCAGCGAGTTTGTAGATGTGAGTTCTTCACATTGCAGCTAAACCTTACTAATCGTAATCTAATCTCAACAAAGCGGCTTCCTGCCATGTGTTGTGTGGCTCTGTGTGGTTCTACTTCTTGTAGCACCCATTAGAAAATGTAAAGCAGGTTGGAGGGTATCAGAGAATGTTGTACTTTCTTAGATAAGAATGTACAACCTGCTGGATTTCTGAGTAGGTTGTACAGGTTAGAAGTGAGAAGTTGTGTGAGTGTCAGAAAGTGACAAAGCTTTAATTAAGGTTTAACGTGTCTGTCTGTGTGTGTTAGGTGATGGGAGGCCCAGATGGAGACATGTTCAACTATTACAAGATGTTAATGCTTCAGGGCTTGATCGCAGCTAGAAAACATATGGACCGGGTTCTGCAGATTGTGGAGATCATGCAGCAGGGTAAACACACACACACAGGTTTACATTTAGTCATGTGTCAGACGCTTTTATCCAAAGTGACTTACAAGTGAGGTACAAGGCAACAAAAAATCTAAGTCAAGGAGAAAACGTCAAAGCGAAGTGCTATCAAGAGTGTCCACACACACACACACACACACACACACACACACACACACTGGATTCCGTTCAGATTCCTGACCAGATCTGTACATCTCAGGAGCAGCAAATCTGAGGAAATAAATAATGTGTATTAGAGCTTAATGAAATTAAAATTAAAATGTAAACAATTATAAACATGAACAGTTTGTACATGTGTAACCCCCCAGGTTCTCAGCTGCCCTGTTTTCATGGCTCCAGCACCATGCGAGCTCTGAAGGAGCGATTCCACATGAGTCTGACAGAGGAGCAGCTACAACTACTGATCGATCAGCTGGTGGAAGGATCCATGAGATCTCTGACCACCAAACTGTATGACGGCTTCCAGTACCTCACCAACGGCATCATGTGACCTGTGTCATCAGAGCTGTGTGTGTGTGTGTGTGTGTGTGTGTGTGTGTGTGTGTGTGTGTGTGTGTGTGTGTGTGTGTGTGTGCGTGTGAGAGAGCGAGAGCGCAGCAAACAAATGCAGAGACTGAAGAAGCTTGATGTTTTAGAAGTAGACCGTGAAGACTTTGAGCCGCCTCTTGTCTTTATTTAATTTTATTTTTTCTTCTGTTTTTCTTCATTCGTCTGTTAAATGTCTTTGTTTTGGTTTGTCAGCTTTTCCTCTTCTGTTTTCCACATGTGGCTGCTTTGCGGGACTCTCAGCCAATCAGAGAGCAGCAGTTTTAGATGGAAATGTGAACAGGTGGACACTTTTACATGTAGAAACTGGATTCAGCAGCAGGAGGAGGAAACATTCATACTCTTTAAAGGACCATGCCGCTCATTTTTATGTTTTAGCCCTTAAACTGCACGTTCTGCAAAACCTGTTTTGGTTCTGACCCAATAAAACTGACCGGTGTCTACCTGCAGCAAAGTCTGACATTACATCTGACTATTTCAACAATAGTCCGGCTGCCTTCAGTATTCTGACTTTATTGTCAGGATATTCCAGCCTTAGTTTTGTGATGTAACACTATAACACTGTTGCAGAAATGACTGATGCTGTTTGTGTTTGGATATGCTGAGCAACATGAATCTATCAATCAGCTGTTTCTTTCTGTCATGTTTGGTTGATGTAGGTTTGGTGCTCCAGTGTCACGGATCAGGAACATGGAGAAATTCTGCAGTGATTTTGTTCCAGCAGCTGTGATGCAGCGTGTTAACCCAATTCACTGGAAAATAAAACTCAGTAAGGCTTCAGATGATAAGCAGAAAAACAATGGCAGACACTAAAAATAATTTCATCAGATTTAGAAGAAAAACATTTTGTGCACACACAAAAGATTTAGATGATTTGGTTTCTGAGCATGAAGAGGACATTTTTAAAAAAACACTGAAATGTACAAAAATTGTCAGTCAACTTTTTACCGGAACGATTTTCTCAGACATGTTGCATTACCTAGGTCAGATGTCTGAGCTTTGATTTCATGGGTTTGAGCTGCAGAAACTTGTTTTTCATCGAACAACACACGGTCAGTGATCATAGGCAGAATAAACATTTTAAACGTTAAATAATGGAAATAAAGAGGATGTTCCAAGACAGATTAGTTTATGTAGCTACTTTCTAGACCAGAAGTCACAAAGTGCTGCACAAATGAATAAAAAGACAAATTTAAGAACATATATATATGTATGTATGTATATGTGTGTGTGTATATATATATATATATATATATACACACAGATGAGGACTTTCAGAGTCTTAGAGCCACATGTTTAAAGTCTCTTAGTTTTGAATGTGAATTGAAGAACAGACAATCCCTGATCAGAGGACTTCAGAGACCTGCTGGTGACCCACAGCTGTTTGTAGTACGTTGTCTGACCCTGTCGGGATGACAACAAATCACAACAATCTAAAGTTGGATCCTAAAATTGACGGGAAGCCAGCATAAAAAGTTCAGGATCAGTGTTATGTGTTCCCTCATTGAAGACCTTGTCAAGAACGTAGCCGTCCAGAGATCGAGGTAAAAGGCTGTATGTGTCTTAGTAATGGCAGTTTAGAGAAACCAGACAACAGGTGAAGCAGAAGTAACAGTGTGTGTGTGTGTGTGTGTGTGTATGTATGTATGTATATATATATAGTATTGCAGAATTACTGTGGAAACATCTGTGTGTTAAATTCACCTGCTGCTACGTTAGGAACTTCACACAAAATATATTATCCTGCTAATTCATTTTTTTTTTTTTATATGTTGGTGCTCATACTTTCGAACTTTTATTTAAGAAAAATATACAGTGTAAAGTTCTGTGACGAATTTTCGCAGAAATCGTTTTTTCCCTGTGGCTGCTTTACTACAAACTGAACAAACAGCAGAGGAAGGAATAAAACCACGTTTCCTCTGGACACCAGGGGATAGCAGTGTTCCCACAGCATCACGTTACCCAGAGTCCCTGAGACACGGAGGAGGCGGGGCTTCACCTGTCCACACCTGCAGGGAGTTGAGACACTGAAGACTGAACGAAGAGAAGAACAGGCGCAAGTTAAACTGGGACAAACATGTCGAGCTTCGGCAGAATCAGCCTGAGATTACACATCTGAGCTATTTTGATCCGCATTCTGCTCTTCCTGGTTCAACCTAAAATCTCCTGGATCCACCAGAGATCGACCTGAAGATTCCTCAACTTCTACCTGAAGCAGGAAGTGAGAGCAGGAGGAGCAGACATGGCAAGTTCACTCACTTTGGTTTCTGTAAACCTGAAAACAAGAGGAAATGGGTCCTGGTCCTGGTTGTGATCCCGGTGCTGTACCTACAGGCTCCAGATTTACTGTGTAAATCTTTAGGAACAAATTGATCACGTAATACACCTAAGAAATATAAAAATGAATGTAAATGTAATTTCACAAATTCAGTGCTAGTTCAAATAAATGCATAAAAAACGAGTATTTGAGTAAATTAGAAAACAGCATATACATGATTAAATATGAAATGATAAAAATTTAATTAAATATAAACTGGAAGAAAATGCAAACAAAATAAACTAAGTAAAAATTTAATTTTGCAAATTATGCAAAGAAAAGGTAAAATAAATCTATCCCATCTGCTAATTTTTTTAAAATTAATTATTATTTATTTAAATTAATTATTTAAATTTAAATTAAACCTTGTAACGTGCTTGTTACCATGGAAACTCAGATGACATCTTTCAGGTGTTCCATCTGTGGCTCTGGGCCCTCAGGAGGCCCTGCAGGGAAGAACAAGAAAATATTGAAAATTTTTATTTTCAGTGTGTGTACAAATACTACAACTACTGAAAGTTCTGTATAAATAGCATCAGGAAGTCAAGTCAAAAATTGTAAAACAGATTCAGTCTGATTTTAAGCAAGTTTTTACTTCATGGGGAGTTGCACTGTGTGTTCATCAAGATGTTGACAAGTTAATGAGTTTTTGGATCAGCTCACACAGTCTACCGACTGTGTGTGTGTGTTTTGCTCTGTCTCACACACACCCTGAAACATGCAGCACCCTGCTGCTCGGCGTGTTGAAACCAACACGTCAGAGCTCAACACAACAAGATCCCACAGGACAGAGGAATGCTGGGAATTCAGGAAGGAGCCACAGTCCAACAAGAAACCACATACACACACAAACCCACACACTGTCACAGAAGTTACTGAAAACACGCAAACTGTCACATATGCCCCGGGTGCAGCGCTGCACCGTGTCTGACTTTCTGTCCAACCCCACCCTAGGGCAGTAAGGAGCGTTATCACTGGCAGGCTCAGAACGTGAAGGTGAGCGGGGTGGATGACATGGTGCTGCTGTCCAAGATCACAGAGGACGCCATCACCGACAACCTGAAGAAGAGATATATGGATGACTACATCTTCGTATCCTTACACTTTCTGAGGGGTGGTGGGGGGGTCAGACTGATCAAAATCAAATCACAGCTGTCGCTCAGTTTTAAACCAGCTGTTGAATGACCATCATCACTCGTCTTCGCGGACAAGCTGCAGGTCATCAGCTGACCGAATGCCACAGTAGAATCAGTTGGCTGGGTAAAGTCTCAGTTTATTGACGTTACCATGGTAATCAAATCTGCGATCCTGATAAAGTATTCAGTTACTTCAATTCAAGTTCTCATACAAAGTCAAAGCCCCGCATTCTTATTTCAGTACAATGTGGAAAATGTACTTTAACTATTAGAAGTCCTGGATGCAGGAAAAAGTACCTGTGGTTGTGTAACCTACTTATTGAGTGAGTAAGTCAGCTTTATTTATGCAGAACTTTTCACAGATAACATCACAAAGTGCTTTACGAGGTGCAATGATGCAGGATAAAATAACACAGAAACAAAATCAAATCCTAAAAGCTCAGTAAACTAAAGGCCTGTATAAATAAGTGTGTCTTCAACTGCTTTGTTCCTCGAGTGATTAAAACGTTTCAGACTGGTCAAACACAACACCTAGGTTTCTGAGGCGCGACAGAGGAGCCTTGTAAACCAAGTTGTTGTTTGATTCAATACATTTTTTTTTCAATTCAACTTTATTTATATAGAGCCAACTCACTACAAAGTCATCTCAAGGCACTTTACGTAATACAGTCATGTAGAGAACAACCCAACAAATCCCCCTTGAGCAGTTCTAGGCAACAGTGGAGAGGAAAAACTCCCTTTAACGGAAGAAACCTCCAGCAGAACCAGGCTCAGGGTGGGCGGCTTTCTGCCTTGACCGGCTGGGGTGAGTGAAAAACATTGGGCCAGTTGGTAGGACCAGTAGCTGCGCACTGGAAGACACACAGCTCCAAAGTCTGGGACACCTGAAGACAGGGACAGACTGAGAGAGGAGGACGACTACGGGACAAAGAAGACACAGAGTTAATGTCCTACAGTGGTGACATGTAAATTTGTGCTGAGAGGAGGAAAGTGTCTCAGTGCATCCGAGGTTTGTCCCCCAGCAGTCTGAGCCTATAACAGCAGGACCAGAACTAACTATAAAGTTTATCACATTTGAGCATGTTACTCTGAAAAGTAAAAGCAATACAAAGTACATGAGATTATTTATAGTGGTGGTAAAGTACTCCAATGTACTATTACAGTAAAAGTAATAAATGTTGAATGTTACTTCAGTAAAAAGTATTATCTGAAAAATAAAGTACCAACAGTAAAAGTACTTTTTTTTTTTTTTAATACAACCAGTCAATATGATCTCTGTGATTAATGTGTTCATCACCTTATTGTTTCAGATGAAGCAGATTTGAGTGACTTTTTCAAACTCTGTAATTTATTTTATTCTCTAATAGTATCAGTACTTATTTGCTGATAATCACAAAAATTAGACTAACTCCTACTAGTTTTCTGGTTCATCCTTGATCCGGGGTCAGACCTACATCGGCCCAGTTCTGATCTCTGTAAATCCATTCAAACAGCTGCCATATTTCACCGACAGAGAGGTGGAGCTGTATCAGGGAGCGGTGAGTCCACACACACACATACACACACTTTTACAGCCAGTAAAACCTGATTTATTTTTAAAAATTTTTATCGCTTTATTTAACCAATCGCCCCCCAACCACACACGCGCACACACACACCACCACCAACCCTCAGGCTCAGTATGAGAACCCCCCCCACATCTACGCTTTGGCTGACAACATGTACCGAAACATGATGATCGACAACGAGAACCAGTGTGTGATTATCAGGTAAGACAGATCATTGTTGCTTAAAGGGAAGGACTCCTCTGTTTGAACTTTCGTTGTTCTTCTCTTCATATTTGTCTTGTTTTCTTACTCTTAGTGGTGAGAGTGGAGCTGGAAAAACTGTTGCTGCTAAATACATCATGAGCTACGTGTCCAAAGTGTCAGGTGGAGGTGACAAAGTACAGGTTCGGTGCACCCATTACTGTGTGTGGTACTGCTAATGGTGCTAGTATGACTATTGCTTTTGCCCGTTACCATGGCTACAGGAGCTAAATGTGTTTGTGTGTGCAGCACGTTAAAGACATCATCCTGCAGTCCAACCCTCTACTGGAGGCCTTCGGAAATGCCAAGACTGTCCGCAACAACAACTCCAGCAGATTTGTGAGTATAACGATTTCAGTTATCAGAAGTGCTTGTACTTTAGACCAAGAATTCCCAACCCCCCCACCCTGCCTGATTTCCAACCTACCCACTCCTGATCACCAGGGTCAGGTGTGTTCAGTCATTAGTAGCTGGAAGATACCAATTCAATCTGTTTTTCTCCAACCCACCCTCATCTAAGCTGGTATGTCCCAGCTTCTGATTGACTGAACTCCCCTGATCAAGTTGGTCAGCTTTAACCTGTAGGCACATTCACATGTCTCCTCTCCTTGTGTCAGGGTAAATACTTTGAGATCCAGTTCAGCCGAGGAGGAGCTCCGGATGGGGGAAAAATCTCCAACTTTCTGTTGGAGAAAAGTCGAATCGTTTCTCAGAATCCCGGAGAGAGAAATTTTCACGTATATTACCAGGTACTGCAGTATGTACTGCAAGTTCTGCAACTTTTATTACAAGGAACAGGAAATAATATAAGTCAGGAATGAGAATTGATCATAGCAGGAGTCCTGAATCAGAAATGTATGTCAGGCTATCATTCTTACATCACACCTTTGTCATGGTGGCCGGCGTTTGGCACCACGATCAAAGGCACGGTCACGTTTGGCGATAAATATCAGTGCAGCCGATCTTGACTTCCTTACCCTGCCAATAGAAAAATACTCAGTATAAACAGAACATGTGTTTAATAACCCCCATCTGTGACCTCAGCTGCTGGCAGGGGCGAGTGCAGAACAGAGGGAGAACCTCGGGGTCACAACCCCCGACTACTACTACTACCTCAACCAATCAGGAACCTACACTGTGGACGACGTCAACGACAAGAAAGAGTTTTCCGATACCATGGTCTGTACTCGTCTGTCTGTACCCGTCTGTGTCTCTGGCTGTCTACTTAAAGCTAACTGTCCGGCACCTGGCTGTCTCTCAGGGGGCGATGTCAGTAGTAGGTCTGTCTGTGGAGGACCAGGAATCAGTTCTTCAGCTCGTTGCAGGAATACTTCACCTGGGAAACATCAGCTTTAGAGAAGAAAACAACTACGCTGTGGTCGAAAGCCAGGACTGTAAGAACCACGCAGAACGTCAGCCTGTGGTGACGTGACATGATGAGTTTATGAAAAGGACTTTATGCTGGTGTTCTATCATGAAGTTCTGTCAGAAAGTTGTGTTAGTTACAGAAAATCTACCAAGAACCTGCACCCCCGAAACTCTTTAGCTAGAGAATGTTCAGTTAAAAAACGTTTGAAATATAAGTCACTCTGCAGGTCATGCTAGAACGTATAGGAACTGCAGTAAATCCATTTGGAAAATTCATCAAATTTTCCCCATGGTAAAAGGTTTTGATAGAACGTTATCATACATAGAATGTCCACGTTATTAACTGAACTGCAGAACTTCATTCAGAATTTTGATCATTTTGCCTCCAGTCTTAACTTGCTTTACTGACGCTGACACTGTGTTCACTGTGTGTCTGTCACATCAGTCCTGGCGTTCCCCTCCTACCTGCTAGGGATCCATCAGAATGGTCTCTGCAGTAAACTGACCAGCAGGATTATGGACAGTAAGTGGGGCGGCAAGACCGAATCCATCTCCGTCACCCTAAACACGGAGCAGGCCTGTTTCTCCAGAGATGCTCTGTCCAAAGCTCTGTATGCGCGGCTCTTCGACTTCCTCGTTGACGTCAGTTCCCAGCAACGCTCTTCACAAGCTTCGCTTCTTTCTCTGTGACTTTACACTTTTCTCATCTCTGTGTCTCTGTGTGTGACAGTCTATTAATAAAGCCATGCAGAAGGAGCAGGAGGAGCTCAACATTGGAGTGCTCGACATCTATGGCTTTGAGATCTTCCAGGTAACTTGCACCAAACCCACAGACAGGCCTCACCAGGACTCGGCCACTGAAGGTTGAACAGAGCTGAGCTTTGATTCTCTCCCTCTTCACAGCTGTTTACAGCTGAGTAACTCGCTCTCTTTCTTTGTCATTTTGTTTCATTCGTTTAGCAAAACGGCTTCGAGCAGTTCTGCATTAACTTTGTCAATGAGAAGCTGCAGCAGATTTTTATTGAACTCACTCTGAAGGCAGAACAGGTGATGTGCCATCACACCTGGGGAAGGTCACATGGTCACAGTTTAGTTTTCTTCTGCATGAATCCATGTCTGTGTGTGGTTATTGGCATCATGTTGTTTGCGTGCTCTGTGTGTTCACGTTGTGTCTCTGCCTGTGCAGGAGGAGTATGTACAGGAGGGGATCAAATGGACGCCCATTGAGTATTTCAACAACAAGGTGGTCTGTGACCTCATTGAGTCCAAAGTGGTAAGTCAGCCAAAATGAGGGCAGGAGTCCCTGGTCTCTAAATCGTTTCAGAAGCAAACACCGCGGAGGGATGTCAGATAAGGACTCTTTCTTCCACCTGTGGACTTTCTGTATCTCCGTCTCTGATCATTATCCAGAATCCTCCTGGCATCATGAGCATCCTGGACGATGTTTGTGCCACAATGCATGCTAAAGGTGAGGGAGCAGACCAGACACTACTGCAAAAATTGCAGGGACAAATCGGGTCCCACGAGCACTTCAGCAGCTGGAACAGAGGCTTTGTTGTCCACCACTACGCCGGGAAGGTACTCAGCGCTCACGCTTACCTGTACAGGTGTTCATTTGTCTCACTTTTCTCACTTTTCTCACATTCACGGAATCTACCTGTTCAGGTGTCGTATGATGCCAGCGGTTTCTGTGAGAGAAACCGAGACGTATTGTTCAACGACATCATCGAGTTGATGCAGAGCAGCGAGTTGTAAGTTTACATTTAATACTGCCTCTGTGAGGACCACGTTCAGCTTTATTCTGTTGGACTGAAGACATTCCTGTGTCCTTTCTTCTGACATTCTGTCTGTGTTGTTTTTGTGGTCAGTCCATTCATCCGAGCTCTGTTTCCTGAGAACCTGGAGGCTGAGAAGCGAGGGCGTCCGACCACTGCCAGCAGCAAGATCAAGGTGAGAGAGGAAACACCAGCTGCTTCACGATGAACAGGCGAAGCGGAAACCTGGAGGGCCGCTCTATCTTGAATCAACAGAGCCTTGTTACAGTAGCTACACAATTAAAGCCAAAATATAAGCCTATATAAGTAAACCTGTCTCACCCCCACAGAAACAAGCCAACAGTTTGGTCCAGACCCTCATGAAGTGCACCCCTCACTACATCCGCTGCATCAAACCCAACGAGACGAAACGTCCCAGAGACTGGGAGGAGAACCGCGTCAGGCACCAAGTGGAGTACCTGGGCCTCCGAGAGAATATTCGAGTCCGTCGAGCGGGATATGCTTACCGCAGAGTTTTCAACAAGTTCCTGCACAGGTCAGATGTCAGACTTGGTAGACCACTGCTACTGTCCTGCTGCTTTTAACATGCTAACAGAGCCATGTGCTGCAGATATGCCATCCTGACCAAAGAGACCTGGCCTCGGTGGAGGGGAGAGGAGCGTCAGGGGGTCCTGCACCTCCTCAACTCTGTCAACATGGACCAGGACCAGTTCCAGCTGGGCAAGGCCAAGGTCTTCATCAAAGCTCCAGAGTCGGTATGTTTGAAGTAAAATTTCCTGTTAAGCACACCCTTGGTTTCTCTGAACCAGAACCTCAGAAATCTCCTGGATCGGCATTTCTTCGTCTGACTTTGAAATGTCTTTCAATAATACAATTCCCATGAGCCTCAGCAAATATGTCTAGACCTGCAACAAAATGACCTTCATCTTAAATTAATTAATTGGTTTGTGTTTATGAATGTACATGTTGTGGTTTTCAGAACCCCTCAGCCTTTCAGGGTCCCTCTGTTTGTTTGAGTCTGTGAGTTGTTTTTCTCTGCAGCTCTTCCTGTTGGAGGAGATGAGGGAGAGGAAGTATAATGGTTTTGCCCGGGTCATCCAGAAAGCGTGGCGTAAACACATCGCTGTCCGCAAGTATGTCAAGATGAGGGAAGAAGGTGAGTCCAGGTGTGAATAGGTATTTATGCTGGTAGCTTTAAAAAGGTCACGTGCAAACACTGCATTGGTCAAATGTTAACAACCTCCATGCTTTGAAGAATGTTACCGGAAAAAAGCTGAAGACTCTTTAGGATCATGGTTTTTCCAGCCCTGCTTTTAGGTGATGTTCCTAATCTCACCTCCCATCCTCATTGTCTTTTAAGCTTACAAATAAAACGTATTCTTAGAAGAGCTTCTTAGCAATTGAACATGAACCAGTTTCTGGTCCTAAAGAGATGTTAAAATACCCACAAGGAGGGAATGTCTTGAAGATCCTGTTTCATTTGAAATTATTTCTAATGATCGGGTGAAGGAAAGCTGTCAAATATCCTGTATAAGAAAGGTAATTACATAAAAGCTATAGATAAAATGGAGTAGAACAACCCATCATTCACCTCATCGATCCAGGTTTATTAGGAGATGGCTTGAACTGGTGATCCGGTTCTTTCCACGTTTGTGTTGAAAGCCATGTTGTCGTCCTCTTTTGATGCTTTTCTTCTTCAGCCTCCGACATCCTGCTAAACAAGAAGGAACGCCGCAAAAACAGCATCAACAGGAACTTTGTGGGCGACTACATTGGGACCGACAGCCATCCAGAGATCAGACAATTTGTTGGTCGCAGAGAAAGGATCGACTTCGCTGATGTTGTGGTGAAATACGACAGAAGATTTAAGGTAGAAACTCCCGTTTGGAAAGAAATGACAGCAGATGCGATTGGTGCTGTATTCCATTTTGTGTCTTTGCTCTCACTGTTTGCTTATACAAAGCATTATGCTGGAGCCAACCCAGTTTGAACTGGGGCCAAAATATCACTTAGCTTATCTGCTTATGTTGGGAAATGAGTAATTTCTGTGTCTGGGTGGCAGCCTAATCCCATCAATACTGGAGAATGATCGTGTAGTGCAGAGTAGCTGCTGAGCATTAACACGTGCCCTATGATATCATCTATCGCTTATTGTAACATACTTTCCCCATGGAAATTTGTTGACTCGTGACAGTGACAATTTGCACGTATGTGCTATAATGTGGGCATCTCACATGAACCTGCAGGCTGGTATTCTGAGAAAAGACTTTGTGTGTTCATTGTAAATGGTCCGGCATAAAATAAGACAGGAAATTCGTTTTATCAGCTTAAACACAGAAAATGAGGAGGAGATCATAACAGACGTCAGTTCAAAGGTCTGTTGACATCTTTAAGACTAAACTATATGATAATTATCCTGTTGACTGATACTTCTTTGTTCTTCATATGGCCCAGTCCTACATAAGACACTACTGCTAAAAGACGAAACTTTAGTCTTTGTAACTTTGGATGTATAATTCACCAAATTCAGTTTGAAATAAACCATCTGCTTGACCTCTCCACAGATGGTAAAACGAGACCTGATCCTGACCCCGAAGTTCCTGTACCTCATTGGCAGAGAGAAGGTGAAGCAGGGTCCAGATAAAGGCCAGATCCAGGAGGTTCTCAAGAGAAAGATTGAGATCAACAAAGTCAAGTCTGTCTCCCTGAGGTACACCACCCGAACCAAAATGTGACCTAGTATTCCACCAGAGCCAGAACCAGGACTAGTTTATGTACAGGTGTAAACAGTGACTTGTCCCAGTTGTGACTTGTGACCTGATCGCTCAGTTCTTGTTTTAAAGTTTTAACACGGCCTATGTGTCTGTCAGCACTCTGCAGGATGACTTCTTCATCATCCACGAGGAGGAGTATGACAGTGTTCTACAGAGTGTCTTTAAAACCGAGTTTCTCAGTCTGCTGGTCAAACGTTATCAGGAAAAAACTCAGAGGAAGCTGCCACTCAAATTCAACAACCTGTCAGTACACGCATGTATCGATTCTGTTAATATAAAAACCTCAAACCTGTGTCTGTGATAATCTTCAGGATTCAGTCTAAACTGAACTGTTTTCTTCCTTCTAGGCTCGAGTTTAAGGTAAAGAAAGGCGGCTGGGGTCCATTCAGCTCTGCAGGGTCCCGACAGATTCAGTTCCAAGGTGGTCAGGGGGATGAAGCGATCCTGAAGCCCAGCGGGAAGGTTCTGCAGGTCTCAATTGGTCAGGGTCTGCCAAAAAACTCACGTAAGTTCTGACTCGCATCATTCACCACCACAACCTCCTGTGTGCCGCTCCTCATTCCCCAGGTGTTTCATTGTAGGACCAACGAGGAAGGACAACCGCAAGAGTCGGTACATGGGGAACCAGGCTCCACATACCAATCATTATGAGTCAGGTACCGGTTCCATAAAACCCCTACAAGAGGCCTCCTGCTGTGCAGAACCTTGATTTGGATTTGATGGGAGAACCATTATCTTCACTACTGGTTCTTGTCACTTTGCTCTTTATTGCCTTTTAGATATTTCATGTTATTTCACTTGTTTCCACTTTTTTGAATGGCAGTCACAAAAAAAAAATTCCTTCAAACCCCCTTTCAACTTTTCTGCAAGATCGTCCTCTGGGTTAAAAACATAATTGAATCTCCTCTCAGCTTTTACCCTTTACGTCAGCTTCTTCATACCTTTCATACATACTGAGTTTTGTCAGTTTTAGGGTTGTCACGTTCTCCACTGTTCTGTTCTGGGCTCAGTTGGGTGGTGACATCACTTTGAAAAAAAGATCAACTGCTGTTGTAGTCAAGTGACAGAAACTTCAATAAGCCTGCTCGCTTCTAATCCTGGGACGACTGGGGACTGAGCAACGTGCTACATGCACAAGCTCGTGCACGTAATACGGACATTGCACTAGGGGGCTTGAGGGATAAAGTGTGATATGCTTTTGATACCCGTTAAGTTGGAAAATGCTATATAAGTTCACACCATTTACTATTTACCCGTTTTGTTTAGCTTCTCTCCAGAAAGGCTTACGTTTCAACAGCTTTTCAAAATAAAAGCACCAGTGATGTCAAAACTCTTCAAAGTTCATTCTTCTTTTTAAGCAGTCAACTTTCTTCTCTTTCACTGTCTTCAGTTTAATTTCCTATTTTTCTGTCTCCTTTTGATTTTCTTTCTTCGCTTTAACTTTCTGTCCTCCTTTTTTCTGTCATGTTTTTTGGCTTCAGGGGAACTTTTTGTGTTTTGCCCCAGATTTACAGCTTTCAACGAACGTAAGCACAAATTCTCCGCAGCTTCTAAGCGATCGTCATCTTATCACCTCTCCCATGTACTTTGCTTGGAAAATGTTTTTTCTAGTTTGCGTTTCATTTTCAGCTCCTCGCTCTAGAGGAAGTGGAGCTCCCAGAGGAGGTTTGTACTCCAGAGGCTCCCTGCTGAGGCAGCAGTCCAGCATGGAGCAGCCTAGTCTGCCCCGCATCCAGAGCCAGCGTCACCCTACCAGTCGTCCTTCTCAAAACCAGGACATGGGCTTCATGGGCGTCCCTGAGCAGGGTGCTGCAGGGTGAGATTGCTAGGATCTACGGGGTCACCAATACAACTACTCTAACCTGTAACAGTGATGGGTGTCACCAGTGCCACTGACAGTACGAACAGTACAATTAACCTGTGTCACTAGTATAACCAGTACCAGTACAGTTACTACTACTACAGTATCGCCGGCAGCTTTATATTAATATGTCATGTACTATAACTCTAAGTTCAAAGTACCACAGGGAGTGGAACCAGCAGCCCTCAACTCACAACAAACCCCAACTTAAAACACTATTACTTTGCCCCGGGTGTTGTCTGAAGGCTGCAGCAGCTTGTCACAGGTAATGGTATACACAGTAGTAATAATCTCTGGGTGTTCCTACAGGATGCAGCGGCGGCGGTCGAAAGAGGTGAAGCCTGTCCCTGGAGCTGGTCTCCCAAAACCGGCTCCCCGGCCGAAGCCTCGCTCTCCTCAGTGCAGAGCTCTGTATGCATATGATGCCCAAGACACAGATGAGCTGAGCTTCAATGCTGATGACATCATTGAGATAATCACCGAAGGTACTTCTTATAACCACTCCTTCTACTACATTAGTACAAGTACTGCTATAGTTACTTCATCCCTGCTCCTCACTTCACTGTTAATGTATATTATATGTACTGTGTGCAACCTGTATGGATTGCTCAATGATGTGTCTCTGTGATCCTCAGAAATACTCACAGAATCAGACTCGAACGTGTCTCTGTTTGTATCCTCAGACCCATCTGGTTGGTGGTTCGGAAGATTGCGTAGCAGAGAGGGGATGTTTCCCGGAAACTACGTGGAAAAGATCTAGATGTTTAATCCGGTGGTCAGAGGTCATGAGCTGCTACAGCAGCTGGGGTTTTGACACATCAGCTGACAGGAAACAGCTAATTGTTGGATATGAAAAGTTAATTAAACAAAAAACTTGTGGTTCAGTCAGAGCGACAGCTGTCATCGACCAGAAACTGAAACCCCCCTAGAGGTCAGAGGTCAGGCGTTACAATCTGCTGCCCTCCTAACACACTGAACAGTGAGGTCAAATTTCCCTGTGTCACTTGACATCTCTGATCTTTTCAAAGCACCTTCATGATCAAACCATAAATCTGTTACCATAGAGACTACATAATAAAATCAGTGTAAAGTCCTGCCAGTGTCCCTAATGGCTTCAGTGTTCATTGCAGTCTCAAAATTAAAGTGTTAAAATCTGACTCTTGTCATGAGACGCGTAAAACTGTCTGCAGTGTTGAGACAAGACAAACAAGAACAAATCAACTTTTTATTCTCTTGAACAATTAATGGGTGACTGAACGTCACAGAAGAAAACATTCTTTAATTTTAGTTCTGTAATTGAAATATGAAATAAAAATTATATAGAAAATACGTTTCCTTTTTCACAAGTTTATTTCAGCAGAGTACAAACACAGCTCAGGTCTGTATTTTATGAAGCTGAAGATCAGGGACTATAAGAGCAACACCATCTACTGCTGTTCATTTTGTTAATAGTTCAGTGAAAGAAGCACAAAGACTTAACAAATGGCAAACTATTATTAAGAGTATTGCTAGTTGTGTTGTTTTAGCAGCAATATCTAGTAGTAGTAGTACTAACAGTACTGTGGTTAATACTAATAGTGTTAATAGTAATACAGATGACTTGCAGCAGCTAATCGCAACACAGATTTTCCCCGGCAGTGTCGATCCTGCCGACAGGAAGTACACGTCTAGGAGAAGTGAAGGCTGGACGTGGAGACCGGTACGGTCGGTCCCGTCGATAAGTCGTGACGGCGGTCGTCGGTACTGAAGACAACCTCGGGTTTGTGTACTCTGGGCTCAGTTGGACTCCCACTTAGATCTCTAGGAGTGACATGAAAAGAATGAGACGGGCCCTGACCCTCGGTACCGTGACTACTCTGCAGTTATTGGTAATTAACTGGATTATTGGAAATTCAACGCCATCGTAGATGCTGTGGGTGTGATTTTGGGTGGATCCGAAGGAAATCCATACCCAATTGCTTAATATGGTTAAAAAAATTGGACCAGACTAAGGTTGTGTTGGATTTCTGTTTTGATCTAGTATTTAGTGCCACTGTTACACAGACAGGATGAGCCCAAATACATTTATTAAAAAGCTGAATTGTTTGTTTTTCGTGCTGAATTTGATGCAGTATTTTTATATGAATAATTTTTATGTGATTGTTTTTCGGGTTGACATTTTTTTAAATTGAAATTTAAGGTGTCAGACTTGATTGTGGTCAATCCCGTTAGAACACTACATTTCCCAGAGTCCCATTGTCACGATGCTGCCTTTAATGACGATGGAAATATGGGATCTGCCGTCAGCAGCCGGAAATCCTCTCTGTCAGGCTTTCCTTGTCCGTGGCAAAAAGTAAATCACAGATTTGATATTTTCTCTTAAACTAATTTAAGCGAAATCTGGCAACCACTGTAAACTGCATCAGACGTCAGAGAGGTTCGTCTCTTCGGCAACTGCAAAATGCGGTCCCGCATGTTTCCGCCGTTTCCATGTGCCCGTGGAGGCAGCATGACCTTTTACCAGCCACATTAGTGACGGTCATGCGCTTCGAGTAACGGAACCGTGTGTGACCCACGGCCCGCCGCTCGCAGAGCCGCTGGTCACAGATTTACGGATCCGTCAGTTGGGCAGAGGAGCAGCTGGCGGCGCGGGCTGCGCCTCAGACACGGAGCGTTTGCCGCTTCAAGATGGAGGAGTTTCTGTCGAGCTGCCAGCGAGCCGTGCAGGTAACGGATACGGCGATACGGTCCGGCCGGTGTCCGCACGTTAGTCAGGCTGGGACGGCGTCTGGAAACCGCTTTAATTCCGTTCCTTGAAGGTAGACCAAAACAAGTAGACGAATTCCGGTCAACGATACCTTTTACATCCGGTCCTATCAAAATAAACGTTGGTTTATAAAAAAGAATAATGATCATGTGTGCGGTTCCCTGTGTTTTGAATGAACTGTTCGGAATTTTCATCTAATGTATAAAAACAGCAGGAACTCTGCATTTCCATGGACCTTCTGTGCCTCCGTTTTAGGATAGAAAACTGTGAGTTGTGTGTCCTTATTTCGTTCCCTAGGCGAACGCAGACCAGGGTCTTGTGTTCCACGTCGTTCTGGGAAATGAGGCCTGTGATGTGGACTCGATGGTGTCTGCTCTTGCTTACGCTTACTTTTTGACCAAGGTGAGACCCCGGCTCTCTCACTGTCACAGCTGTTCACACAGAGCTCCTTTTCTATTTTCCTAATGTTGCTGAGCTTTACCTCTGACCTTACGGAACTGTGAAGAAGCTGCAGGACGTTTGAACAAACCCACACACGTTCATTTAGTTCTCATAGAGAAACAGACGGAGGCCAATGTCCTGATGGCACCATTTTCTCTGTGTAACAGGCTACCCTCAGGTCCATAAGTATTTGGATGATGACACCCTCATATTGGCTTTTTAGCCTTCGCAGTGGATTAGAAATGGGGGGGAAAAAGTGTTGACTTTAAATTAATTGTTTAGTGAACAATATCAGATGAATTGTGAAGGAGTGACAGCCATTTTGTTCAGAGGCCCTATTCGGACATTTGGAATACCTAACATTGAAGCCCTCTCTCCCCCCTTCTTCTGTCCATGCATCCATTAATCCATCACTCAGACTGCCCAAAGCAAGATGCTCGCTATCCCTCTGCTGAACATTGCTCAGTCAGACCTGGTGTTGCGCTCAGACAACGTCTTCCTGCTGCGACACACTAATTTGTCTCCAGACCTCCTGCTGTTCAGGGACCAGCTAGACCTGCGAGCACTGCATAGAACCGGGCGCCTGCAACTGACGCTGGTTGACCACAATGTCCTGCCAAGGTACAAACACTCAACATGTAGCTAAAAAACATGTGAGAGGTAGTAATACATGACAGGCAGTGTTTTACCCCCAGGATGTTTTTTCAGAACTAAATCAACACATTGGGATCTTTAATTTGAAATGTCACAACTGTTCTCTGAATCTCCATGACAGCAGGCTCTCAGCTTGCTAAAGCAAAGGGTACATTTGTTTTAAGCCCAACAAAGTTTGATGAGGAGGGCAGTTGGATATTTCCAAAAAACCTATGTTACCGGTAGTAGAGATGGAACATTTTAAAAAGCAAGTGCTCCTAGAAGCTGTACAGTAGACTCTGAACAGCAGCCCAGTTTCATTGCATCATTGTTATGAAGAAAGTTGTGTTTATGGTACATTTCAACATGAATAATAATTAACCATGTAAAATTTCAGTAGTTGTGCTGCTCTGTTCAGCAGTGATAGTAGACCGGTAACCTCAAATCCAACTGACAGGTGGACACACACAAGGTCTTTTAGTCTACCAGGTGAACTACAGTGGATATCTCTGTTCAGGTCGGACTGAGGGCATTGGTCTCACCAGCCTGTGCCCCTGTCTTGCAGTTCAGACAGCGACCTGGAGGAGGCAGTGGTGGAGGTCATTGACCATCACCTGTTAGAGAGAGAGTCTTCCTTGTCCTGTCCTGTTACTTTGGAAACGGTGGGATCCTGCGCTACCTTGGTAACCGAACGTATCATCCAGAAAGCTCCACAGATCCTGGACCAACAGCTCGCTCAGCTGCTCTACGGTAGACATTTGAACACATCCTTACCTCACCTGGACGACATATGAGCTGGACTCCAGCATCTGAGCTGAGTCATACTGATTACTGATGGATTAATAGTTGCTGATAATGATACTGATTACTGATTACTGATTGGTTGTAGCGACGGTGGTGCTGGACTGTGTGAACATGGCTCCTGCTGCAGGAAAAGTTACTCCTAAAGACAGTCAGTACGCTGCAGCACTGGAGAAGCAGTTCCCTGCTCTGCCACAACGGGGTACTCTCTTCCAGGCTCTGCAGAATGCCAAGTTTGATGTCTCAGGTGAGTCACAGTGTCTGCAGACACAGTGTTTGTATTTTTTGCCATATTTTGTTCTCAAGTCTGATTATTAAACACATGCAATATTTATAGTATTTATTGTGCTATTTTCCCTCTTGTATGAACACTGAACAGATGAAATATTTGCAGTATTTTTTGCCATATTTTGTCCTCAGGGTTGAACACTGAACAGATGTTGTCGAAGGACATGAAAGTTGTTTCAGGAATTTTGAATCTTGCCATCTCAGTTCTCTACATCACACTGGAGGTCAGTTATCATTACATAGTACAATCATTACTTGTGAGATTATTTCATATATCAAAAAATCTAATTACATTTAGTCATTAGGCAGATGCTTTTATCCAAAGCAACATACAAGTGAGGAAAACATTAAAGCAAACTGCTATGAGATGAAGTGTTACCGTACAAGAAGCCGCTGAATAATAATAATTTTTTTAATGGCATAGTAAGATGCAGAAAAGTTCTGTTTTCAGCAGGGTTTTTTTTTTTTTTGTTTTGTTTTGTTTTGGTTAAAAATGTTGTGTGCTGCCGCATTTTGGATCATCTGCAGGGGTTTGGTCGTGCATGCCGGTAACCCCATCGACAGCGCGTTGCAGTAATCGAGACAAGACATGATCAACGCCTGCACGATGAGTTGGGTCGTTTATTCCGAGAGGTAGGGTTTGATCTTCTGATGTTGTGGAGGGCAAATCTACACGACCTAGAGACCGAGGAGATGTGTTCCGTAAAGCCCAGTTTGACATCGATGATGACCCCCAGATTTCTGGCCGACTTAGCGGGGAAAGTCACTGCAGATCCAATGCTGATGCTGTTGTTGTGTTGTGCCGAAGGTCTGGCTGGGAACACAAGAACTTCCGTCTTGGAGATGTTAAGCTGAAGATGTCTTTCTCTCATCCAAGCAGAGATGTCAGAGAGACAGGCAGATAAGTGACGAGACAGCGGAGTCCTGCTGTACATCAGTTGAGAGGCTACGAGAGTCAGAAACACGCTCCTGTCAGGATACCTTGAAGGTCCTTCCAGAAAAGTATGATGAAAGCCAGGCTAAAGCTGACCCAGAGATGCCCAGGTCAGAGAGTGTAGACAAGAGGATCTGATGATTCACAGTGCCAATGGCTGCAGATTGGTCTAGTAGAATTAAGACAGAAGAATTGTTTGTAGCTTGTAGGGATTCCAGTCAGAAGTGCTGTCTCCCTTGAAACCAGACTGGTTGACATCAAGGAGGTTGTTCTGGGAATAACTCGTTCCAGGGTCTTCGCCAGAAATGGAAAAGAAGAGACTGGTTCATAATTCTCTACAAGGGAGGGATCAAGAGAAGGTTTCCTAAACAGTGGAGTAATCTGGGCCTGCTTGAACGAGGTAGGAAAGGTGCCTGCTGTGAGAGAAGTGTTGATGATCTGTGCAATGGCTGGAATTAGTGGAGGTGCAACAGCCTGAAGAAGAGCGGAGGAGATCGGATCCAGAGAGCAGGTGGTCGGACGATTCAAGAAGAGGAGAGTGGATACGTCATCATCTGACAGAGATGAAAATGAGGAGAGTGATGCACCGTTGGATGTAGTTAGCAGGATGTCATCATCTGGTGGAGAGAACTGAGAGCTGATCGCTGCGACTGTGTTAGTGAAGAAAGAGAGAGACAGGTGGATGGCTGGGGTGCAGGTACGTAGAGCAGTGATTTGAAAGAGGAGAACAGCTTTCTGGTGTCTGTGGTGTCCTAAACTTGTCCTGGTAGTACTCAGTCTTCTTCTGGGGGGATATAATGTCACTTCCTCCCAGCACTCCTGAGTTAGGTGTTTTGTTCACGCATCTGTTCGTTGAGCCACGCGTTGGAAGCTGAAGGTCTAGACGACATTAGGCAGAGACTGTCCAGACAGGAGGAAAGCGTATTGCAGAGCCTCTCCGTGGCTACGTCTGTGTCAAGGGTGGAGAGATCCTGCGGCAAAGGCAGAGTTACAGAAACCAGTGAGGAGTATCGCTCCGGGTTGAGAGATCAGAGGTTGCGACAGAATGTTACCAGTGCGCTAGGAGAATGTGACGGTCTAGAGATATCCTGACCAGAATTTCTGATGTCGTACTAATTCTGGACTTAATGCAGTTTAAATTGCAGATACTTCCAGAAATGTGCCTTGTCCTTTCTGACTGTGAGGCTATGATCATTTCGCACCAGGACACAATGGTGAAAAAAGTTTTATCCCAATGTCAATCCAATCAGGGTTATCCTCCATTATCCTCCAGTACTCGGAAAGTGTTTGGCCTCTTCAAACGATAAAGACTATAATTTGGGATGTGGTAGGCTTAATTTTAACTTTTCTCTGGGGGACATATAATTTACTCAATATAATCCTAGGTCTTTTCCCTCCCTACAGAAAATGTATAACTCTTATTTTTCATACCTCTCCCATTTGTCTAAATTTGTAGGTATTTTGTGTAGTGGGGGTTCAAAATCAATAGGTATTTCTCTTACTATATTCTGACTCCATTTAAAATTTCTTCTTAAAATTTACGTGTAAGAAAGTGGCATGGCATCACTGCGGACTTATTCCACATGATGGAAAACCAGATAATCTGGAATATGTTTCGTTAGTGCTCCTCAGATGAGAATTTATTCGACCATCCATCATTTTTCCAGTTGTCATTAAGAAGACATTATTATTTCAGCATCGGTTAGGCCATGTTCCTGGTCAGAATCTAATATAGGCAAATACTGTTTTCTGAATCAACGTAATTTAACAAACTTTGTTTACTGTTTTTTTCAGGAGTTCTTCCAAAGGCCACTGCTAGAAGAGGAGCTCTCAGGCTTCTGTCAGAAGTTTGGATTTGACTTGCTAGTGCTGATGACAATCTCCTTCAATGAGAGCAAAGACCCAATCAGAGAACTTGCTTTGTTCAGTCTGAGCAACAACTGCAGGGAGCAGGTACACGGTGATACTAAATTCACTACACACAGGATTAATACAGGTGCTTTAAATCCTTGAAAATGCTTGAATTTCAATGTTGTGTTTTCAAGGCCTAAAATGTGCTTGGAGTTTAAATAAAGTGCTTAAATGCTTGAAACGATAACTGTATGTCTTAAATAGCAGCGTGGCGACTAGTTATTAAAGAAAAAGTAAGCGAATAAATAAGACAAAATTAAAACTATTGCACGTGGGTCTGCGTGGGACTGTGATTGGTCAGTCTGTTTTCATGTGCGACCCTGCCCCGCCCCAACACACTGAGTCAAACGTGACGGGAGTTTGTAGTTTTAATGAGCGTCAGCTCGAAAAATACAAAATGTGGAGAAATGGAGGAGAAATTCATATAGACTTCCTTAGAAAAGATTGCTGCTTTTCACCATGGGAGAGTCTGCGCTTTCAGGTCACATGAAAGGTGTGTCGTAGTGTGGAATCTTTGAGTAACGTTAATGTGGCTAATGTGGCTAATGTGGCTGTGCTACTGTGACATGGAAATTATGACCTGCTCATTTATGAAGTATTCAGTGAACGTACCCAACGTTATTTAACAGTAACGGTATCATTAGTAACTCTGCAGCTGAAAAGTGCAGTAAATGTTATCCCTCTGCATAACCAGCCAAGTTGGTAAAAAGGGGGAAAAAGATTTTCACCTAGTTGTCGTATTTTGCTTTACGTCTCACTAGTTTGTCTAGCTTGTCAAATCAAGTTTGGCTTTGTTTTAATTTTAATTTCTTCTGCTATTAAGAACTTATCTGTGGTTATTTACTGGTTGCATAAGCCATCTTTTTAAATATGATTTAGAAATTGAATAATTTTCAGTACTTTTCACAAAAAAATGTATGCCTTTTGTAAAGAAAAGCATGAGAGCTGATCGTGACAGTGCTTGAAAAGTACTTAAATTCGACCTTTTAAATGGTGAATGAACCCTGTAGATGGATGCTGATGCTACGCTTACTTACCCAGTGGTTGTTGTGATCAGTACACAGCATGCATTGCAATGGTAGAAAATGCTTCCTATCAATCAATCTTTGTTGCTGCGCTCGGTACATTGTACACATCGGTAGTGAAGGTCGTATTCTGATACTTCATTGTAGAGCTAACTGTACCACTTGTTCTTCCTCAGCTGAGCCAGTACCTGGAACAGGCTTGTAACCCTGCCCTCAGGCTTTGTCCAATCAGCAGCCCCCATCCCCACATTACAGGCTATGAGCAAGGTGAGTGGACAGACTGGTCTGTGGTCCCCTTCACCACAGATGGCGGGTTAGTGAGGAGCAGGTAGAATGGGCAGTAGTATATGCAGTATATTCAATTCAGTTTCATTCAACTTTATTTATATGTCGCCTATTTACAACAAGGTCATCTCAAGGCACTTTACATAATAAAGTCCAGACTATACAAACATTTAAAGAAAAGCCAATAAATCCCCCTTGAGCAGCTATAGGCAACAGTGGAGAGGAAAGTGTAGTATTTGTTGCATTATTTTGTCCTCAGGTCAGGAGTGTGAGGTGTGCTGTAGGAGAAGCTCAAGCAGATAAACATTCGTGTTTTGTTCCACCTTATAGGAAACTCTCTGGCTTCTCGTAAGAAAGTCCTTCCCCTTGTTAAGGACTTCCTAAAGGAGCAGGACGTAGATGGTCTCATTAGAGACAGCGAGGACGAAGAGTCTTGCGTCCCCCCGACGCCTATGAACAGCCTGGTGGATGGTTGTCCTCTGGATGACGGTCTGCCCCACATCAGTGCTCAGGACCTGGAGGAGAAGTTCAGCAAGATGGAGGCAGACTGTGGCAGGAAGTGAGCTGTCTTCAGAGAGGAAGATGAGGATGAAGGTACCAGAGACACAGCAAGGACAGTTGAGCTCAGACTTCCTGTTTCTTGCAGCCCAGGAGGAAACAACATGTGGTCTAATTTAATAAATGATTCTTTTATTTTCATATTAGTTTACAGTTAATGGTTGTTTCCAGCACGCTGGGAATAAAGGACACAGTTTTCATTTCTGCTTTTAAAGGATCAGTCCGCTCATTTTTATTCCAACTGTCACTCTGTAACCTCTGATGTCCATGAGCAATAAAACCACAACAGGGTCAGTGGGGTCCTTTTTTAGAACCTGTTCATGGTTTGTGTGTTTGTGTGTGTGTGTGTGTGTGTGTGTGTGTCTGTGTCTGTGTGTCTGTCTGTCTCTGGGGGTGTCGAAAATGAGAGGACTGATCCTTGGGTTTTGGTTGAATCCAGAGTTAGTGTAAAGATAACCAGAGTCTGTGATGGGTCGTAGCAGGTTAAACCACAGGCAGAAGTGAACATGAAGCTCTATGCCTGACACCCTGTGGTCAGAGCCTTCACAGTCCTTGCAGCTCACCAGGAAATGTACAATCAGCATTCAGTCTTTGACTGCTATTAAAACTGCATTAAATTATTCTTTGTGGACACCTCTGGTGTCTGACCATCTGTCGTCTCGAATCCCTTCAAAAGTAGAGATTCTGACAAAGTAACAATGTTTTAACTTTATTACTGTGGTTCTAGTCCTTTCACACAAAACTATTTTTTATGTTTGTAAATGTAAAGTCAGATATTTTCACTACTTCAGCAAATTCTTTTTGAAAATAAGAAACATCTGTACTGATGTTTTAGCTTCAGCAGCTTCCAGTATGCTTTTAGGCTTTTATTGTGAAACAGGAAGAGGAAGTGATGAGGTTGCAGCAAAAGGACATTACAAAAGGAAAATACTAGATGTGGAAACAACTGTTTCTTCTGACAGTTTGAAGCTGTTAAAACACAAACTGTCACACTCACTTTTTGTTCAACTTTGACCCTGAGACAAAAACTCTGAAAGTCTGACGTCACAAAATCAACTTTTTTTCTGCACAAAACTGTTGTTTGGTAAATCATTGACATTTCTATTGACTTGTAGGTCGGTTTGGATAAAAGCGTCTGCCAAATGTCTAAATGTAAATGTCTGTTTAACTAAGAAAAGTAATACTCAACATTCACTCGAGAACTATACCAAAGTGCAAATTTAAAGTACTTGTTCTTTACGCTATTATGTTTAATTTAGTTCAATTCAGCTTTATTTTTATAGTGCCAATTCACAAAAGTCATCTCAAGGCACTTTACATAATAAAGTAATTTAGAGAAAACCCAGCAAATCCCCCTTAAACAGCCAGAAGGCAACAGTGGAGAGGAAAAAACCCCTTCAACGGAAGAAACCTCCAGCAGAACCAGTGGAAAAGTGGAGAGAGAAAAGAAAACCGCAACAACAAAACATTGGGCAGGTTTTAAAATTAACGTGTAAGCTTTATGTTTTGCTGAAATGAATGTGTATTTGTCTAAACATCTCGAGGGATAAAACATTTTTGTTTTGTGAAAAATGACTTAATCCAAGGAGAAAACATGACGTGATTATTAACTGATCACACATTTGCATTTTCCTAAAGCAAAGTACCGACTGTATAGGGTAATGTTTAATCACCCACATTAATGCATCATATTTAACAGGACAACAGTCACATGGACACTTTCTTGCAATAGGTACTTTTACTTTTAATACCTGAAGTACATTTTCCTGAAGATACTTTAGGTATAGTAACATTTAAAATGCAGAACATTTATTTTCACAATGGCTTGTCTGACACACAGTGGATTTCTCTACAAACTGTTGCAGAATAACTGCAGCTACACCTTTATTTTTCTTCAATATTAGACTTTAATATTTTTGCTGAAGTACCATTTTACTCCCAGGACTGTTATTCATGGTTGAGTATTTTCACAGTGTTGTATTAGTACTTTTTTGAGTATCTCAATACTTTCTTCACTACAGTATAATCTGATAATGGTTGAGTCTCCAAACCTGTTCTTTAATGTGGGCTTTTCAGGTTCTGTCTGGAGAACATATGCTTTAACCCAAGTAACTTTGTATTCCTGCTGGAACCCCAGCACCTCAATATGCAGTAAAATAGGAGATAAATGTGGTTTTACTTTACCTCTGTGACAGGCAGGCAGTAGGACCCTGAAGACTCCTTCAACGTCCTACTGCTTTAAATAACCGTAGCAGCTGATTGGCTGATGCTAATGAAGTCAGAGGGAAACTGATCTGCCATCTCACCTGTCTGCACATAGCAGGTGAGCCTAGACCAATCAGACGGTGGCTCTGCTGTGAAATGCAGCCGAACCTGTTGAGCAGAGCGAGCGAGGGCCTGGGAGCCCCATCGTGGCAGCTGCCGTAGAGAGGGAGGGTGAGCGAGAGACAGAGAGAGGAAGCTGACGGGCACGTCCAGCAGATCATACATGTTGGTCAGAACACGCTGTGACATCATTGTGACAGGATGAACCAGCACATGGACACAGAGGACAGGTACGTTAATGTGTCACACAACGACAATAAGGTGGTCTGTGTGTGTGTGTGTGTGTGTGTGTGTGTGTGTGTGTGTGTGTGTTTCCTGTTGAGCAGAAAGGGGAAGTTAAACTTGTGTTTTTGATGCTGATGTTAGTTCTGTCTCATAGTCAGTGAAGGGGTCGCTGTGGTGCATTCGGGGTTTCTGATCAGCTGTTCGCTTCTTGCGTCCTGTGGGTTCTCCTGAAGGAGCTAGTATCAAAAAAGTTCATATTACCTGATCCTGAGCTTAGAACCTGTTGTTCTGCAGATCAGGTTTTCCTTGTCACTGCACCTTGTTCTGTTTCTAGGACCAGAAAGTAGGTTATCACCAGTGATGGAGGAAGTATTCCGATACTTTAGTAAAAGTACTAACATCAGCAAGCAATAAAAACTCCTTTAAAGTTTAAAATAGAAATAGTTCAGTGCCATAAAGAAAATGTGCTGACACTTGTTGTACTGCTTTGTTAGTATTAGTCCTGCGTCTGCAGCATTTTACCGATGTAGCTGTTGGAGATATTTTAGGTATCGTGCACAGGACTGTAACAGATCAACGTAGGTACGGGTGAAGTGATGAAGTTTTCTCGTTGGATTGTTCACTGAGTAATAAATAAGAAAACAGTGCATCTAAAGTTACAAATGAGCTTTTGTTTTTGTCAAACCTCTAAAGTATTAAACAAATCAAATGTGTGAAAGGAAAACAGCAAATTTGATTTAAATAGCTGCCAGTGGGAAATACAAGATTTAGATTTTAACAGTTGAAAGTACATTTTCTGTTCTACCTGTGAATTATGGGAATAAATGTACTGTTTATGACTTCAGATTTTCTAAACTCTTAACTATAGTTTGTCTTCAGCCTCAGATAAATGTAATTGAGTATAAAATAGAATATTGTTTTACTCCACTAACGCACAAGTACTTCAGGCCTGCACTTGAGTAAATCCACTTTCATCGGACATGTTTATTTATGTTCAATAAATATCATTATAAATCTTGTTAAACTCTGCTGCCCAACAACACAAATTCACCCAACCATGACTACACAACATGTTTTCCGGCAAAGTGTTATCTGGTCTCTGACTTTGGATCCCGTTGGTTCAAACCATCAGTGAAACTGACTCAACCAGCATCAGTAAAGCAAAGAAGCCAGTCAGGAAACACGCAGCAGTGTAGTCACAAGCAGTTTGCTTACTACAGGACTGTGATTAACAGCCTTGGACCAGGATGTGTCCTGTAAACAACTGGTGGATCCAGTATCAGCTGTCACTGACATCTCTATCCAGTTTTACTTTAAAATTACTGTAGTCAGATTCTGAGGGAAAGTTTAACGACTTCAGGGGCCTTTTCAAGAAACTCTGAAGCCTCCCTGAGAACTGGGAAACCCCCTCATGTCATCTAAATGGAACTAATAACATTTCCCAGAAGCTGCATCTAGAACTGGAACCTTGTTAAAAATGAACTCTTTGAAAACACTTTCTGGAACCTTCCTGAAACCACAGAACCTAAACAAGCTTCCCTCCAAAGAATACTTGGAATTGCAGGAAAACCTCAGCAAGTATCACCTCAAGATTCATGAAACCTCCTCCATAAGAAAATAAAACTCTGCTCGAAGTTCCTCCATTTCAAGAACTGGCTAACCACATTTGAAAATCTCAAAGTGTTATCAAGAACTTCTGGACCCTTTGTAAGCCCACAACCTTTTTAACACGTTATCCTCCTTAAGACCTCAGAGGCTTCCTCTGGACCATTTCAGGAACTCTGCAACGTCCTCAGGTACTGGATACAAAATCCAGGATTCGTTTTGGACCCTCTTAACGAGTTCTAGAACCATCTAAAAACTGCTGAACCTATGCATAAATCCTCAGATATTCCGCTACAGTATTTAAACCATCTGCCCCTTGTGGTATTTTCAGATACTTGTGTTAATCTCATTTAGAAAATTGCCAAAGAATCCAAAATTCTAGAAATAGTAAGTTCCCTTACCATCCCTGGAACCACCTTAAGAACCTTCCTTTAAAAACAAAGGAACCTGCTGCTGAGTCATTATCTGGCAGGTAATGCTGCCTTACAGGTAAGAGCACCGGTAATGATTTATTGGGAACAGTGTTTCTCAATGTGGATGTTCAAATTCTGCTTCTCACAATCTGACCCTGAAGATGCCACATGGAAACATGAACACCTGATCTCCTTCACCTGTGACCTGAACACACCTGACTAGGCACACAGGTGTGGTGAGATGTGTGGGTGTGTCTCAGTCTTCTGCCTCAGTAACAACTAAATAGAGAAACAATAGAGCTCCACCCCTCCTCACCTGCTCAGGTGTGTCTGTGTGAACAGTCAGAATCAGAGAAGTCAGACAGGTCAGTTCACTCTGATTTGATTCTGATTTTATAGAAAGTGTGTTCGTGTGTGTGTGTGTGTGTGTGTGTGTGTGTGTGTGTGTGTGTGTGACTCACTGGTCTTCATGTGTCAGGATTTATTTTAAGTTCTGGCTTGATTTTTAAAGCTGAGGTTTGAGCTTATAAAGGTGTCAGACTGAACCCCCTTCTAAATTAATGTGAGGCAAGCGAATCCTCACAGGTGTTGTAATCCTTTGTCCTGTCTCAGTCTGGTGATGCAGCACTTGTTTTAGTTTGTCAAAGAATGTGCTTTTAACATTGCACTACCATTTTGAATAATATGAAGTAAACTTTTAAGAAAAGTAAAACACTGTTAAATATCAGTTACACATTCACTCACATGAACTGAGTGTAACAGAAAACAAGGGTCATTCCATGCTGCATACAGGGTATTCTGCTATTTTTGTTCAGTCTAACTGAGGCCTCCACATGCTGAAACATAAAACATTATACGAACATATAAAAGATAAAACTTTATATTTAACATTTTAAATGCAGGGTTATTGCAGATTGCAGGCCAGAGATATTTCACTGCTACCTGGACTCTGATGAAGATTTGGTATGGTTTGGATCCAAGAGACCTGTCCTGAACTCACAGGTTCAGACCCATGAAAATATATTTGTTTCCTTCTGTGTCCAAACATTATAGGACAACTGACAAATATTTTAACAGGACATACCTACACCTGTTTCTTCCAAACACTAGTCTTTGAGACCAGTCACAAATTTCCTGCAGACCTGGATCAGATTATCTTAAGTCAACGTGAACTCTACTGCTTTCAGGATTTAATTTCTCCCTATTTTGTCCCTGCAGGCCTCCTGTCGCCGCTTCAAGTCTCCTTAGCATCCAGGACATGGAGCTGAGAGAGGAGTGGCAGGACGATGGCTTTCCCAGGTCACAGCAGATGTTTGAACTTTTACCATTGTCCTACAAAGGAAAAACTGAACCAAGTGTGTGTTAGTTTAGAGTTTCTATCCCAGTGGACAAAGAGCAGAGCTGAGTCTAAATCTGAATCAGATATTTTACAGGAATTTATATATGTAGAAGTTGCCGTAGTTGATTTTTACTTTATGTTTCTGTTCATCATGGTCCAGGCCTCTCCCAGAGGATTGTGGGAGTTCAGAAGAAACACAGAGTCCATCAGAGGGTGGTCAACAACCTGGTAATTCTTAGACTAAAACTACATTAAGCCACTTAAATTCTAAAATGAGTAAGCATTTCCACAGGTGTGACAAACTGATATATTCCAGATGCCTTTTCCCACACGGACTGGTGTAAACTGAACATGGTTCCTTGCACATTCATGATGAGTTCCACAAACACAGACAATTAAGACAGGACACATAAGCTTTAAATAAAATAGTGTTTCTTGATTAGTCCATTTTCCTCATTATTAGTTTTTTATTTCAGTCTACAGATGATGGCAAATTGAGCTGAGTCATTTTGAGCATCGACCAGCTGCATAGCGGCTCCCCCATCAGTGCATTTATTTGTTGGCTTTCTTTGTGGATATTTGTAATATCAGTAATTGTCCCTAACAGTCTTCATAGACACAGCACATGGAGAGGAGTAGCTAGTGAAACACTTCCGTAGTTCAGTTTATCTGAATATGTTCTGTAAAATTCCTATGGAGCAGTGATTATCAATAAGGAGGTGAAAGTACATTACTGCCTATAGTCAGAAATAATCAACACATCATATGGAAACTAGTCTGCTTCATTGTTAAATTATTATTTTCCTTGTGAAAATGATTAGTGCAATATCTCTCTAATCTTACACCCTCATTTTCTGCCCGCCTCCCTTACAAATTAACCCCATCCACCATTCTTGCCCTATCAGGAGCCACTGGGGGTGTCGCTAAAAAGCGTCTGGTGGCCCCGTCTCTCAGTCTGACTCTGAGCCACAGAGACTCTCATGACCTGAGTCACGATGGATTCTCTGCCGCTGCTTTGTCGGGGACACCGGATGATACACCTTCACTGGACATTAACCTGGAGGCTCTGGAGACGCCATCTGACAGCGAGACGGGAACTCTGCCGGACAGTACCCATGAACTGGAATGGGAGGGTGAGAACTCTACTTGATGGGGTTGCTGTTGAGAAGTTGTTTTCAGTTTGTAAGTTGGATCAGAGATTTGGAACTGTGTGTCCGCAGGATAGAATCGGACAAAACAACCCCCAAAATAATAATGCAATGAATTCTGATGATCTTTAGGCTGTCTCTGACCTGTGACCTTTGTCTGACAGATGATCTCCCCCGGATAGGAAGAGGTGGGGCTGTGGGCGTGGTTAGGAGCCCAGTCGACCAATCAGAGGGTCTGATGGAGCTGGACCAGGTAGACAGCAGGGGACGCCGTTGGAGGAAGTTCTGTATTTCTGGACATGAATATCATGTGAACATGAGCGTCCTGGAGCCGTACCTGCAGGTCTTGTCTCATGGAGGTCTGAAGTCAAACTTTCTGTCTCACCACAAAATGTTTTTCTTACCTGAAAATAAAATAGTGATACCTGTGATTCCTTGTTGTTGGGCAGAATTTATTTTGTTAAGCTTTGTGTTGAACTGACTGTGTCTGATATGTTATCAGGTTACTTTGGAGATGGGATGAACGCTATCATTCTGTTCACTTCCTGTTACCTGCCGGAGAACACAGTGGAGGACTATGACTACGTCATGGACAACCTGTTCAGGTGAGTCTGTTTCTTAGGGTTATTTGTAAAAAGAAACTTTACAAACGTTTGTCACTGAGAAAATTGTACTTGTGTTGAACAAGGACCTAAGCTTTGGTGGAGGGAAACCTGCAGAACATGTGACACAAGGTCTGCACAAAGACAGAGACCGAGAGACCATGGGCTAATGTCATGTACATTACACATTCCTTAGTACTGAACCTATATGTTTAATCCTGTAGAAAATCTGCTTTGGATTTTGTACATAAACAAAAAAATAAAATAATTTTGACAAATCATAACCTATTGTTGCTATTCATAAGTTTTATTTCAAATGACAAATCTAATATTGTTGCTCAGTTTCTCAGAATCTGGTTGTTTGTACGAGTCACTATGTAGTTATTATTGGATGAAGAGTGGTGCAGCTGTGAGGCTGCAGAAGAAGAAAGTGACACCTAGTGGACTGTAAAAAATTGCAGCAGATGTTAAAAACTCACGTCCACCAGCTGTTTGACACGCGGCAGCTGCATGTTGATAAATCTATGACAGTTTAGCTCAGTAAGGCTGCAAAAAAGGTTTCTGTCTGAAATATAAAAGTCCAGTGTGAAAGTTGATTTTCACGAAATTAATGTAACATGTCCTACAAGTTATGTTGTAATCATGTGATAACTTTATATTCATCATTATCATCATCTCCTCATATACTTGTTGTTTTTTTTTCTGTGTCGGATAAACTGAGACATTTGTGTGTTGGTTCTAATTCAGGTCACTGTTGGTAAGCCTCAGGTAAACCAGACTTAGAGGTCATTGTGGTCTGGGAAACTCAGTGATCCACGTCAGGAGAACCGGACCCTCGACCGGGTGTTACAGCATGTGCGTGTGTTTGTGTGCAGGTACATCGTAGGGACTTTGGACCTGATGGTCTCAGAGAACTACCTGCTCGTCTACCTGTGTGCCATGGCTCCCAGGAACAAGCTGCCGGCCATTAAGTGGCTCCACCAATGCTACACCTCTATCGACAGAAGGTGGGATGGGTTCACCTGTGGGAGCAGCCCTTCGGGGTGGGGCTGCTCAAGTCAGAAGATAAGAAAGTTTTATGTTGCTGTTAAATGTGTGGGGAAGATGCCCCCCACCTAACTCCACCTGGGGCCTGACATAGAAACAGGAGGCGTGTTAAGCGGTGTACCACATTTACACCCAGACACTGAGCTTACTTGTTCCCCTGACGACGGGCGTGTGATGTGTGTCTGCAGGTTGAAGAAGGACCTCAAGGGGCTGCTGGTGGTTCATCCTGCATGGTATATCAAAGCTCTCATCACACTGGTCAAACCCTTTATCAGGTAAGCAGCACATATCTACCTGCTTACTGGATCTAGGTAACCATAGCAACAGTGTAGTCAAGCCCAGTTCGATACTAGATTATCTATTCGATAGATACTAGATGAGAACCACCCGTTTACTAAGAGACAGACTGTTGTGACTCACTAAAAGTAATACAGTTTGTCCATTGCTGTCGGACCTCCTCCTCAACTTGGTGGGAGTGCGAGAAGCAGTAGAGTGAAATAGCGAGTGAATGAAGATAGGGAGCAGCGTTAGCGAGAAGAAACACATAAATGAGAGAAATCAAACTGTCTTGTCTGATCGTTACGTTGTGAAACACAAACAAATACGGTCACTACTTCACCCAACCCTGGTCAAAGGAGTTTGTATGAACACAACTGAAGAGAACCCTTCTCTTGACTACTCCACTGTGAACTCTTTGCTCTGTAGGTGTGTGCGCATGCACGACCTGAAACTGGATTCATGTCATGTTTCCAATACAGAGCACTGACATTAGGTCTGACAATATGATTTTGTGCTGTTAAACTAGATCCATACCTAAGTGAATATAAAGTTGATTGGTGGGATGTTTCTGATATATCAGACCGCCCCTGCGCAGTCCCAACTTGTTGTCCTCATAAATTTAAAATGCACTTTTACCTAGAAACTTGTTAAAACTCTTTTTTTGTTTGTCTGTTTTAAAAAGCAGTATTTATGAAAACAGCAAGGTTAAACTTTGTCTTTCATAACTTGCAGGATTGGCAGAAATATTCTGTTGCATATGCCATCTGCAAAAACAGCCTGTTAGAGGAGGAACATTCCAGAGACATATAACATCACATTGATCTTTACATGGACAGAGGTGTTGCATAAGAAAAACCCAAAATTTCTTGTGTGCACGTGGCAAAATCTCTATTATCTCTTGCCACCATGCCTAAAAAATTTCAGGGGAAGCACTGTAAATGACCCCAGTAAAGGGGAACACTTGATTTCATCAGTGATCTGCTTTTTGTATTTTCATATAATGACTCAGATGGTTTAAGCAGTGGTGTCCTGCACTCTGCCTGGAAACCTCTAAACACTCAGCACTAAGCACAAAGCAGATAGCTTTTTGACCTCTGATATTTGACCACAGTGAGAAGTTCAGCAGGAAGATCCGGTTTGTTCAGACCCTTCAGCAGCTTTCCCAGATCATCCCTACAGACAGACTGCAGATCCCAGACGGCATACGGCAGTAAGAACAAGAATGCTGCTCTAACTCTGCTTTGCTTCTGCTTTTGTTCTGCTTTTGTTCTGCTTAGCCTTCTTAAGGGTTCTTCTCTTGTTGTGCTGTGGTGCTGCTCTGGGTTCTTCTTTGTTTCTCCTGGGGTTCTCCTGAGTAAGGTAAAGATAAACTGACCTCCACCCACTCTGCTGCAGGTTCGATGAGAAGTTGAACAGATGACAATCACAGATTCTCTGAAGGTCCCAGAGGTCGAAGGTCCCCAGTGCTGCCTGCACAAAAAACGGATACTGTGGGGTTATTTATGCTGTCTGTGTGTGTGTGGGGGGATAAGTTAAAATCAGGTGGAGCTGCTGTGGGAAACATCTTATGTGTAAATAAGGTTGAATGTTTCATGTGTGGCACTAAAACGTTTCTTTAATAAAAGCTGCCAACAAACATGTGAAGTGAAATATTCATTAACCTGATGGTACTGACATAAAGAGAAAGTCAAATGTAAACGATCAAGTAAGGGTGGAGGTGAGTAAGAAGTGATCAGTAAAATCCATACATCTCTGACGCTCAGACACGTGACGACTTACGAATTAAATTCCACCAGGATCAGAAACCACGACACATCTTCCATTTCTCATTCAGGCTGTGATGGTGTGTGACAGTCTGGACTGTCAGCAGAGGGCGCTGTGCCCCAGTAATACCAGGAGCATCAGGTCCATCAGAACCATAATCACGTTTTACTGCAATAATGATAAATTTGCTTTCAGTTTCAGCACTAATTATATTAATGAAGCTAAATGTATGAGTCGCGCATTTACCTGCACTGATAATTAGTACTGCGGTTATTACTGTAATGCTCATGTTACAGTGAGTTTCTATTGCAGCACTAATCATAGAAACAAAAAGTAAATGCTGCATTATTGCAGTATTAACATTAGTACTGCGGTAAATCTCTTTCTATTCTGGCTCTGATGATCCTGCAGGTCCCCTACCCTCGTCCACCCCCCGCACACGCGCTGTCCACGCGTCTGTTCTCCAGTCTTATTGGCTACATTGGCCCAACCAGCGCGGGCTGACCTATCACAGAGCCCCGTCTTCCTGGCTCCGTGCACACACGCCGTGTGCACATGCTGCCCGGTGAGCGGTAACGGGACCCAGGGACGCAGGGACGCAGGGACGCCCCGGCCCGTATAAAACGGAGTTCAGGCTGTTTACAGGCGAAGTGTTTTGATCAGTTTACGGTCATTGTCAGTTTTTCCCGTCTCCATCCGATTTCCTCCCCACCCTCCACCGTCACTGGGAGGCTTCCTTCCATATTTTATCACCGCCGTCATGGTTCTCTCCGCGGGCAACAAGCTCCGACTCTTCCAGCTGCTCTTCTCCGACCCCGGCCGCTCCTTCTACAGCAGCGGGGACAAAGTGTCCGGGACCGTGCAACTGGAAGCGGCTCAGCCCTGCAGAGTCATCGGCCTCCGAGTCACCGCCGCAGGCTGCGCCCGCGTGGAGCACCGCGGCGGAAAGAACCGCAGGAGCCGCCGGCAGGAGGTGGAGTACCTGAAGTACGAGGAGGAGCTGCGACTGGAGGAGCTCCTGAGTAAAGGTAAAGGGCCAGATCCCAGCGGGTGGACTGGGCGACTTAGTGTGAGGGGACAGATGTTCAGTGAGTCAGGGGTTTAGTTACCACAGCACATAGTCTGGGCCAAAGTGGAGGAGTCGAACCGGCAACTGTCTACCTTGGTCATTAACCGTCCCTTGTCTGTCCACAGACTCTGACGGCTGCTTCCTGCTGCAGCCGGGGAAAACCTACAGCTGGAAGTTTGGCTTCGAGCTGCCGCCGCCGGGGTCAGACTGGTTATTTATTATTGATGATTGATCACTTTTTGATGAGTGATCCCAGTGACTGATCCTGACGTGTCCTGTGCTTCGTCCTCAGGCGCTTGGTGTCTTCATACAAAGGAAAGTTCGGCTCTGTCCGTTACTACGCTCGCGCAGTGCTGGAGCGGCCTTCCCAGCAGGCTTCGCAGTGTGAGCAGGAGTTTGAGGTGGAGGAACCACTGGACGTGAACCAACCTGACCTGCTGGTACCAAGACACAGACAGACAAATACACTAAGAATTACAAAAAAATGCCCATTTTTTTTACCTTTCCACAAAGAACTGGATTCTTAATGCTTCACCTTCTTTAAGGAATCTGTTTCACTTAAGTTCTTTGTGCAACCAGCTGACCAGCTAAAGGAGCGTTTTATAAATGGTTCTTTGAGTATTTCCAAATTTTCAGCTCACTGACAATGACGACATCACATTTAAAGCTAAAAGATGATAAAATAATCCCAGCTGCAGTGTACAAAATGAAACACTCAAGTTTAATCTGAGAAAACCTGTGTCATCTAAAAAGACAGAGGCAGAGTCCGTTCGTATCGCTCAGCTCATCAGCAGCCAAGTCCAAAGATGACCTCTAACACACATACACGAACGTGAAAACGAGTCACGACCATTTTATGAGCTGAGTTTAACCTACTGATTTCACTAATCATCTACTTTTTTTGCTTTCACTTCATCTTTATGAAAGCTTGACTCATATTTTCTTCATATTACATCACAGACAGGAAATGAATCTACTCTTGTGTTAAAGGTCCACTTGCTGTGTTTCATTTAGTGCAGTTGGCTCATTTGTCATGAAGGCTCCTTTCTGAGGTTGATGAAACCTGCTTGAAACTTCATGATATATATATTTGTTATTTTGTCCACCTCGTTAAAACAAGTGATGCCCAGCTGTAGTTTCTCTCTGAAACTGTGATTCGGTGCATGAATCTGTGCAGGCTGATCTGAGCAGAACACACCTGTGACCAAGTGAATCGTCTCTCCTCAGGCTCCATCTGCAGCCTCCAAACAGCAGAAGATAACCTGCATGTTCATCCCTGATGGCCAGGTGTCCATCAGCGCTCAGATTGACAAGAAGGGCTTTTGTGAGGGCGAAGACATCACCATCAACGCCAAGTTCGAGAACACGTGTTCCCGTATCGTGGTGCCAAAAGCTGCCATCATCTCCAGACACACCTACCTTGCTGACGGATATGCCAAGGTAAGGCACAGACACGCCTCTGACCTTGGATCACATGTCAGCAGGAGAGTCCTGACGTCCTGTTTGTCTTATTGTCCAGGTGCAGCGTCAGAAACTGTCAGCAGTTCGAGGAAACCACATCATCTCAGGGATGTGCGACATGTGGCAGGGGAAAGCCATCAGGGTCCCCAAACTGAAGCCCTCGCTGCTGGGCTGTGACATCATCAAGGTGGACTACGCCCTCATGGTGAGTCCATCACATCATAAGTATGTTGACAGGCACACCCATTAGAGATAAAGTAAGCAGTTGGGATAAAAGGAAAGTAAACAAATTAAATCAAGACAATATCATGCAAAATAAATAAAGTGGATGAAATGAAACAAACCCCTCCACTGCCCACACAGATCTACCTGCACATCCCCGGCAGTGAAAAACTGATCCTGGAGCTGCCCATAGTCATTGGCACCATCCCGTTTAGTGGCGTTGGCAGCAGGACCAACAGCATGAGTAGCCAGGCCAGGTCCCTGGGTAGCCAGGCTGGGTCCATGAGCAGCTGGGCCTCCCTGCCCTCAGCCCCCCCAAGCTACAGTAACATCCACAGAGACATGAGAGTGGATGGCCCCCGGACACCGCTGCTCTACGATTATGATGGTGGCGAGGACGACAATGACGAGGGGGGGCTTTTCATGAGTGCGCCTGAAACGTACTATACCCCTCCCCCTGCATACAGCGAGGTGGGGTGACACACACACACAGATGGTTTGGTTTTCTGTTCTCTAGAAGTAATTTGAGATAATCTGGTGTCTTCAGAAACTGAAGACAAATACAAAAAGACACAGAAAGTGAATCTAAGGAGTAAATTACAGAAAGGTGAGATGAGTTCAAAAAAATCATGAAACGAACCAACTGTGGATAAATCGAGGAAAATAAAAAGTTGAAAAAACAGATAAATTAGATTAAATTAAGTAAAGTGATAAATGACAAGGTGAAATAAATCAAAGAAATAAAATCAGGACGAAACTGTGTCTGAATGAAATGAGACATAAAACAAAGTTATTAGAGAGTAAACAGGACTGGATGATAAAACTTCTTGTTTTGTCTTTAGGTGGATCAGGACTCTGTGAATCCTCCTCAGGTTCTTCAGGCATTCTGAGAACACAGCTTGACTGTGATCAGGACTGGAGCTTGACTCAGTTTTTGATGTGAAACTTGTTTTTGTATTTCCAGACTGGCTGTTTTTGTTAAAAACTTTGTAAATAGTCTGTAAATAAGAGTTTTATTTTTTTTATCAATAAATCAGTTTCAATTGACTTAAAATCTCTGGGCTTTTGTGAAATGAGCAAAAAAAATAATCCACAAATAGTGCACAACAGGAGGTTCGCGTTTCAAGCTGCTTCATACACAGGAAATAAGAGGTAATTGTTTGCTCATGATTTTTTGAGTATCATGTGTCATATAAATTCGGTTATTAAGTATCTTAAATTATAGTTCGTTATATTACATATTCATTATATCTGGACTCAATATTAACAGTAAGATGAGGTCCTGATGCAGACTGTGTAACTGACAGTCAGACAGTATCAGCAGATGCCAGACCAGGCCCAAAAAAACCCTTATCCTTCAGATTTAACTTGCTGGAGTGTAGTAGCTGAAACCTTAAAATTAACATGCTTTCGCTTAGAAAAGTGCTGCTGTGTTGATCAAAGTGATCCAGATCCAGTGAGGCGGTTCTTGTCTGCACTGACAGGTGTTCACATAGTGTCTCGTTGGTGTGTTAGACTGGGGAGACATATTTGGACTTTATACCCGGTTTTGAAGTTCAGGGTTCCTCTCCAGTGCAGTTACTGTACATCCCCATGAAACGTGACTGTGTTGTTTACTGAGGCTACAGCTGTTCGATCTGACCTTTGATCTCTGAGACGACAACACAAACTTGACATAAACTGCACTTGACATGTTGCACACTTTAAACACAAATTTAGCCAGTGGGAAGAACTAAGAACTAATTATTAATGTTCAGTAAACCTGCAGATAGTCACTCATCATGTTACCCTTGACCCACATATCTCTCTAACACCCCCCCCTCCTCCTTCTTCTCCTTTTTGGAGCTGCAGCCCCCACCTGCATGACCAGCAGACAGTCCTCACTTTGATTGGTCATCAGGGTGTGCCAGGCCATGTGTGATTGGCTCATGTCCTACAGCCACTCTTTCAGAGTGTGATCAAGCTTCTGAGTCAGCACCAGATTCCTCTTTCCACATTTAGCAGAACTGAGCCAATGCTACTGTTAGCTCTGAGTGAACTAAACTGGAGGTCAAAGATCTCAGCAGCCTGAGGTGGACATGCTACACACATACACTGGTCTGAGACCAGTGTGAGATTTACCTGTCTGATGCAGCTCATCACTCACGTAACCAAGCTCAGGTGGACCCACCAGCACCCCATCTCAACACAGCCTGTAAATTATGAGCTGATAATCAAAGAGCTGAACCTTAACAATTGTACTTAATCCCACCTTGTTTGTCAGGTCCCACTACAGGAAACGTTTCATAGAAAGAGTTTCCAAAACAAAAGTAACCACAGAGCTGTGCATGAGGGTGTCAGATCAGATCACAGTGGGTTCCTGTTCCTGGAAGACTGAGGACTCACGGACTAAGTTATTCCTGGACGTTATTCCTGCCATTTGACCAAACACTGTAAATAAACACAGTGTCAACTTGATGCCATGAGCTTACAGTCAAAACTATGCATCAGGCTACAAACATGACACTATTTTTACTGGAATACTTCAGCACATTTGACAAAATATTGGAGTCTGATGAACTCTTATTACTAATAATAATCAATGCAGGACTTTTACTCAGCATTATACATATAAACCTAAGGGTTGAAAACATCATGTCTTAACCCTAATGCAGATAATATTAATGATGAGGACAATATTGGTATGAATGTACAATATTGACATCAAATAATGATAGCAAATAAAAATAAAAAAACTATTAGGAACAGCTTGTTACCTGACAATACTGTCAACTGGATACTTGACAGGTAATAGCTGAGACAAATGACAAAATTAAGTGTAAATTTAAAACACGTATCTGCTTAAGTGCTAAAACTGTTTTTTTCTGATTGAACACAATCCTCTAATCTGCCCAGCAACAGCTATGTGGAGGACTAGCTCAAAGATTCCCGGGACGTTTTGAAAGAAAGAAAGTGAAACAACAAAAAAACAAATGGATAAAAATATAACTGATCAACATGTTTGTCATCTAGCTGATGTTCGTCTCTCTGTTCTGTCCTCAGGGCATGAGCTCAAGGTTACATTCTTCAGGGTATAAACAGTCTGTAAATAACCTGATAATTCCGAATCGTGTATCATGCCTGAGGTGTGGACTTGATAGTTGATATCAGGATCATTTATGTGTGAAGAACAAGGCCCGTGTTAGTGTTAATCTTCAGCACTATCCATCTGATATGGTCCGGCTGATGTCTTTTATCTTTTATTTATTGTTAAAGGACAGTTTTTCATTGAGCTAAGTTGTTCTTAAATATCTGTATACAGAGGCCCCAACATGTGCTACCAATGTTGTCACTAACAGCTGCTTTGGGTGTCGCCAACCTGCACCTGTCAAACACTGGGATGTTATAAATGATCACAGAGGGCTGTGAAAAACCTACCGAAAACTTGGTACTGAACTTTGAAAGATTCTTAATGTCAGAAGTCTGTGTTAAGTCTGGAGTCTGTTAACATTAGGTCACCTTGCTTCTCCAGGAACACACTGACCAAATCATCTTCCCAAGGAAAAGCTTTTTGTTAATTGGATAGTGTTTCACACATCAAATAAACTCCAGTATTGTTGTGTCATTATGGGAAATTTGCCCGCACCCCTCCCATTTTAAATCTATTTCTTTCCTTTGGTCTGAAAACAAAGAACAAGAAAAACAACTATGACTGAGGCCATGGTGTCATTTTGCAGCTTTTACCTTTACACAAAGGCACTGATCCAGATCTTGATCATGTACATATAGAAAATGTGTGTGTGCAGTTACACCAGATCTGCCCCCTGCTGGACAGAGGTGGTGTGGCGTGTCTGAATGAATGGTTTGCATTTAGTCATTAGCAGACGCCTTATCCATAGCGACTTACAGAGTAATTTTGTACATACGCATGATGGCTGTCATGCAAGGGGCTCATCTGGCCCACTGGGAGCAACTTTGGGTTCAGTCTCGTGCCCAAGGACACTTTGACACAGCAAGGAGGGACTGGGGATCGAGCCACTGACCCCGTCTGTGGATGAGTGCCTTACTACTTGAGCTACACATTGGGCAGCTACTGTGTGTGTTTAGGGTTAATAGCTTTGTCCAAGGGCACAACAGTGGTGGTGCCTTGACAATGACTGTCTTATAAAATCCACTGCTTTTGCCAAAACATAATTTCTATCTACTACTACTACTACTACTACTACTTTTCTTTTAGCTTCTCCCATCAGGGGTCGCCACAGCGAATCATCTTTTTCCACTTCACTCTATCCTGGGCATCTTCCCCTCTGACACCAGCTAACACCATGTCCTCTGTTAGGACATCCATAAACCTTATAAAAACGCTTCTAGATGGTAGAGATTCAAGTTGTTCGCATTCCCTCCTCTCTATCAGTGTGCATTCATTCTTCTCTTTAGTAGAATCTGGTCATTTTCACTTGATTTATATTATATCATCTTAGAACCTACTGACAGATTTGATGTGATTATTTATGGTGGGTTTAAATCCCTGCCATACTGGGTTGCTTATTCTTTTATAGTCAACAACGTAATAAACCGAAGGGCAGTGATACTTTAATGAAGCTTTAAGTGTAAACATATAAATCCCTGTAGGTGTGACTGAAGCAGGATGTCTGTCTGACACTTCACTGTCAATTTATTTTTTTAACAGTCTGCGAGATCAACATTTCCCCACAACAAACAGATAAAAACAGATAAAACCTTGATATAAAAATGTGTACAAACATCTCTGCAGAAACATTAGTGCTGGTTAAAATCATATTGTTTCAGAGTCTGTGTCATGATAAAACAGCTGCCGGACGGATCCTCTGCAGAGACTGCATTGTATTCAGTAAATGGCCTCGTCCATGTTGTCGTCACTGTCTCCTCCAAAGTCTTCTCCATTATCAAAGTAGGACATGATGTAGTCAGTCTCCTGCAGGAGAGAAAACAGCATTAATAACCAGACGATTAACTCCTGATAAACACCAACTTTATTAACTGTTACTTATCTGTCCTTAATATGTGTTAACAACTGCATTATCAGGCTTACTGGGTATTATAACTAATGACCCAATGGTATTAGTCAGTTTCATAAGAATTCACACAGAAACAACATCATGAAGGCTCTGTTTAAAGTGTCGATTCTACAGGTGGAGCAGTTGATGTCTGAATAATTTTGAAATGTATCACTTGCCGGAGTCCACTAGAAATTAAACTTTAAACAAGGGATAAACAAATCCCGATCCAGTCTGCCCTCCTTAAAGTCCTCCTTTCAGATGTTTCAAACTTCAAATTTTGAAGTTTGAAGAAACATACTTGATCCAGGGAATCAGCAGTGGGTAGTGTATGCCTATAATAAAAACAAGCCTGCCATGAATCCTCCCACCTCCTCAAACTCTTCCTCGTCATACTCCTCCTCTCCTTCTGCCTCCTCTTCCTCATGCTTCTTCTTCTCCTCTCCTTCCTCCTCCTCCTCCTCATTCTCGCTCTGCTGCTCTTCCTTCTTCTCCAGACTCTGACACAGTTAAGGTGGAAATGTTTGTTACGGTGCAAATTCTGTTCTACAGGATGCAGTTTCTTTTGTGACGATGATGGTCTCACCTCCAGCTTCAGCAGCACCTCCTCTTTCTCTTTAACTTTCTTCTTCTCAATCAATGGGACTTTGTTGGACCCCCTAAGCAAGACAGAGACACCTGTAGGACAAAAAGACTTTATGAGTACTTAGATTACTGGGAGTATTTAAAGTACTGTGTGTACTGACCCTCTCTGCAAGGTTTCTTCACATGGACTCTGAGCTCTCTGGGAAATCTTCTCCAGTCTGAAACAACAACACATTTCCACATAGATGATAATAATAACAACGCCAAAACACTGAATTAATCACCAGCTCCATTAGATAAAGAATAATCCAAAAAGCTGTGTACTGAGTCTCACCTGGAGTCCAGTCCATCAAACACTCACTCTGCTCACTGGTGTGGTATTTATCAGAGTACCGTGCCACGTCTGCAAAAGAAACGGGACCAGAGCTTTATGGTAAAGCCACTGCCTGGGCAATGCATGAAGAGGTTCCTTATACATACTAAATGACATGTGTGTGTGTTGTGTGACCTCTGACCTCTACGTGTAGCAGCTGGCTGGATGAAGCAGGGTAGACACCTCATGGCTCCTCTAAACTCCTGTTTCAGAGCCAACAGATAATCTGCCTCCTCTCCACCTGTCAGGGGGAGGGGCTTTTGCTCCATTACCTGGGCAAAAGCAATACCCAATGTTAGACTACAAGTCCCACAGTGCACTGCTGTCCCTTAAGTGTCTCAACAGGTTCAGGTCTTACAGGGTACAGAGGAGTGGGCTGCTGCACGGATGGAGGGAAAGTGTCTCCTCTAGTAATACCGACTGAATCTACACTGAAGCTCATTGCCTTCCGACCACGACCTCGACCTGCCATCACTGCTGCACTTTGGATCAGGACAGACCAGAGGTGAGTCTGGATCCTGACAGAACATACATGAAGTTAACTTAAGCTCATCAGGATGCAGGAAAATAAGACACGGTTCATACAGCACATGAACACACCTGTGACCTGGGTTCATGACATACATTTGGAACACTATCATATGTTATTTAGACCAAATGCAAAAAAAATAAATAAATAAAAAAATCCATTTAACGTAGAAAGATGTTTTGTGGTGATTGTTTGATAAACTATATATTTCGTATACAGTTGCCAACAAACTTAAAACTTACGGTTTTCAATTCATTTTATTGAAGTGTTGCACTTTAATCTCGAACAGTTTAGCTGCTGTGTTAGCCTTTGTTAGCAGCTATTAGCTGCAGTTAGCATGTTTATTTCAGGCCTCACAGTAACTCCGTTTATCTACGTTTCTGCGGATGAAACGTTTTATTATCCTCTAATTTTAGTGGGACATTCGGCAATTACCGTTTTCCCGCGGCTGAAAACAAACCATCCTTGTTTACACCAACCACTGTGACGCCGCCATGTTGCCTTGAGTTTCTTCTTCTTCTTCTTCTTCTTCTTCTTCTTCTTCTACTACTTCATCTACTACTTCTTCTACTACTTCTTCTTCTTGTGTAACATTCAGTTTAGTCCAACCAGCGCCACTTCTGGCGCTAAGCCCTTAAGGCACCGCTGTGACAAATGACATTTACATAAACACAGATTGGACGTATTTCTACTATTTCTATGCACTGCTACTTTTTAATATGACTTCACTACATTTCAGGAGTGAAAATCTTTCTTTTGCTGCTCTACATTTTTGACAGTTTTCAGAATCCGATCAATAAAACAAAAAAATGCAGTAGAATTGTTAGACTTTATGGTAAGATTCAGCAGTACTTATAATGCACATTATCATAACATATCAGGTTGTTAAAATCAGCACCACTGTTACCAGCAGCAACATTAAAACCAATGATGCATCAACAGTTTGTAGTTTAGTGTTATGCTGGGTTACCTTTACTGTAGTAAACAGTCAGAGCATTTCCTTCCGAGTTATATTAGTATTGTTATCGATGTTATTAATATTACAGAAAATTACACTTATGGGATGACTTCAGCATACGAGGCAGAGAGTTTGTCCACAAATCACGGTCAGTACCAGCTTTGGCTGAAGGTGCTACATATGCAGACAATTATCTGTTTCATATGAGGGAGGATATTCTGTGCTTCCAGTTAAGCAAATTGCAGCCTGAGGGATCAGTTTATTGGGAACCCCTGTTCTGCTTCATGAACCTGATCGTGATCAGTTAAATCAGTTTGATTTAGCGTTTCAGATGCAGACTAGGGTGGACAAATTACAGAAACAAGTCTCTGTCAAACAGCAACAGAACCTCCATCTTGGCTCCATCCCTTTTTTCTCTTTTAGTGTCCTGTTTCCATCCAGTCTTCCTCCCTCTCTCTTTTTAATCATCAGCTCCACATTGGCTTTAGCATCGACCCCTGAGACCCCCCCGCACCCCCCCCCCGGCCGCCCTCTCTCCCTCTCTTTGTGCACCCTCCTCTCCCCTGAGAGCCCCTATCCCTCCGTCTTTCAGTATGGGCTCAGTTTGAAGCAGGTTTTCAGAGGCTCAGCAGCTGAGAGCTTCATCACAGAGAGGAGAAGAAGAAAAGGAGGAAACACTTATTTTATTCTCTTTATTCTTGATAACATTTAGAAGCTGCAGACATTTGTGAGTCTGATGATTTGGATTTAGACGGAGACATGGACATGATGTGGAGCTGGACCACACTGATGCTGCTGCTGGGACCCTGCTGCTCAGGTCTGAACACATTAATTTATTTTTACTCACGCTGAAACTGCACAAAACACGAATAATCTGTGAGCTGCAAATTCTCAGCTCAGAGCCTGAGCCCCAGTTCAGTTTTAGTTCAGGCACAAATGTCTCTGCAGTAAAGCGCACACATTATTTTATTGTCACTGCGCCAAAAATGGGTTTTATTCTTTAACATAAAGTTTGATTTGGTAAGCTTGTTCTGTTTCTGCCTGGTTCTGAGCTGCTTGTTTCATCTCACAAAAAATTGTTGATATTTAACATTTGGATCAATGGATTAAACAGAAACAAAAAGACACTTTGTGTCTTGTGCATCAAACTTTAAGTAGATGAATTCACCCTGTTTATTGATGATTCCTGTGTGTGTGTGTGAGAGAGGGGGGGGGGTGCAGACAGAAGGTCAGACTCTATTCATCAGCTCACGTTCATACAGTGTCAGACTGTGTGTCTGTGTGTTTAACACTTGAAGTCACTGTGATGAAGAGCTGGAATCAAGTTAGAGAGAAAACCCTCTTCAGTGTCATTGTGTTTGATGTGAAGCATCTACACTGAGGAGCAGATGACTTTAACCTTAAACAAACTCCCAGACAAAAGAAAGACTGCGTATCAGAAACTGCACAGACACAATAAAGAGGTTTAGAGACAGAAAAACAGGAGGAGACACTGAGTTTCAGCTTTGACACATTGGCCTCACTGAGCTTCAGATGGAGGAGATGTGTTCAGGGAAGTTCCCCCAAGGTCACAAACAAATAAGGACAACATATTTATCCTCTCTTCACTGTCTGACAGTGCATTTGAAGATCCATTTTAAACGTCTCTTATTTGTTTTTATTGTTTAAACGGTGCTGTCCTACTGTACCTCTCTGAACTCCTGCATTTATACATTGCACCTCGGTCACTCAGATCAGCCGACCTGCTGCTCCTGAGTGTAACCAAGAACTAGGAAGCTCAGAGGGGACAGAGCTTTTGCGGTGGCAGCTCCGAAACTGTGGAACGAGCTGCCCTTGCACATCACACAGGCCTCTTCCTTGCCTGTTTTCATTTACATTTACATTTAGGCATTTTGCAGACGCTTTTATCCAAAGCGACATACAAGTGAGGAACAAACAAGCAATAACATCTAAGTTTAGGAGAGAAACATCAAAGTAAAGTGCTGTCAAACAAGTGTTACGATTTCATGAGATGCAAGTAAAGAAAGAGGAAGAGACGGAAGAGTTCTGTTTTCACTGGCATTTCACACAGATTTGACATTATTTTATCTGTCTCTTCTTTATTCTTAATTGTTATTGGTTTTATACTGTTGCGCTGTTTTTATTCTTTGCGATTTTCTTGTTTTATTTCTGAGTATTTTGTGTTTTAACCTGTTCAGCTCTTTGTTCATCCTAGATGTTTTAAAGGGCTTAACAAATAATGTTACAGTTACAGTATTTTATGTTTGTTTAGTTCCTGTTGATGGGGGCATAGGCGTGGGGGTGTAGCAGATGAGTCACTCTTTATGTTTCTGCATGTTAATTATCTGAACAGGAAATGATTCAGCAGCTTCTTAACTGATCCAATTAACCACTTAGCTCCAGAGAGATGTCTCTCCTCCGGTGGGGGGATTTAAGGTGGGTGGCAGTTTCAGCTGTAGTTCTCACTCCCGAGTCTAAACCTTCATCGTCACTGTGAACGTGAATCGTGTTCCTGATTATGTTTCCTCCTGTTGTGTCTGGGGGTGGGGGGTGGGGGTGGTCGTTCTCTGATGATGGGGGGTTGACTTCTGTCTGTGTGTGGGGGAGTCATTGTCATGAAATCTGTGAAGTTCACGGTCAAAGTTGGGGGACAATAAGAGGGTGTGATCTTGAACTGAGACTCTCATGACCTTTAGTAGCTGAGGTTGCGGTCTGTAGAAGCCTGGGGGGCGAAGGGGATTGGGGGTGGTATTTGGGGATTTGAAGGGCAGGTCACAGAGCGTGTGGGGGTGTCCTCTCTAGTTTTGTAATGAGGACCCAGATGGAAGGTGCATAGATCTAATCCTGGACCTGCAGCTTGAGACACTTGTCATCAGTCTGTCCATGTGCCCCTGTTGGTCTACTGTGAGAGAGAGCCCACTGTCCCAGTCAACAGCAGATACAGAGTCCTGCACTACAAGCTGAGTCAAATCTGGAGGAACCAGAAGCGATTCACTTTCCCAACAGAAACAAAGCAGGAAAAGAAAATACACCATAAATATTAAGTCACAGCTGAAAACAAAACCAAACTAATGCATCTTTGGGTCCATCAGAACCATGTTAGGTCAGCTCATCTCAGCGGGTGACCACTGGTTGTGGCTTAGATTTGGTACCAGAGGGTGAAACAGGATAAGACTTGGAAACATAGCCTGTGTCCCGTGATCCCGGTGCTAAATGTGCGACACGGTCATGGCTCAATTCTGGATGACAAACTCTGATCAGATCCAGGGATCCGTAAAGATGAATTTTATGTCATCCTGTGGCCGAAAAACATGTTTTTCGAGTGTGTCTGGGTCAGCTTTTACTTATGGAAGTCATGGCTTTCTACAGATAAGAAATATGAAAATCTGAAGCCTTAAGAAGAATGAGGAACAAAACGTGTCAAAACAAACAGGCTGTGTTTGCTGGATCTGGTTTTAGTGGTTTTTAGGGATTTTTTAGGGGAGGTGGTGGGGGGGGTCCTGGGGTCAGTTGTGTCTGGTTCAGACTTTTGTTGTTGTTGTCAATGGGTCTGGGGAGGTGGGGGGACGTCTGGTGTCCTCGTCCCACAGCATTCTCAGAGACCAGCTGGAACTAGAACAACAGAAGGAGGGGCTGACGTCATAATCAGAGGGATGCGGTGGGGGGAGCAGGATGATAGAGCGACGGGGGGGTCCTGGGAAAGTCACCTCAACCAAGTTCAAGTTGTTCGGTGAGCCACGAGTCTGGAAAGGTCTATAATTTATATACGTTTTTTCTGTGTTTTGGTTTTTCCAGATAAAAGGTGCTTTATCAAGCTCCCCCAGTGATAAACCTTATAATTAGTTCTAGTCCTGCTGCTAAAGGCTTAGACTGATGAGGGACCAACCGCTGATGCACTGAGACACTTTCCTCCTCTCAGCCCACATTTATGTGTCACCACTGTAGGACATTATCTCTGTGTCTTCTTTCTCTCGTAGTCGTCCTTCTCTCTCTGTCCCTCTCTCTTTCCTTTTCCTCAGGTGTCCCTGGGTTTGAGCTACTGGTCCTACCAACCAGCCCAACTGGTCAAGGGAGATGTCCACCCACCCTGAGCTTGGTTCTGCTGGAGATTTCTTCCATTAAAGGGAGTTTTTCCTCTCCACTGTTGCCTGTAGCTGCTCAAGGGGGATTTGTTGGGTTTTCTCTAAATGCCACCGGGTCAGTGGTTCCATCCCCGGTCCCTCCTTGCTGCGTGTCGAAGCGTACTTGGGCAAGACACTGAACCCCTAGTTTCTCTCGGTGGGCCAGATGAGCACCCTGCATAGCAGCCATGGGCATCGTCTGTGTGTGTGTGTGTGTGTGTGTGTGTGTCTGTGTGGATAATTAGCAAACGCTTTTATCCATCTTTTTTGGATAAAAGCGTTTGCTAAATGTAAATGTCTGAATAGTCTTGAATTTATTATGTAAAGTGCTTTGAGATGACTTTGTTCTAAACTGGCGCTATATAAATAAAGTTGAATTGAACTGAAAAAGGCTGTTTGCCATATTTTTCACATAAATTAGTATCTGAGTTTCCTCAAACAACTTATGAAAAGTGTAAAACTTTCTCTGAATTTAATTGATAAAGAAGGAACTATCCATCCATTATTTGGAAACTCTTATTTTGTTTAGGGTAAGCGGTGGAGTCCACAGTGGACAGGTCTCCAGTCTGTCTCAGAGAGACATACAAAGACAGACAGACAAACATTCACACGTAGAGGCAATTGACCGTCATCTGTTAATCTAACATGCGTAGGTTTGGGCTGTGGGAGGTAACCAAAGGGAACCCACACAAGCACAGGAAGAACTTGGAAAGTCCACACAGAAAGACTGCAACCTGTTGACCACTGCACCACTGTGCTGCCAACTTAAGAAACCATTTGATAAAGGTTTTTCACTTTTAAACCGCTCCTTGTTTTGATGTGAGGACAGGGGTCGGGACCAAAAAATGTTTGATTTTTGTTAGTGTCAAAATTCACTTTTTTTTTTATAATCACATTGAAATTTTATTTACTGTGTCATTGGTCATCAACAGCTTCTTCATCATCACCATCACCAACTTCATCCTTTTCGTCATCAGTGAGTATTTCATATTCCTGTTACTCAGAACAGAACAATGAGATGCTCTGAACAAAGCAGAACCACAATGTAAACATATTAATACAGATATTAGTCAGAACTTTGATGTTCAAATGTGAATGTTCAAATTCATTACATCTTCTACTGAATCCAACGCAGATATAAAACATCATCAAATGCGACATTTAACCATTAACATCATCATATTTATGTGATTATTAAATACTCTCAATATTTCTGAATATAACACTTCTTTATCATATCATATCTTTATGTATTCCTGTGTTTGTACAGCTGTAGCTCAAACAGTTGTCTCACCCTGAGTCTGTGTTCCAGGAAAACCTGAACATTGTTTTTTTTTCCTCATCTCCCTCTCAGGTGCAGGCGGAGCCTCAGAACTGGCTTTTATCAAAGAGCCAGGTGATATCATTGCAGTAAGGGACCGCCCCCTGATGCTGGACTGCAAGGTACAGGGAGAGGGGCCTATCTCCATCTCCTGGAGACGAAACAACGTTCCTGTGGCAACCGGTATCAGGGCAACGGTGCTGGCTAATGGAACACTGCTCATCAGGAACTTCTCCAAGAGACGAGAACAGAATGAGACGGATGCAGGAGAGTACGACTGCGCCGCACAGAACCGCTACGGCATGCTGATCAGCCGCAAGGCCCGGGTCCAACTTGCATGTGAGTTCCAAAGTTCAGAAAACTTACAGACAAACCTACATGTTGTGTACTGACCGACCTCCATGTCTTCTCCCCCCAGCCTTGCCCAAATTCTTGTCTCACCCTGAGTCTATGACAGTGGATGAAGGGGGCGTTGCCAGACTTACCTGCCAGGTGCATGGAATCCCTGAGGCCAACATAACCTGGCAGAGAGACCGACACCCACTGAGCACCGATGACCCCCGGTATGCGTCTATCCAACCCGTGTCCGATGCTTTCAGCCACATCTCATGGTGTTCGTCAACAGGTAGACCATCCCCAGAACTTAATCTGTCCTTACTATGCATTCGTTGTGTATTTACTGTGTTGTGCAGGTACACTCTGCTTCCCAGCGGCGTGCTCCAGATCACTGGGGTTCGACAAACAGACACTGGCTTGTTTCGCTGCATTGCCTCAAATATCGCAAACACCCGGTATAGCCACGAAGCCCGATTGTCCGTCACTGGTAAGACCAGACTAAGGGCGGGGAAACCCAACCTACAACACTAAATGTGGGCCGGAAGCCCCCATAGAGTTTCATTTTCTGGTCTTTGTGGATCCAGTTGCAGGATCCAGGATCTATCGGGAGCCTGTCATTCTGTCCGGCCCTCAGAACCTCACCATCAACGTCCACCAGACTGCCATCCTGGAGTGCATCGCCACTGGAAACCCTCGCCCTATTGTGTCTTGGAGTCGCCTTGGTATTGACACCCACCATAAGCATTAATTTCCTCCCTACTTACGCTTGATATGTCCCACTCAACTGTCTGTGTCCCTGCCTCTCAGATGGCCGGTCCATTGGAGTGGAGGGGGTTCAGGTTCTGGGAACAGGGAACCTGATGATCTCTGATGCCACCCTGCAGCATTCAGGAGTTTATGTGTGTTCAGCGAACAGACCGGGCAGCAGGTCTAGGAGAACTGCACTTGGACGCCTCGTGGTGCAAGGTAACGTTACTGCAACATCTCACCACTGTCACTTCAATGTCACATTTAGAGCAGAGGATCTGAGTGCTGCAGAACCCACAAATACTTTTTTTTATTAAGATAAATAATCTATTAAGTTTAAATTAACTGAAATTTGTTTTAAATTGCAAACGGATTCCTTTGGCTTGAAAAGATGAGTTGAATCAACAAAAATCAGAGAGTTTAAACTCCAGCTGTGTAAACAGCTTTGATTGAAATGAGAAAATTGAGAAGAGATGATATTCAGGTGTGCACAGTAACTTTTACTTGACACAAAGAACTTACACTGCTGGCAACTTATTACTGTTTGTTATACACTAAAAATACAAAGGGTATTTCTGTCGCAAGCATCTCAAATTATGCATGCTGGGAAGTTGTAAGCTGTATTTGTTTTTTATTTGAATCACCACTTTTTTTTTATTCAGCTACTGATCCAAGTTAAAAGAATTAGAAAAATAAAAATACATTTTGACAGCAAAACCCAGCTTCAGTAGTGGTTACAGAAACTGACTACAGAATGGCGCAACCATCAGCCACCTCCACGACATGGATGACATCAAGCTGTACGCCAGGAGCGAACGAGACGTTCACTCGCAGATACATACAACCAAGACATTGGCATGTTATTAGGACTAAACAAGTGGGGTCGGATGGTAGCAAGGAAAGAAAGGACGCTAGAACTGAGGGGATTGCACCACAAGAAGGCAAGACAGCTGATGTTGAGGATAGCTACAGCTGGCATAATAAGCTAGTTAAAAGAGCCAATGGAAGCAGCTGGGATCAAGACAAAAAACTGATCAAACCCACATTTTATCTTTCTTTAATTCCACATTATTTAGTAAAACTCAGTTTCATCATCTTTATCATAACCATGTAAAGATTGTGTGAAGATGCTTTTGTGCATTTGATTAGTCTCCTCTTCGCTCCAGCTGCAGCTCAGACAGAGGAGACAACAGAGAGTAGGGAGGCGGCTTAGAGGTCAGAGGTCAGGGGTCAAACAGACTCATTGTGTGTTTGTGTGGGAGTTTCATTAGAATATGGATTAACGTGTGAAGAGTCCCACTTCACAATGAGGACTTTATCCTCCATCTGTCCCCGTCTGACTCACAAACACACATAATGACCTCTGAATGTAGCTTTGTTTTCACATCATTCACATCATTTATATTTTTTTAATTTTCCCTTATTTGCTCTGTCATTTTATTTTCTTTAACATCACTTTTTTGATCAACAGAAACATTAGAAAGTTACTTAAACATTAGTAAAATGTGATTATAGAAGTCATGAATGTTTACACCACAATAAATTACACAATTCATCATGTGTTTCTTGGAAACGTGTTGGAGACATCAAAAATAAACAAATCAAATAAATAAAAAAATCAGCATGTATTGCTTTGCTAATGAGCAGAAACACCAGACAACACCAGACAAAAAAACATCTCATCAGACTTGATTTGAACATTTTTTAAACATTTGGGTTTATTACATCATATATACATTAAATTATGATATTGAATATCACACGATATTAAATTAAACTATAAACTACCACTGTTCAGTTATTTAAATTTGGTTTAAACCAAAACGTGAATGAAATAAAAACCCAAGAAACCAAATTCTCTGATACTGAAAATTCTGAACCTTAAGCTTCAAAAATGACACTTTGTGGGTTTTGCTCTTGAACTTGACGTGTTTCTCTCTCAAATCACTTTACTTCTCTAATGACCCCCCAGCACTTATAGTGATAAAAGGATAATTCATCCCCCTCTTCTAACCTCTGACCGCCATTGCCTCCCCCGTGAGATTTATGTATATGGTCTCTGAGTTGCCTCGGAGACGGACTGGGTGGAGGCGAGACAGCACCTGTCTGTCTGATGAGGAGAACACAGGGTGTGTGTGTGTGGAGCGGGGGGGTCAGAGGTCATAGTTGAGTTTCAACACAGAGACAAGATCAGACTCACAAGTTTTCACATGGAGGAGCCAGATAGACGAGCAGAGAGGCAGGTCATGAATGCTGAGAACAGAGGGGGGGACACAAGTTCAATTCTGAGTCCTGGCGTTTCAGCTGATGGTGTAATGGGAAACTTAGAGCTGGGGATTTTTTATTATTCTGTCCATAACTGTAACTGCTGCGTTTTGTCCAACATCCTGTTCCTGTTAATTACAGTAGGAAACAAACTGCCTGTTTGTCCGGAATCTGTCTGACCTTGTTTTCAGGGTGAAACTGTCAAGTGTTGTGTAAGTGATAAAGACTCGTGGTACCAGTTACATCTGTCTTTCGCTCTGCACAGACACTCTGTGGCCTGTTGGCCTTCATGCGAGCTAATACAGCACACAGAGCAGCAGACCAAGTTTCATCTCTGTAAAGTGGCTCTCATGAACTCTCTGTTTGAGGTGTTTCATTTCTTTCAGAGCAACTCTGTATTTACAAGTTCTAAGACTGCAAAAGTCCTGACCCTGCCACCTACTCAGACAGAATCTGAATTCTCTGTGTTTCTGCAGCTCCTCCAGAGTTTGTGCAGTGGCCTCAGTCTGTTTCCAGGCCAGCAGGAGGTAGTGCAGTCTTCAGCTGCATGGCGTCCGGTGTCCCTGAGCCACACCTCATCTGGCTAAAGAACGGCAAACTGCTGACACCCAGCAGCAACGTCAAACTCACCAACAGCAACACGTAAGAACACACATGCAGTTTGTTCATTTGAGAAACTAAAATGTAAAAAAAACTTCATTAAAGTCAGAATGTGAATCTATCCACATATTTGAACATAGTACCGACTATAATAACTGAATACATTAATTAACACATCTCCATCCCACTGTAACAAAGCTGTTTTAAACTGAAGCAAGGCTTCACGGTCAACGTTTAAAAACATCAAGATATGAGGTCCTTTCGGATAAAGAATATTCAATCCTGATGGAGACAGTCTGAGAAAGTTCCCAAAGTGTATTTCTGTTTGTCTCTGATTATTTGTATGTGGTAGAAAGAAACTAAGTACCTTGTCTCTGTGTCCCCTCTGCAGGACGCTTGCCATTACTCGCATTACCCTTGAGGATGAGGCTATTTATCAGTGCATTGCAGAGAACAGTGCTGGCACCAACCAGGCCAGCGCTCGCCTCGCCATCAGTCAGGGGCCAGAGCTGCCTGAGGCCCCCACTGGACTCAAGGCCACAGCACTCAGCTCCAGCAGCCTTCAGCTCACCTGGGACCAACCGACAGAGGATGTTAGCCAGCAGATCATTGGATACGTTCTGCACATCAGACGTCTGGGGGGTGAGGTTTACAATTGTACACAAGTCCTGTCTGTGAGCGGGCATTAACCCCTCCCCCTGTGGGGAGCAGGGAGCGTCTTGCTCAAGGTTACACCTGAAACATGGGCAGAGAATTAATACTGCAGACTTCTGCCTACTGAGCCACCAGGATCTGGTGCAAACAGTGTTTATGATTTGTTCATGTCTTGTAACATTGACAAGTCTTCCTGCACCATTTCCTGAAGCCAGTGCCGTGTCAAAATTTTAAGAGATTTTTTTTTTATGCACGTTACTACATGTACAGTGAAAATGAAATGAAAATCCCATTTTCGGGTGTTAAATCACATGTTGAACAAGAATGAAAAACCCAAAAGTAAAAGTTTTGATGTAGTTTCTGTCCTGACCAGGTAACCCTTCAAATAATTAAAACAAAAGATGATGTTTGGCTTTCTGGATAATGAGCTTCAATCCTTTTTTTAAAGACTTTATTCATGACTCAGACCTTAGAGAAACACTAAGAACTTTCTCAATGGCAGTGTTGACCAGTGGAACATACCCACAATAAGTTTCTCTGACCTTTAACCTTCAACCTACCCAGAGCCGGACATTGCAGAGCTGCAGGAGGCTGTCAGTAAAACCACCTTTAAACATGAATTCAACAACCTGGAGGCAGCCATAACCTACTCCATCTACCTGAAGGCATACTCTGCTCTGGGAGGCAGCCAGCAGTCCAGCACCATCACTGCCACCACCCTTGGAGGAGGTCCGGTGAAGAGCATCTTTTAGATTTTATTCCTTGGAAAAACAGTTTGATATCTGGTGAAGTCACCAGAATCAAACTGAAAGATAAAAGATACATGTTTAGATTGTTAAATACACTTCAGCTTAAATATTTTCAGGTCATTGTTGAATACTTGTACTACCTGAGTATTGTGTACTTCTACCACCTCTGTGATGTGTGTGACATTTACCTGTATCTTCCCATCTGTCCCACAGTTCCCAGCGTTCCCAGTTTCTTCACTAAAGTCCTGAACCAGACAGCTATGCAGGTGTACTGGGAGCTGCCCAGTAAGCCAGGGAAACTGGAGGGCTTCCGACTGGAGTACTGCGGGGTGTCAAACCCAAACCTCCAGGGGCACGAGACCTTCCCAGCACACATTAACACCCACACCATCTCCCATCTGGGTCAGTTATACTGGGACTACAAGCAAAAGTGGAAGCAGATTAGGGCATTTAAACCACACATGCTGGGTCACAGTTTCCCACTGCCTCCAGTGTTAAACTGTGAAAATGAAAGAAACTGTTACGTCTGCAAAATAAGAGCCTGTATGAGTCCCCAACAGTTCAAACAGGAAATAAACAAATGAAAAAATAAGTTCATTTAAATTTTGTATAACAATTATGTGAGAATATATAACACATTTTTTATAAATGATAACTGGCACATTTATTTATTGTTGGACATATTTAACTGAGTAATTTATTGTTTTGAGCCTCTATACGCAGTTCAATGACAAATAGTCATCTGAAAAGATGTTCATGTTTTGTGTTTGATGCAGAGCCGGCAGCTGTTTATGAGATCCGGCTGGTGGCATTTAATGGAAATGGAGACAGTCCATCAAACCGGCGCCTCGTGTCTCTCGAACAGGGAGACAACTCTGCTGCAGGTAGGGAGTCCTCTCACCTTTGACACTTGTTCGGTGTCTAAGCCTTGACCTCTGAACCCTGACCTTTTGTGTCTCAGTTGGGCCGAACTGTAACTGTGACCACTCTGACGGTTCGGTGTCGACGCTGCTGATTGGAGTCCACAGCGGCTTCGCCTGCATCCTCTGCTGCCTGCTCTTTGTGCTGCTGGGGTACAGACGCAGGTAAGACCTTCTCCATTCTCACTTTCTGATCATCTTCTTCATTATCGTTGTCATCGTCTAATGCTGCTTCGTTATCAGTTTGTTCTGCAGGAAACAAGAGAGCTGGGAGAGCCCTCTCACCCTGAGAGGACCTAAAAATTACACACCTGAGAGCATTGAACTTCAGGTAACACACCTGAAGCCCAAACGTGTCCAGCCTCAACAAATCCTCTCACTTTTGTTACCTACTACCACTGTCTGCAGTGATAATTCTAAAGAGAGTTAATAAACGACTTTCTTCATTATGAGCCTGCTTCTCCCTCTTGGTATCCATAGTAACCACACCATTGCTATGACAATAACATCTACACGATTCAGAGTCCTACTGTTAAACTCATGTTCATTTCAAACATTATTACATGAAGGTGCAGCAAGCCTCCTATTTTGGTGACAGCGTTCTCCTGTTCTGCTTTGTCCACAGAGACGAGACTCCACGCCTGCTCCAGTGATGGTCATGGTTGAACCAACTCCACCCATCCAGCTTGGCACAGGCTCCACCAGCAACACCTCCTTCTCCTTGACCTCCCCCTCCACCTGAGCTCCAGCCTGTGTCACCTCCTCTGCTCCTGACAGCCTTACAGCCACTGCAGCCTTTACAAACCACTGAGATTAGAGTTAGAGATTATTGATTCAGTGTGAGGAGCATCCACACAGGATCTGACACTAAAGGGACCCAAACCCTGACACCACAAAACCCTCTACAGAGTTCAGATGTCCACCTGCTTCGAATCCAATTCATTATAAGACTAAAACCAAAGCTGAAATCTTTTGATCTTTGAAACCAATGTTTGTCAGAAACTAGTCTGGTCCTTTGGTGTCAGATTCTGATGGCTGATTCCTGTTGAAACCAAAACTTTTTATTCAGTTTGATTTTGTCGCCAATGGTGCCATGTTTGTTGAGATGATGATGATGAGGCCTTCCACCAGTCTGACCAGGGATCAGGTTTTCAGAGCAACCACCTGAGCAGGTGGTTCCTCACTGTTTTAGCCTTTAGGGCCGAGTCCCAATTCCTGCCTGGCCTTAACCCTTTTTGCAGAGCAGTCTCAGTTCGCGTTAGTGGTAGAGCTACAAAGGCCTTCAAACAAAGGGTTTTCAGGGACACACTCAGAATTCAGGCTTATAATTAAACGTCAGTATTTCTCCATATTTCTCTCATTTACCCTCGTTTAATGTTTTAAGTACAGTACTGTGGAAAACTTTCAGGCAGGTGTGAATAAAAACAAACAAATAAATAAATAAAAATTGACCGAAATAAACACTCATTATTTATATTTCTGAAAGCATTCTTTGTTTACAACATTTTTAACACCTGCCTGAAACGTTTGCACAGTACTGCACATTTCCTGAACAAAAACACAGAAAACTATTGCTAGTATCAGTTCACCCAGTGTCTTTATGTGAACAAACATTTGATGGTAACTAATGAAATAAGTGTTAGTGTAAGACAGTCCTGCCTCTTCACATTTATATTTCACTGTCATATTAAATCGTATTTAATTTGCTTTTTATTGCTTTGCTCCACTAGAAGCGGTGCAGGCCGACCTGCTCCTGCCTCCACATTACACATAACATTAGGATGCATGGATTGGAAATGTGAACAGTGTTTCCGAGGTGTCCCTGTGTTTTTACCGTCTGTGGTTTTACTGGCGGACCACCCTTTTTGCTCTGACAATGTTTAGGGCTCATAGGGAGCTTTTGCAACAACTTGAATCGAGAGCACTTGAAAACAAGGGACACTGATACAAACTATAAATTGGGATTGGGCCTTGGTGTTTGTCACAGTTCCCCTGAGGTCAGGTCACAGAGGAGGCTGACAGTCAGCTGGGTGCCCCCCCTTTCCTTCCCCCTCCCCTGAATCCTTCATAAAACTACCTCCAAAGAGAGCTACTATGGGCTTGGCACCATGTGCTTGAGCCTCCAGCTGCTGGTCAAGCTAACCTACCTCAAAACCAAAAGGCTCCTTCAGGGCCATTGTGCCATTTTTTTTACCTTTTTTGTACCAACGATGGACCTGTTTGTCTTAGTTGTCATCTAAGAGAACTGACAGTCGCAGCTCTCTTTGTCCTTTACTTTGAATCTTGACTGACACTACCTGTCTAACTTCCTCCCAGTGCTGCTTCAAAGACCCGAGAACCTTTTTCACTTTACCCCAGACCCGATCTTCAGCTGCAAACCAACCAGGACATGATCTGGATTTTTGTAAAGTACAAAAATCTTCTGCAGAAATGAGATTTAAGAATCCTAAAAGCTTGTAGAGTTTGTAGGTTTCTAGAGTCAACAGCTTCACAATTTCCACGGCAGACAAACCTGCTCTAATTCAGAGTCCAACAACTGACCTTAGTTTTGAACTTCAGTGGTCAAAAAACTTGCTTCAGATCCTAGCTTCGAAATGCTAGCCTCTCGCAGCATTTATTAACATGCACAGTGCAAAACCTTTAACAGTCAAGAAACTTGCTTCAGATCTTCATGAGTAGAAGAACCACCAAAAGATACTCTAGATATCAGCTTTTGGGGTACAAGAATCTACTGGAGCTCTTCTAGAGGAGGGATTTTCAACTCTGGCCCTAAGTGAATACTGCCCTGCTTGTTTTTCAAACTACGCATTGCTGATTATCTGGATCTGGTTTGTTCAGTCAGTCAGTTTGAAGATACCAGTTTACTTTGTCCTAGCCCAATCCACCCTCACCTAAGATGATATGTTACAGCTTCCGCTTGTCTGAGCACAACTGATCCAGGTCATCAGCAGTGGATAGTTCACGGATGGCTAGACAGGGCAGTGTTCTGAGGACCAGGGTTAAGAGTCTCTGTTCTAGACTCTAATTTTGTAATATTTATACACAATATAATTATTTCACAAAGTCACAAGTCACATTTAGGATGCTTTTATCTGATGTGTTCGAGTGTTGCATTCTAGTTATCCAGATATTATCCCTCGAGGTCTTCCACAGCAGAGGCTGTAGTCATCAAAGATTTACCAGTCTAGAAATCCTGGTCCAGATTCCATTTTATTATAGTCGTTTAGTAACTCCAGTCCAGAAACCTCCTTCAGATTTCAGCCTTTAGCATCTGGAGACTCATTGTTTTATTTTTGGGTCTGATATTTTCAGTCTTCTATATTAAGTCATCAGTCAATAATCTGTGGAACAGTCTGGGTCCTAAACCTCACTGGAGATGATGTAGGATGAACTTGCAGAGTAAATGTTTGAATGTTTGAAACTGAGCAACAGAAGAAGAAAAGAACATTTCTGCTGGTTGTCATGGAGACACCACCTCCACGAGAGAACCACTAAGTTGAATCAACAAACAGGTGATGCAGGACAGTTTGGACACTCTGGAAGTCCTGCTTGCAGTTATCTGCTGCCTTGTCAGCCATGTTTAACTTGACCTCTGATGTCTTTAGTGTCTTTTATGTAGATGAACAGCATGTAGCAGCTTTCTGTAAAGATTCAGCCAAACTTCCAAATATTCTTTAAAAACCAGCTGATCAATGTCCAAAGAAAAAAAAACTCTTTTCACTGTTACTTCCTGTTCCCAGGAACAAACAACCCTAAAGAAATATTTGCGCTCACATTTTATATTTCAGATTTTGTTGGGAGAAAGCGACTTTATATTTTCATATATTGTAACCTGAAGAGCTCCATGTGCCAGAATGAGTTCAAATAGCCAAATAATTAGATAGAAACACTTTGACCAAAAGCTCCCTAATTCTTCTGAAGTATGTTTCAGTGGTTGAATGTCTTTACAGCTTGTGTCTCTGATTCTAATAGTGACCTTGAAACATGAGATCCTGAGGACCCAAAAGACTCGAAGATGCTGAGAATGTGATGTTGGAACAGTCCTCCAGACTTCTATTGATCTGATTAAAATCTTTAGTCTTTATGAACTAAATGTTTTTTACCGTTCTCGGTTGAATATAGAAACTAATCTTTCTGCCCCAATCTGTGTTGTCAGGGAAGAATATGTGTCAACAAGTCACAGACATAACGAGTAACACGCCACAGCGAATCAGTCAGGAGTCAGGGTATGTCCCACATCAGGTTTCTCGAGTCACAGTAAATCACATTAGGTTTAATGTCACACCCAGTTTCGAGTCATGTTGAGTCCCCACTAAGGAGTCACGTGTGGACTCCTTAGACTGTCCTCAGGGTCAAAGGTCATGTCAGGTCAGAGCTACTTGCTGCCTTTCTGTCTGCTCTGAAATGAGCCGAGTGTTTGTTGAAACCAGAATGAAGTGTAGTGTTTTATAAAAATGTTTGTGATCATTTTGGCTGTTATTTTAGTTCATTCTCTTTTTCCTGTTGCTGCCATTTGGCATTCATTGAGAAGGAAATTCTGCCAAAATGAAAAACATTATTGTTATTGATTATAGCTAATATTACAAGTATTAGCATTTTACCTCCAGTTTCCTGTTTTTATATTGATTTACTTTTTCTGATTAATTTTATTGGTAGTTGAATGATGTGAAAATGTAGAATTTGAGAAACGTGTTTTCAGCTGAAGGTAGAAATTTATTAATTTCCATTCTCAGGTTGGATTTTTAAAATGGACATTAACTTTATTTTAATAGGCCAAAACAAGCCATACATGTAATGTCTCAGCTATATTCTACACAGGGGATTATGGAAGCTCTTCCTGCCTCTTGCTGTCCACACGCTGTTGAAACTAAAAGGAACCCATAGAAGTTGTAGTGACTGAAGGCTAGAACCAATGAGAAAAGTGATGCTTTAATGTTACTGATTTCTTTTCTCGTAAAAACATTTTAGTGCCACAAAAATGAGAAAACCCTATAAAGCTTTAAACAGAACAGATGGAGTTAATACAACATATATCTAATTTTATGTTTGGTTGGAACTATCTGTAATGTTTTACACTGCCTTGTTTTATATTTCTAAAGTGGAATTTTTGTTGTTTCTAACATGTTTCAACAACTGAAGATTTTCCTGTTTATGTCCTGGATGTTTCAACACATGCACACCAAATAAAACAGAAGTAGTCTCCACTCATCATTTATTGAGACATATTTTGTTGCTGCAATATAACCACACCTATTGATTAATGCAGGGACAGTGAGTGTGGACATTGGAACATCACATCATCTCTGCAGAGTTTAAACTGTTGACTGAAATAGAATGAATTAATAACGATTATAATAAATTAGAGCTACTTTATCTTTAGAACAATTCATAAACATTTAACTCATCAGTGATTTTATTCAGATTAAAAAGACAGTCAGGGGAGACGTCTCGATGCACTTCGGGTTTTATTATCTCTGTCTGTCTTCTAAATCAGTGGTCCCCAACCTTTTTTACCCCACAAACCGGTTTAATTTCAGACAATATTTTCATAATATTTTCTGGCCTTTAATAAAAACTGGTATTTTCTAAATATAAATAAAAATAAACTTGAATCTACTGTGTTATTAGCAGCGTAACATCGCGGCAGCATCATGACTTGAGTAACGGTTGTCGTTGTTCTTGTTGTCATGGTTCCCCGGTGACGGCGGGAGGTGTGTGTGTGTGTGTGTGTGTGTGTGAGTCTCCCGCTGAAAAGTGTACCCGTCCAGGGTTCCTGTTCTTACGGCAGTGCTTCTCAATTATTTTCTGTGACGCCCCCCCCTAGCAAAAAGAAAACAATTCGCGCCCCCCGTGACTCTAATAGCGGCGGCGGGGGGGGAGCTCTACATATGCTTCGTCATATTTCCTCGTCTTAGCTTTCGGGTGACTTTCTTTTGTCTCATTATCTTTCTTTTCATCCCTGTTCAAATCTCTTCATGTTGTCTTCAGGTTCGTTCACTCACTTCCTGTCACCTGCTCGGTGCAAAATAAACTCGACACCATAGAGCTAATCCTCCCTGCGCACACTCTGACAATGAGAGCGCCACCGCCAACTACTGGACTGGATCTGCAATTACACGTTATTCTAGTTCGGCAAAAATAGCATGTTCCCCAGGGTCATACACGCGCACCCCCTGGCAGCGCACCGTGGGCCAGGGGGGGCCCCACTATTTGACTACTACTACTAATAGTGGGCCCCACTATTTGAGAAGCACTGTTTTAAAAGGGTCCTTTTTATTGCCAGTTGTGGAGAGCTTGGACAGAAATAAAGTGCCAGCTGGGGGGTCAGGACCAGAGGCTGACAAAAGGGAACATGTGACGGAGGCAAGTCATAGACAGATGTCTATGCCGGTCATTTTCCAAAATAAGGGTTAGGGTTAGGGTTAATAAATAAAAAAGAATTGACGTAATTTATGTATTCCTTCAGTGCTGGTCCGTGGACCGGGGGTTGGGGACCCCTGCACTAATTGGTCAGTTTTAGTCCCCCATCTGATTGTTTGTAGCGGGCTCTGACTCCCCACTGGCAGGTCCCTGCCGGGCCGACAGCCGGTCCAGGGACCGTGGTGAGGTGTCACTGGTCGTCCGACGGCAGAAGGCAGTAAGGTCAGCCCTGAAAGACGGCGTGTAGAACCCGTAGATGACAGGGTCGCAGCAGGTGTTCAGATTTCCGAAGACAAAGAGGGCGTGGTGCACGTATTCAGGTGTGACGCGCAGCATGTCAGGATGGAACCAGTACCAGATCCCCAGCAGGTAGTACGGAGTCCAGCACACCACGAAAGACAGAACGATTACCACCGTCATCTTCAGAGTTTTTATCCGAGCCTTTGGTATGATGTCAGTGCCGCTGCGTCGCAGGTAGGACTCACCTGCTAAGAGAGCGAAGGACCACGCCAGTGATGTCATGTACATACACAGTTGGGCAAAAGTAAACTGTATTTTTAGTACATATGAAATTTAGTTCTATTGGACAGTGGCCAAAATAAAGTTGTTGTTGTAGGATGTGTTCAGGTGTCTTACCTTTGTCCCGCAGGTGCTGCTGGTGGATGTGCAGCAGGATGCGGCTGTAGCAGCAACTCATGACCAGCAGGGGGACAACGTACAGCGAGGTGAAGTGGAACATGTTATACAACGTCTCCTGCCAACGGCGGCTGAAGCTGCCATGGGTCACACACTGAGTGAAGTTGGCAGCCTCCACCCTGATGGTGTGGAAGATAAACAGCTGCAGGACAAGGCACAGGTGAAATGTTACAGCTCTGGGTGGTAACACGATAACACAGGACGTTTGTGTTCCACAGTCCTCATGTCTCCACACACACCCGATATTTTAACCGGATTCTTATGCAAACAAGCACTATGCAAACAAGGATGGACCACTTGTGGTCCATCCTAAACAGGACAATCCCTGGTTGCTATAAGTGGATCATCAGTGTGTGTATGTATAAGAATCATTCTAAAGCCCTTTGGATAAAAGTGTTTTATAAGCAGAACATTGCCGAGATGAGTCAGCAAAACTAACATCTTTCTTTTTAGAAGCGTTGGCATTCCTTATAGAAACCAAGGGGAGCAGTTAGACCGAGCTGACAGCGGGAGGTCTAATCTCTCCATCAGAGTGCAGAACATTCCTGCAGGGATTTAATGTTCAGAGTTTTACCCACAGAAGCTGCTAAAACTTTAACTTTCTCCTGAATCACAGGAAACAGCAGCAACATGTAATGATTATGGTGGTGTGATGAGGAGCTGACCTTTAGTTTATCATCATCAACAACATATTGAGTGTATCGCTAGGACTCAATCTGCAGATTACACATCACATAATCAGGTACTGCAATTAATTACAACATCACTGTACTTATACCACAAACTGATCCACCGATGTTTAGCTTGTGCAAGATAAAGCTAGTTTAACCTTCTTTAGCCGGTTGCTCCTAATGATGCCTTTAAAGGAAAATCAAACCAAGTTACTTTACCCTGTCACTGTTACCTGTGCTAATGTTACCTGTGCAACTGTTGGGGCGATTGTGGCACAGGTGGTAGAGCAGTTCGATTCCCGGCTACCCCGTCACATGTCAAAATGTCCTTGAGCAAGACACTGAACCCCAACGTGGTTGCTCCTGGTGACTTCAGCTCCGCCGTGGGTGTGTGAGTGTGTGTGTGTGAATGAAAAGCGCTTTGGGTAAGGTCGAGAAAGGACTGTATAAGAGCATACCATTTACCATTTACCTGTGCATGTGTTACCTGTGGAAATGCGAACAGCAAACTGAGGCTCCAGGCCAGCAGCAACATATGGCTGTTTCTGCGGTGTGCACTAAGCGCATCCAGTGGGTGAAGGATGGCGTGCTGGCGGTCAAGGCTGATGACAACAAGGATGAAGGATGAGGCGTGCATGGCAAACAGCTTAAGGAAGCAGAGCAGCTTGCAAAGTGCAAGCCCTCCGTGCCATTGCACCGTCACATTCCACACCATGTCCAGGGGCATCACCACAAACGTCATCATCAAGTCAGCTGACGCAAGGCTTAGCATCAGTGGTCGCAGGTGAGATGCCAGCCGCCGGCCACGCCCCCACCACACACTGATGAGAAGAGCAAGGTTACTGCAGGCTGCAAACAGGAAAAGGACCAAAGTGGCTCCAACACGGAACTGAGCAGCTCGGGTGAAACTGGGAGCCTTCCAGTCAGAGAGGGAGGGGTACTGGGAGGTGTTGGGAGAAGGCGAGACCACTGAGCTGGTGGGTGGAGCCAGTGAGGACACTGTCAGCCTCAGGATGGACCAGTCACCTGCCATTCTGCAGAAAGGACTTTATTTTCCCTGTGGAATCAGTTATTTTTCTGTAAAATGGTTTTCCTGTGACAGAAAATATGAAAATACTTTAACCGAAAGATTCTCCTGAACCTAAACAAACACTTCTCTGTTTTTTGTCTTTCCAATCAAAGTCATTAGCAAACACTGGGTCTCTGGATCCAAACGTTGTGATGATTCAGTCCCTCACTTCCCTCACATTTCCTGAACTGGACTTTTATTTTGTTCTCATTTTTTCCCCACGTCCCGTTTCCATACCATAGTCAACTTTACCAATGTCAACTAATCACTCACCTTGATTGTTTTCACCTGTTACCCCGTGCCTATTTATACCTGCCCTTCACCACAGTTCACTGCCAGATTCTTGTCGTTGCTCCCATGTCGACTCACTGTTTTTTTTGGATTACTGGACTCCTGAATTTCCATCTCTCTCTCCCAAGCTTTTGGACTCATTGCCCGTTTCCACGTGGTCTGAGGTTTGCTCTCTGTGTTTTGGTCTGGTTTTGATATCTGGTCTTTTGCGTTTTTGGTTTTGCCTCCTTGTGTGTTTTGTTTGGTCTTTGTGTGTGTCCTTGGGTTTTCCTGTGTGTTCAGTTCTGCCGGTGTTTCCCTTGTCACTTTCAGCCTGCCCTGTTTTCCCCCTCTCTCGGGTTTTCTTCGTGTTCCCCTCGAGCTGAAAGTGTAGTTTAATGTAGTTATGTTTACATGGTGGTGTTTTTGTCTCTTTTTGTTTAATTATAATGTTTCACGTCCCATTTGTACTCCCTCTCGTTGTTGTCCTTTTGGGTCTTTTAATTCACCAACACGCCTGACACAGGTATCATATTTAAAACCTCAGCCAGGTTCAAGACCAGAATTCTGGTTTCTTTTAAACCAGTGGTCCTGCATTTAATCTGTTAAAATCCAGTCACAGCTCAGAGCTGCTACCAGGATCTGGACTGTTTGACCTGGTCAGGGCTTGTTAAGTCTATTCTGATCAACCAATCAGAGCAGGAGAAACTCTGCTGTCTGAGATGTCACTGTGATGTTAATGTCAATTAATATGTTAATTTTGTTAATTAATTTGCTTGCCTTGTACCTGACCTGTAAGTTGCTTTAGATAAAAGCGTCTCACAAATGACTAGGTGTGTGTGACGTTAGAGATGAGGACACCCATATTGGCGAATCTTCATAATTCAATTGTTCCTGCACTGAACAACTAATCATATTCTTTCTGTGATGATCAGTCGGAGCAGTGCTACCTGTTTACACTAGAGGAGAATGGCTGTATTTACTCTGATACTGCAGTATTTGTATTTTCTGCTCCTTTGAAGTCCTGCTGCAAATCTGAGAATGTCCATTATGATGCAGTATCGATCCACATGTTTGAGGCTCCTTGGTGACACAGGACTGTTACTGCAGCATCTTTCATCTTGCCCGTGTCCCTGGTTTTGATCCCTGACTGTCTGGACTTCATGTCATGTTCCATTTAGATTACCTGGATTCAGCTGGTCTCTGACACATTCATCATACTTCACAAGATGTGACATTTTTTCTGTGCTCAGATCTTCTTAATATTAATGTGATATTGATTTTTGTCAAAGCGACACGGGCAAGGTTACAGCTCAAGGAGTCAGCATGTATTTTTGGAAGCAGAATGTATGTGTGTTGATATCACCTTGGTAACCACCACCTCTTTGCAGAACCATACTTTTTACTGCTGGGGGAACAGTATGAAATGTACTTATGTCAGAAACATAAGAACAGATGCTCATATGCTGCTCTCAGTCCTGTTCAACAATTGATCTGGTTTTCATTTCTGAAAATAAAATCTGCCAGTCTTGTCACATTGTTTTATCCTGATAATCTTTACAGGCAATAGGAGAAACAGAAAGGTCACATCACTCTGACCTGCTCTAACTACTGACTGCAGCCCCTGCAGGAAATGGGAAGAGTGAATTTTCTCATTACTCCCATAATTCCACTGAAACCTCAAAATCAAACTAAAATCATTTCAACACTCACAATCTTTTGTATGAAAACCAGTATCTGTCAGAGGTTTTTATTATGAAAGAATTAGTCCTTTACCTGCTCGGAAACTCTGGATCGATTCTCTCCTCAGGTTGTTTGTTCTCCTCCTCCTCTCATCATGTTCTGCCTTTACTCCAATAAAACACACAGGACCTAAAGACTCCACAGAACCTTTCCTGATCCACATCAACTCAGAATCCAGTCTTTATCAGCAGGTCTGATTTCATTTGAGGAGAAAAACAGTAGACTGCAGCCGAGGAGGAGGAGCTCCCAGTTTGCATTACTGTCTCTCTCCGTGTGTGTTCAGTTACAGTCGAACATCAGATCTTATTAGCCAACAATCAATCACTCATTGATCGTCTTCTGTAAAAGGTTTTATATCTCCAAGGTGACGCTGCAGCGGTTTGTTTAGTGTTTTAATTCAGTTTCCTGTTCTGGTGGCTCTTACTCCAGGCAGGAGCTCGTGAACGTCAGAGCTACTACCCCAGTGGATTTATTCCCGACATTTCTGGCTTCTGCTGCGGATTTACTGGCTGTTTCGATCAACAAAGTGACGACCCGCAGGAGAGAGAAGCGTTCCGGTGGATTACGCACTGCGCTCCCGGCACATTCCTGGCACACGTTCGCTCACTCTCCAAAAAAATGGACGAGCTGTCTCCTGCTGAAAAGCGTGTCCCTGACTCCCTGACCATCAGCACTGGATCCCCCATGGCTCCGTTCTCTCTCCTGTTATTCTCCCTGTAAACCAGCAGCTGCACATATGGACATAAGTCTGTTAAACTCCTGAAGTTTGTAGATGACACTGCAGATGACTGAAGTGGGAGTAGACCATCAGCTCCCTCACTAAGAAGGCTCAGCAGAGGCATTACTACTTGTGGCAGCTGGTGAACTTTTACACTGCCATCACTGAATCCATTCTTACACCCGCCACCACAGGACACAAAGTACAAGTCTAAGCTGCAGCGTGTCGTCTACTTTGGTTAGAAGGGATAGGCTTTATTGTATGATATTATTTCAGTACATAGTTCATATTGTGTCACACCTTTTTACCTTAACTTTTCTTTCGGTAGATTTTGTTTGCCCTGACACCAAGACTAATTCTTAAAACTGTTAAGTGGTCTTAACTGTGCCTGGCAATAAACATATCTCTGATTCTGTTTGTGATACGTCACTGCGTTTTTATTTGGACAGGTTTAGACTGAACTGCCACAATCATCTCTGTCCTGTCCTGTGTGCACATTCTCTAGGTGTCCTTTTATCTCAGCAACAGAACAGGACACCATTCAGTTTTATGTCCTTCTTCACAACATGTCAAACCAGGCAGGACAATACTAAACACCTGCTCCAATTGCTCATGAGGTTGATGATTAAGAGCTCCAGAATCAAAACTTAAGGGACAGTAAAATCTGAACCTCAGACTGAAGCCACCTGGTGTGTCCATGGTAACCACTTTTTATTCTCCAAATCCAGGTCTGCTTAATGACTTCATCAGCCACAGATGAGAAAGTATCCAGACTGATGTGGACTCTTAGTCTACATCAGAGAACAGAACTGAGACCTCCATCTGGACATGGGGGGGTGTGTCTCTATGATGGGCAGTGCTTCTGCCAATGAGGTTTCACTGAAATAAAATCACAAACCATGACTCCCTAATGTTGTTATGAATTAAGTTTGTTGTGCTTTGACAGATGTCATTTACCTTTCAGTGGGAGGGTTCTCCCTGTCCAACCACAGCTCACCTGAGAACACAGGTACATTGTCACCTACACTTTTTTTCATAATTAGTGAAAAAGCATTGATTTGTTCTGAAATATTAAAAAATTTAACTTCAGTTTACTGTTAAAAATTGAACCCTTGAGAACTTAACACACAAGGATTTATGTGAACCATTGACTGATCAGTCTAGGGACCTGTTCTACATACATAGATTGACAGGTTAGCCAGATAAATTCGTTGAGGAGTTAATGTGATCCCTGTACAGTAGCAGGTTTGTTCTCAGGTTGAGTTGGTATAAACAAGACAACCTCAGATTTGTACTGCGTTGGACCAATAAGTCCAAAAGGCTATGTTAAGGATGTGATGATAAAATGTAGAAAATTGTCAATTATTTACCAGCAACAAAGTCTTTTGGCAATATTAGGCTAAGATTAACAGTCACTAGTTTACAGAGTATTCCTCTATTTTAACCTTCACCTTTTCCCAGGTATTGTAGTTGCTCTGTCTATGGAAAATTATACAAATGATTTGCCAGTGAAAATGCAATCGTGGTGCCCATAAAGGTTCACATTTAATTTGTCATACACTTTTTGCCTCCATCTTTCTGCATTTTAGCACCATCTTTAAATTCTTCAAAGCCATAATGTTGGAAAGTAAACTATCCCCTCTTGCCAGTTCTACCTCACTATCTGTCTCTCTGTCTAAATTTACATGCAGCCAATAGGAAATCTGCTAATCGTGGTTTTTAGGGTGTGATGTATGTGGTCACAAATGGTAAAATCTATCTTTTATAATCCCATTCTCAAGACAGTAGGAAGAAGCAGCATAACAAGATAACCTGATCCGAGTTTAAAATATCTAGCATTACTGGTTGACTTTGACCTTGTATCTTTTGGGCTATGTTATTAGCAGGTGTATTCGGATGCAGGTGTTTACCAGGTGTATTAGGATGCAGTGATTCACTGTGCTGCACCTGGTCCATCTCCTCTGAGTGGTACAAACTGGAAACAGAGACATAAACATTTACATTAACAGCTGTTTGTTACATTGGAACCTATGAACCTGTGGCTCGGAGCCCCGGTGAGGCCCAAGTGAGAAATAGGTAAGGTTAGAACACGTGCAGAACCAAACCTTTGTTACCTGTGTAATTCAGGTGCTACAATCTTATGTTCACTCTGGTCACCGTCTCCATCCACTTCCTGTCTACTTGTAGCTTCCTGCCCTGCACCTGCTCATTCAACCCAAGAACAAAACATTGTTATCACAGCGACTCACCTTTTTTATATGTTTACTAAGCACTATTTGAAACAACAACTATATAAGTGGCCATTTATTGTCAATAATAACAGTATTAAACAGTTGAGACCCACCAGGCGCCTCCCAGCTCTGCTTTGGTTGGAGCAACTTGGACAAGCTGCCTGGATTCGGCGTGATGTCAGACTTCCTGTAAGGTGCATGTTAGAGCTGAATGTTGTGGATGAATAGAAAGAATTGGATGAAAGTTACCTATATCAATAACCTGATGGGCTGTCTGAGAGGTGAGCTGTGAGGGTTTGACCCGAGAGGGCATGGCATTAGTGTATGTGGCCTCTGCAATAAAAATAATGGAGATTAGTAAAGAAAGTGTTGCGAATGGTTGAAGGTGTAGGTGGTGTTTTGGTCATGTGATCTAACCTGCAGACTAATAGTCAGACTCTGCTGCAGAGCTGCTGTCAGTCGATCCACTAAATGATCCCGAAGTCGACCAGAGTCGTCCTAAACCCAAAATGCGGACCTGTTACTGACACGTGAGTTTCAAGTAATAAGAGGTGTGAACAGGTTAGTTACAGGAGTGCTGCTTTTACCTCGCAGTGAGACAGAGCACTCAGAGCCTCTTTGTAGAGCTGAACAGCTTTATGCTGTTTCCGGAGCTTCAGGTAGCAATCTGCTAATGATTCACACACCTGTACTTGAGCCAGGTGGTCCTCTATGGATAAACAGTGAGAGAGAGCAGGGAGAGAGTTGCACATAATAGGTATGTGAATGACTGAGAGAATAAAGCTCAAACTGATGCTTTAACTCCTGTTGAATATTTCATTATTTCAGCTTTAAACATCTGACACAGCCCTCAACCAGTGGAAAAGCTGCAAATGTAACCTGTATCTCTGAATCCCTGCAGAGCGTGTATGAAGCTTTCTGCTGCTTCCTCTTCATCACCAAGCTGACTGTAGGCCAAAGCCAGGTTAGTGAAACACCGAGCCTGGTCACCACGGTAGCCAAGAGAGCCTACACACATACATACACACAGCTGAATGGTGGTCGAGTGAATGACAGGTGACTGACAGGTGTTACAGGTGAGTGACAAGTATGACAGGTGTACAGTCTGACCATAGAGGCCAGCAGCCAGGCGATGGTATCCCACAGCAGATGAGAACTGGCCCAAGGAGTTTAAAGCAGCTCCCAGGTTGTGAAGCACTTTGGCCAACAGGGGGGGCCACTGAGCTACAGTTCCCAGAGCTGCCTGGAAACACTGCACCGCTTGCTGGAAACATCTGAGCCGGCAGAAAGATGTGCCCACTGACTGGTACAAGTTACCTGTACCACAGTAGAAAGGAGACAGGTTAATCAGTCAATTAATCAGCTAATTAATTAGTTCATTATTTAATAAGGACTCACGATGTGTTTCATAAAATTGATTACCCAGAATCCAAGTGTCTTTGATGCTATCAGCCAAACTAAGACACTTAGTTAGCACGCTCACAATGTCATCATGGCTGAACTGATCTGATTGGACCATGTGACTTCCTGCCTCATTCAGCGCAGTGGCTGCGGAATCCAACAAGGACGCCACTTTGTAACTCTCTGCTGCTCGCAGAAAACCATGAACTGCCAGACCCCATTCCTACAACACATTACAAATTTGTTATCTGTCAACTGTCCAACCTTAAACTAAATTCTGACTTCTGAAAACTTTTATCTGATTCAACAATGTTGTCTCCTGACAGCTGTCACATAGTTTCAACTCTGTTTCAGATTCTGAGTCTGACCTGGGTTCTCCCATAGCAGCGGCCCATCTCCATGCAGGCTTCTCCCTCGCTGCTACCAGCTCCCTGTGACCTATACAAATTAGCAGCCTGCAGAAAGTACGCAGTGGCCTCTTGAGTATGCCCCAGTGCATTATGGGCCAAAGCCAGGTTGAACTGGAGGTCTGGGATCCGATCAGCCTTCGGACCCACCTCAGTCTGCTGCAGGAAGTTTATGCCCTTCTGAGGGCGTCCGACCTCCACGTAGGCTGCTCCCAGGTTAAAGGAACAGGTTCGAAAGACCCTGGAGTCCTGCAGCTGAGGGGAGCAGTGCACAATGGGAAAAAGTGTTATCACATACCACAACATTTTCACGAGTCCTTCAGCTATGCAGTACAATTAAATTCAATTTATATAGCACATCTAATACAGCTGATATTACTACTATATAACAAATAATAGTAATACTCCTGCAACCACTACTATCACTACTAATACTTCTTCTTCTATTACTTATACAAATACAAATGTTACTGGTGGGACTGTAGTTTCTGCTGCTCCAGCTCTCGGTTACTGAAACACCCTGGTACTGATTGATAATGTTAAAGAGAGCCCAACCAACCCCTGACCCCTCCCATTGTCTCCCCTGTTCCTGCCCTTTGAACATGATCGCTCTCACCTGTTCTGCAGTCCTCAGAGCATCTTTAAAGCAGGTCAGAGCATCCTCAGTGCGTCCTTCCTTCAGAGCTTGGTGACCTGTAGACGTTAATTCCTCAATGCCGACTGCTGAGACCTTCCTGGTCCTCACATCCTGTTCCCTCCTCCGCCTCCTCCCCACATTTACGTCCACTTCACCTGGACGGGACATGTCAGATGCCATGTTGGATCTGCAATAGAAAGACTCACTTGGACAAAGTCTGAAGACATAGACACACTAGTTTGAGCTGATTGGTTTATTGGTTGTTTGGTCAATTTATTAATTAAAATGTCAGATTGTTTAAATTGAAGTTGATCAACAGAAAGAAAAAAAAAAAACACTTTTTTGCTTTACCAGTTTTAAGGATTTAAATTTGAAATCATGTTATTTAATTTGAATCGTTAAATATGATTTTTGTTTCATTAAAATATTAAATTAGTTAAAAAAATATTTTAACAAATAAATGAAATATAAAAGTGATGTAATTTGAGAGAACATGTCTATGGTTCTGTTTCCATGGAAGTTCAATCTGAATCCAATGTTGCCCTCTGCTGAGATCATGATGTAAATGTAAGCTACTTTTGTACTTTCCACTGGTACAATAACAATATACTTCACGTTATACTTTGGGGATAGTGATAGAGCTTATACAAAATAATTATTATTTATTATCATGAATTTATGAGACTGTTGTCTCATAAAAAACGTGTTGATTAAACATTTTTCTGTTCCTTAGTGGAGAAAGTTATGTGTGCAAATATGCAAGGAAGAGATGTGTATTGTGGGGGTAACTTCCTTGGGAACCAGGCAAATGCCCTTTAATCATGGTCACGATAATATGCGTACAAAAACAATATAAGCTCTTTTCACTAGCTTAACAAACTGGTTAGAGAGCCAGCTCTGTCCTGGGCTCCACACTGGACTCCATGGAGGAGGATGTTGGCCAAACTAGCATCCATCCTAGATATAACCCCTCCCACCCCCTGCACCACACTGTGGAGGCTCTGAGCAGCTCCTTCAGCACAACAACTTTACAGCCTCAGTGCAGGAAGGAGCACTGCCAACGCTCATTTGTCCACACAGACGTCACACTGTACAACGCATCACTGCAGTGCTACACAATGTTAACCAGGAGATGTGCAATATTCACCTGTTATATTTTTCCACTGTAAATATGTGTCTACGCAGGATAAGAGATTCTCAATTCTTTACCTTTTAATACACTGTTTTCACAGTTAAAAATGCTGTTTGTTTCTTTTTCTTTTTATGTGGTTTAAAGTTAAACTAAAGGTACATTGTTCTGTGTAGAATCTTTGTTCCTGTTGCTGATGAATTACAAGAATTTCCCCACTGTGGGATCAATAAAATCATATCTTATCTTATTTTAAGCCAAACATCACAGTGTCATAGTCTCCTAATCCACCTCCTGTTCCCAGCTTTTATTTTGTAGTCCCTTTGCCTCACTTCCTGTTTCATAGTTAACTCCGCCAACTTTCATCACTAATCACTGGCCCTGATCGTTGATCAGCTGTTCCCCTGCCTATTTATATCTGGTTCTCACCACAGCAGGGAGCTTTCCCGCCATGTCTTCATGGCACTTTGGCTCTGCTAACCTGTGTGCAACTCACTTGCTTACTACTTATGGCCAAATGAGGCTTTATGAAATCCTGACCCCTTTTGGACCATTGTGTTTAAAACTGGTTCACTGCGGCAGGTTCACTCGTTGAGCACGTGGGCAACTGCAATTGTTTTACAGCCTTGCAAAGGTGACGCCGACGCACCTCACATATGCAGATTAAGTTTACTTTTGTGTTGTAAAAATTACTTGAATAAAGCTGAAATCTAACTTCATTTTACACATATGTTTATTTCTTCCTTGCCTTATATGTATCTTAAAGGAAATGTCGATTATCTTTTTCCCAAGAGTTAGTAAGAATTTGAAATGGATTTACAATTATAAATCCCAAATTACTCTCTGAACAGAGGAAATATTTCAGGGTTGTGTGAAGGTGTGGATGTAATTACTATATTTATATTTTTTAATGTGCTTGGTGCGATTTAGGTATTTTAATTAAAAAATAATAGTTTGTCCATTGTAAAAAAATTCAGTCGAATGTTCTTATTTGAAGCAACTTCCCAAGCTTTGGGCACTGAAGGCACTGAAGTGGTTCGAACGTCAACAGTCACATGCTTTTTCGCCTTTTGAAGCTAGCTCTGGCACAGTGCTTCACAAGAAAATCCCTGTTGAGATGGAAACATGGTTTGAAGCCTCGGTATCAGAGGTAACATGACTACTTGCCACCTGTCTGATCTGCCTGCCTACCAGTTCGTTGTGCCGCCTGCCTGCCTCTCAACCGATCGCCACTAGACTCAGCCTGGATTTCACCCTAGTGAACTCTGTGTCATAAGTCCCTGCCACCTGCTATTTCTGCTAACTTGCACTTTGAATTCTGGATAGTTTATTGGGATTATGGACTGTGGACTGTTATATCTGTTTGCTACTTACCTGTGTTCTTCTCCTCTGAAACAAATACTAACCCTGAGCTCCCCTTTAGGATAGACAGTCACTCACTTGTACCTCGCCATTCATCTCTGGAATATGACCATCCTGCTCTCCGGAAACTTATCTGATACCTTCCTCTTACAGTCAATATTTTGTTCCATCCATTTTCATCTCCGTCTTACATCTGTTCTCTGCTGTTCTGAAACCATCTCACCAAACTCCAGATTTCTCTTAACAGACTTTTAAATGGTCTGTGTTTAATATACATGATTATTAATAATTTAAATTATTATTATATCTCTGTCTTGTGTTAAATGTGGCTGCTGTTGCCTTTGGAGCTGTGTGTCTTCCAGTGCGAAGCTACTGGTTCTACCAACCTGCCCAATGTTTTCCACTCGCCCCAACGGGTCGAGGTAGATGTCAGCCCACCCTGAGCCTGGTTCTGCTGGAGGTTAAAGGGAGTTTTTCCTCTCCACTGTTGCCTATAACTGCTCAACGGGGATTTGTTGGGTTTTCTCAAAATGACTTTATTATGTAAAGTGCCTTGAGATGACTTTGTTGTAAATTGGCAACATATAAATAAAGTTTAATTGAATTGGCACAGTACCATACAGCAAATCCCACTGTAAATATTTTCGCCCAGTGGTGGGACTGACTGCGCTTACTCACTCACCCATATTATATTTTTCCTAATTATTTGAATTGAGCTTCACTATAAGTCAGAAGGAAAACATTGTTCGTTTGTCTGACAGTTGCAGTTAGTAGTTACCTTTTGAATTAGTACAGATTAAGTACCACAAGAGTAAAATGCACATTGTATTCTTGTGTATTCTAGTCGCGGTCGTCCACCAATCCCACAGTTGTTGGTTCGATCCCCGGCTCCTTGAGCTTGAGCAAGACACTGAACCCCCACTTAGTTGCTCCTGGTGAGCGTCGGCCAGCTGCATAGCAGCTCCCCCATCGGTGTATGAATGTGTGTGTGTGTGTGTTTGAGAGTGTGAATGATAGGTAGATAAGAAGCAGTGTAAAGCGCTTTGAGTACCAACAGGTAGAAAAGCTCCATATAAGTGCAGAACATTTACCATATTCCTCACTGGGTATTTCTACACTCTATGATGATGTTTTAGTAAAAGTTCTGAGTACTGTCCCGCGGCTGTTACTCATGATACACGATGCTAAACTGCAGCTAACAGGTAACACAAACACTTACAATTTACCGGTGAAGGTGATCCGCCATGTCGAGCTCCCAAATGTCCAACGGTTAGATGCTATTAATCAAATGAACATCGTTTGGAGTTGAAGTGGCTGGAGAACCAGCTAGCAAACACCTGCTCTCGCTGATATCGGAAGTTTGACTCGGTTGCTATAGTAACAGCGAACCTCTCAAGGTGTAACACCAAATTATCCTGTTTATCCCGCATTTGTTTTCTATTGCTATTTTGTAGTTCTGTACAAATACAGACGACATTAAATAAACCCAGTTTTAGCATATATTGGTTTACTTATGGAAACATTAAATAAACCGAAGTATGTATCATCTGTAAATGATGTTGCATTAGACATACAGTGAATTATCAGGACACTGAAGGAAACTTAAAGCTATCCTGTGAGCTGTAGTAAATACACTAGATATGCCGAAACGAACTGCTTAACGTTTGTTTTTGCTTTTTACTATTGAAATCTTGAAAAAAATGAATATTTCGAGGCAATCCTTTGCAAATATTTCTTACTAATATCTCAATATTATAAGTGAAGAATCCAACATTATTTTGTGAAAATAGTATTGTAAAGTGAGTAATTTACCTGATGAATAAGAAACGACATATACCACAATCCAATGCGACAAGGTTCCAGCCAATACGCTGGCGGCATGGCCGGCTGGCCAATCAGAGAGCGGCGGGATCTTTCAAACCTCAGACCGAAACTGTCGGGAGCAGTGGAAAGTTTCGATGGGATTCAAACTGAATTCGTTTTTTCATTTTTGCAAACTGTGTATTAAAAATTTTGGAGTCATTGAGAAGATAAATCAAAAATTAATTGACCTGCAGACGGAGACACGGACTTAACGACTAAAATGGCAAATTTATCTGGAGAAAATCGCTGTAAGTAAAAATTTAACTCGTCTTTTTCAGATTGACACATGTAAATTCATGCTTACAAAAAAGAGTTGGTGGGTTTTTATTGTTATTGTTAACATGCCATTATTTGGTGTAGATAAATGTATTAATAGTTCCTCTAACAAACAGTAACGAATTTTAATATTATGTGGTTTTGTCTCCGGTTGTAAAAACGTTAGTGGCGTTAGTAACGTTACTGATCCTACACTAGACAACAGTTTATTGTCTGCGTCCATGAAGGCACTTAAGTTTTCTTCTGTGCATGTAATGTTGTCTAGATGAACGTCTGACTGCAGAGCAGATGGATGAACAGAGGATCCAGAACGTGGCTTATCAGTACCTGTGCAGGTTGGAAGAGGCAAAGAGGTCAGTGATTCTCCCTGTCTTCCCAATAACCAGTTTTCACTAGCGACCATTTAGCTAATTATTCTCATGATTCATCAGATTCATATGTTTTCTTTAGTAAATGTCATAGAATAAAGAATAGCTTCCTGCCTCTTGATAAAATGATTATGTGAATAGTAGCAGATAAGTCCATAATAAAAATAATGTGACATTTTCTTTGTAAGCTGATGGTTAGCTAATAATTCAATTAAATTCAACTTTATTTATATAGGGCCAATTCACAACAAAGTCATCTCAAGGCACTTTACGTAATAAAGTCATGTAGAAAAAACCCAGCAAATCCCTCTTGAGTAGCTATAGGCAACAATGGAGAGGAAAAACTCCCTTTAACGGCAGAAACCTCCAGGAGAACCAGGCTCAGGGTGGGCTGACATCTGCCTTGACCGGTTGGGCTGAGTGGAAAACACTGGACCGGCTGGTAGGACTAGTAGCTCCAAAGCTGGGGACACCTGAAGACAGGGACAGGGAGATGGAGTCAGAGAGGGAGAAGTAGAAGACGCAGAGTTAATGTCCTACAGTGGTAAAATATAAATGTGGGCTGAGGAAATTGTCTCAGTCCATCAGGGGTTGTTCCCCCGGGCATTCTGAGCCAATAGCAGCAGGACTAGAACAAACTATAAGGTTTTGAGCCTAGTCTTCAAAGTAGAGTGGGTGTCTGCTTCCAGAATCTGGACTGGGAGCTGGTTCAACAGGAGAGGTGCTTGGTAGCTAAAGGATCTGCTTCCCATTGTGGGAACCACCAGTAGGCCTGCATTCTGAGACCCAAGTTGTCTATTAGGATGATCTGGTACTAGTAGATCTTTGAGGTAGGATGGAGCTTTATAGGTAAGAAGAAGCATTTTAAATTCTATTCTACATTTAATGGGAAGCCAATTGAGAGAAGCTAATGAAGGTGAAATATAAAGCTGATGAACCACACAATGAAGCTGTGGGAAAGAGTAGTGGAAGCCAGGCTTAGGAAGGAGGTGGAGATTTGTGAGCAGCAGTATGGTTTCATGCCCCGTAAGAGCACCACTGACGCCATTTTCGCTTTGAGGTTGTTGATGGAAAAGTACAGAGATGGTCAGAAGGAGCTGCATTGTGTCTTTGTGGATTTAGAGAAGGCGTATGACAGGGTGCCGAGGAAGGAGCTGTGGTACTGTGTGAGGTTGTCGGGAGTGGCAGAGAAGTACGTCAGAGTAGTTCAGGACATGTATGAGAGAAGCATGACGGTGGTGAGATGTGCCGTAGGTCAGACAGAGGAGTTCAAGGTGGAGGTGGGACTACACCAAGGATCGGCTTTGAGTCCCTTCTTGTTTGCTATGCTGATGGACAGGTTGACAGATGAGGTAAGACAGAAATCTCCCTGGACAATGATGTTTGCAGATGACATTGTGATTTGCAGTGAGAGTAGAGAGCAGGTGGAGGAACAGCTGGAGAGGTGGAGGTTTGCTCTGGAAAGAAGAGATATGAAAGTCAGTCGTAGCAAGACAGAATACATGTGTAAACGAGAGGGAGCAAGGTAGGAGCGTGAGGTTACAGGGGGCTGAGGTGAAGAAGGTGCAGGAGTTTAAGTACTTGGGGTCAACAGGTCAGTGTGATGGGGAGTGTGGAAAAGAGGTGAAGAGGCGAGTGCAGGCAGGTTGGAGTGGGTGGAGGAAAGTGTCAGGAGTGTTGTGTGACAGAAGAGTGTCAGCAAGACTCAAAGGAAAGGTGTACAGGACAGTGGTGAGACCAGCTCTGCTCTATGGGTTAGAGACAGTAGCAGTGAGAAAGAGACAAGGGGCAGAGATGGAAGCAGCAGAGATGAAGATGTTGAAGTTCTCCTTAGGAGTCACAAGGTTGGATAGAATAAGGAATGAGTTCATCAGAGGGACAGCACATGTTGCCTGTGTTAGCAACAAAGTCAGAGAGGCCAGATTGAGATGGTTTGGACATGTGCAGAGGAGGGACAGTGAATATATTGCTAGAAGGATGTTGGAGATGGAGCTGCCAGGCAAGAGGGCAAGAGGACGACCAAGGAGGAGATATATGGACGTCCTAACAGAGGACATGAGGTTAGCTGGTGTCAGAGAGGAAGATGCCCAGGATAGAGTGAAGTGGAAAAGGATGATTCGCTGTGGCGACCCCTGATGGGAAAAGCCGAAAGAGAAGTAGTAGTAGTAGTAGTAATGAAGGTGAAATATGATCTCTCTTACCAATCCCAGTCAGTAATCTTGCTGCAGTATTTTGGATTAATTGAAGGCTTTTTAGAGAGTTACTGGGGCAGCCTGAAAGTAGAGAATTACAGTAGTCCAATCTAGAAGGAACAAATGCATGGATCATCGCATCGCTTTGAGACAAAGTTCCCTAGCTGGCAGAAGGCTGTTCTAGAGATTTGTTTTATGTGTGAGATAAATGACAAATGCTGATCAAAATACTAATGATCAAACTGGTTACAAACTGTTGTAAATCAGTCTGACCTTAGTTACCATGAAAAGTGGTTCTCCAGACCTGCCACATTAACTGGTTTGGTTTGAGGTTTTGACGTCATGATGATCTGTGACGGAAGACTGTAAATAAAACAACTGCCAATCAGCTTGTTTGTTACCTGTCCAGGTGGATTGAGGCATGTTTGGAGGAGGAGCTTCCTTCTCCCACTGAGATGGAGGAGGTACTGAGGAATGGAGTCATCCTTGCTAAACTCGGTCATCGATTCGCTCCTGACATTGTCCCTCTTAAGAAGATATACGACCTTGAGCAGCAGCGATACCAGGTCACATGACCTCACAATACAATGCAATGCAATATTAATTCCAGTCTACACTGTACTGTATAATATCAACATACAATATATTACATGGATTTTTATTTATTAACCTATAATCAATAATTATTTTTTATTTGTGTGTAGGCTGTGGGTCTTCAGTTTCGTCACACTGACAACATCAACCACTGGAGGAATGCCCTGACAGTGCTGGGACTTCCAATTGTCAGTGAACACAGCAATCCATCATTGTTTTGATCAGATTATTGATCAGTGTATCCCTGTATTAGTAACATGTTGTTTTCAGATCTTTCACCCAGAAACTACAGACATATATGACAAGAAGAACATGCCTCGAGCTGTGTACTGCATCCACGCACTGAGGTAGCTCACCTGGTCATCTCTGTTCACCTGAGATCAGTGGCTTAAAATTTAAGTTTAACACTTTTCTGGGATCACAAAGCCAGTCCACTTCAGGTTGGCTTAGATCACGGTCACATCAACATCATGATGAGGATGCAAAAAAAGTCAGAGTTTATCATTAGATCATGTGACTTGATGGTTGACCACGTAGTTTAACTGCCCAAAAGTTAATTGTTTTCAATTACATTCATTGTTGTACATCTATTTATCACAACAAATCAGACTTATCACCATAATCATCAACAATGATTGGCCACGTCCTCTCCGCTTCACATTTCTTCATCACTATACAGACAGTTTTTTAATCTTTGTTTCAGTAAGACTCTAATTGTTCTTCTCTAATAATTAAAGAAAACTGCTTTTTTTTTCTTATATCGTATTGTTTAGAGTTCACACCGTGACCTTTTTCATGCTAAAACTGCACTTCTCTGCAGGTGTCAAGGTTTTATTGAATTTAAACTAAATTCATCATTCATTGTTTTAATGAACCAGATTATAACCAGCTACATGGTGCCAGTTATTATCCAAGACCAGTTGAAGTAGACTTAGTTAAACCAGAGAACAACAGGAGGACCAAAACCAGTTGGACCCACTTGGTGGTTCAGACTTTTGGCCACTTGTTTCTTAACCTTAAAATACCTGTCTTTCTCGCTGCAGCATGTACCTGTACAGACTGGGTTTGGCTCCACAGATCCATGACCTCTATGGAAAAGTCAAGTTTACAGGTAATTCCTTCAGCCAGGTCAGTTTTCTCTTCAGTTTCCATTTGGCTCTCATCCCTGCACTGGTCCACATTAGGACACTGGAGTCTGAGCCCTTCAGTCTGAGAATTCATTCTATTCACTGTGTTATCAAATTAAAACAAATTCCAGAAATCAGGTTCTTCAAGAGGTCAAACATTCACAGTAATTGTTTTTTTCTGTAGCCTTCACCCTTAAATGTTTTTGGTCTGTTGTAACAATTCAGAATCTAAACACAGGTGTGTGTGTGTGTGTTGTCTGTATTTGCATGCACAGAGGAGGAGATCAATAACATGAAGCTGGAGCTGGATAAATATGGTATCCAGATGCCAGCATTCAACAAAATTGGAGGAATTTTGGCCAATGAGCTGTCAGTAGATGAGGCAGCAGGTGAGAGAGGGACTTTTTTGATTGGCTGAGAGAGGAGGAGGCAGAGGTCACTCTGAATTCACCCCCACCCCTCTCCTTTTTGCCCATCAGTCCATGCTGCGGTGATCGCTATTAATGAGGCAGTAGACAGAGGGGACCTTGCTGTGACAGCGGAGGCTCTGATGAACCCGAATGCCATGCTCAGGAACCTGCAGGGGCCCCTATTAGAAGTCTATCAGGAGCAGCTGCAGCAGGCCAAGAAGAGGAAAGCTGAGCTGGCAACAGCCAGGGCAAGGGTCTGAACTTGATTCACATTTATTGTTCCTGCAGCCTGCTGTGTACTGCCACAGTTGCTGTTACTGTTTCAGCTACACTGCTTATATTTGGTCTGTACAGTTTTATTTGAAGGTTTGAACCATAAAAACATAGACTGAATAACTTCAGTTCATATAGGAATGCCACAACATGTCTCCTATGTCTGTGTTAATGTTTTCTGTGTGTGTGTGTGTGTGTGTGTGTGTGTGTGTTGTATTGTGTCTCAGAGTGGAGATTGTGAAGTGGAGAAAGAAATATATGAAGAGTATCTTACTCAAAGAGAGATCCAGGACAACATCAACATTGTCAATGGTGAGAAGTTACCTGGGGTTGGGGGTTAGCCACCTGAGGTTAGATTTCAACTCCTGAACTATGAGTTTATTAAACTTTGCAGAGATTTCAGTTCCAGAAGCTGATCAGAGTCAGTTCAGTCAACTCAGCTTGGTTACTCTAAATTCAGCGTGGGCATGATGTCTATAAAAAAACTTCATCAGTGGATCTCAGGGACTATGATTAATCGTGGTGACCCAAAATAAAGAGCAGAGTTGCCATTTTAATTCAGATGCATTAGAAATATTATTGTCCCATTAATGCAGATTTATCTCTAAATGGCAACAGTAGTATAACATAAAGAGAATCCAGCCTGGGATATATTACATTAACAATAAGGTGCTTGAAGCAACACTAACCAGGAATTAGGTTCAGGAGCAATAGAAAATAAAACGTAACTGATTTTCTATCATCTCATCATTCATTAAGCAAATACATAAACTGTGCTTCAATAAGAGCGATTACACCCAGCAAAGTTACTTTAGTAACTGACTCAGAGTTGACCTGTGAGTCAGAGACAGTCCATAAACCCCCTAGCTGCAGGTCTCGGAAGATGCTGCAGGTTTACATGATGTTTAGGCTTATATATGTTCTGGTAAAATCATAAATATTTAAAGTTCTTGACGTATAGAGAGTCACCACCATGATGTGATTTGACGACGTTTGTCACACTAATGAATTTTAACATCTCTTAATTAACTCATTTCTAATCAATACCATCGATCATCTCTGTGTCTCTTTCAGTGCGATCAGCTATGGAGCAGGTGGATGAAGCTCTGGATGCAGCTGATGAACTCTCTCTGTTATCTGCTCTCCAGCTACCATGTTTGGCCCTCAGGGGCGTCTGTATAGAAAATGGCCCCTGGTACCTGGAGCAGCTGACAGCAGACCGTCAGCAAAAGGCTCTGGTATACACACAGAGAAGCATATGTCTAAAAAGATCTAACACTAAAAAAAAACTAGGGCTTAAGGAGAAACAGACACGCCTGCACCTGGTTTAGTAAAGTGATTCCTGTCGCTTGGGATTTGCTTTCATTAAAAAAGTAGAAGTGTTAAATTATAAAATGCTTAAAGTAACACAATTTTGATTAGAAATGTAGTGGAGTCAAAAGTATAGATATTTGCTCTTAGATATAGTGGAGTAAAGGTCCAAATAGCCATATTAAAATCTGCTTAGATAAAATACAGATTTTTCAGAATGTATTTAAGTACAGTAATGGTGTAATTGTACACCTGTAATTGGGTTTTCTGTCTGCAATCTCTGACCTCTGTGTGACATCTGACTTTAGGACGAGGGCTGTGTTGATCCTCTGGAACCTGACGAACTGCAGGAAGGTGTGACCATTGCCAATCAGGAGGTTCTGAGAGCCCAGACCAGTAAGTCTTACTGAGAGTGGACCAGTACTGATTCCAACACCAGTTCAGCTACTGCTGAAGGATCTAAGTACATGTCACACAGATGCTCTACCACTGATCCACCAGGTCACCCCAGCAAAAAATCTTTACTAGCTGGCCAAAAGTTTTCAAATGTTTAGGACCAGAAGTTAGACCACTTATTGCGATGCTGTCTCCTGGCTCCACTAACATGTAACTGAGCTGAGGAGGTATCATCACTGGTTAGATGCTTGACATGAGACTTGTCTAAGACATAATGACGCAGAAGATTAGAAGATGATAAAAAATGGGGGAGTTGTGATCAATCTCATCAACAGGGGCAACATGTGGTGAGAAGTAAAAAAACTTTCCTTTCTGCTCTTTCTTTTACGTACATCTCATGAAATTGGAAAAACTTCTTCTGATAGCACTTTGCTTTGATGTCTCCTTATTGACTTAGACTTTTTTCTTGAACCTTAATTGTAGATTGCTTGGAAGGAGAAAACACACAAGCGCAAACACACACACACATATAGTCACCCGAGACTGCAAGACCAGACACGCCAACCTGTGCACTGCCTGGATTGATTACAAGAAAGCCTATGACTCTGTGTCTCACACGTGGATCATAAAATACTTTGAACTACCAACAGGACCCTAAGAGCCTTCATTTAGAACTTATTGGGGAAGTGGAAAACAACCCTATTGACCAACCTCAAGCCAACAGCACAAGTGAACATCAAGTGCGACATACAGTATACCAAGGAGATGCTCTGTCCCCGCTGCTGTTCTGTATAGGCCTGAACTCCCTCAGCCAGATTATAACAAAGAGTGGTTACGGATAATACGTAACCACTCAATACGTAAATCGATGTATTTTTATAAATCTACAGTTACTGCAGCTTCTTAGTGAGCCGTAATCACTGAGGAGATTCAAAAGATGTGGATCTGAACAGAGAACCAAACTGCAATCTGCATTTACATAAAATGTAGTTTAACTGTTGGAGTCAATGATGGTTCACACATTACACACTCACTATGTGGACTACTGATTCTTTAGTCTAGACGTGTCTGGGAACCACAAAGACCCTTAGGCTCCTTAGTGCAAACAATGCTCCTGCATGTGCACCTGTTGGATGCGAAAAAAGTCAAACCACAGCTACAACACTAAAAGAATGTGTGTGTGTATATATATGTGTATACATACATACATACATACATACACATTTACATTTATTCAGTTGGCAGATGCTTTCAAAAGCGAATTATAAATGCAAAAATCAAAAAAATTAAAGCAAAGTTCTATAGGAAGGAGTTTACTGAAATTTTTTTTAAGAATCTGTCACATGATGTTTCTTATGAAGTACAGCTGTGTTGTGTTACTAACATTAACTTAATTCTTTTTGCTCAGCCGTTTTAATGTATAACTATGTATGTATGTTGCAGTGCATGCCGCATTGCAAAGCGCTAATGCATCGTTGCGTGGCTCTGACCCCCGACATACAGTCAGCTGTCTCATGGCCCCCGATCTGCAGCTGCCTGAAATGTTTCCCTTTGCTGCAGTTCTATATCATAGAGAGCTGCAGCAACTGCAGAGTCGAACTGTACAGGTACGAGCGTAGACCCTAACCTTGCTTACCGTTAGTTAGGGTGTTTCTTTTGCTGCTTGCACTCAAAGCCAGCAGCTTAAGTCACGTTATCCACTTTTTGTTGGATAATAAATTGTACATAGAGTAATCAAAATAAACTATAAAAATTTGTGTGTGTGTTGGGGGGCATTCAACCCTCTGCAGTTTTTAAGTTGAATGATCCAGTAAAAGTCCAGTTACAACAAAAGGAAAATATTAGGTACATATGTTGTACGATAACATAATCTTGTGACAGACGTACCCCCACATAGTGTTGTAAAATGCTCTAATTAATTCAGCTGATACCAAAATGTAAAATTTCATAATTTAAATTTTTTTTTCTCAACTAACTTAATCAATAGTTTAATAGCTTTAATCAAATGAATTGTTTGCCGTTGACTCCCCTAGGGGGAGCTGCAGCAGGAGGAGCTGTTTGTTGCTGTGGAGATGCTGTCAGCTGTTGCTCTAGTAAATCAGGCCCTGGAGGTGGGAAATCTGCAACAGTTTAGCTCCTCATTGGTCAGTTCGTCTGCAGGACTGTGCAATGTTGACTACACCCTGTTGGACAGGTACACTTGCCTTCAGTTTACATCTGTCTCTCTACCTGTCAGTCATCTCTGTGAGATTCAGTGTTTTTCATCATAAAGTTTCTTTCTTTTGGCTACCAGAATAAATAAAAAGCAATAGAGAACTGAAATAAATGTTGAGTACCTGTACAACCCATTAGGTTTTAAAGAGTTTGACTTGGTAAAGTTGATGGTCAAAGTTGGTTAGTTGGTCCTTCTAAATTAAAAGTTTTTATGCAGTAAAGTATATGACGGAAAAGAGAGGTCTGAGCAGCTAAAGCAAGTGAAAATGATGAAGACAAGCATTGTGATTGTGTTGGTGGTGGTTGTAATGATGATTTCATCATTGCTTTGTTTAGGTACTTTAAGTGTCTGCTTGATGTGAAGCGGCAGGCAGGAAAAGATCTACTGACCTGGAATCAGCTGCAGGAAGGAATCAACAGAGTCAACAACTCAGTGCAGGATGAACACCAACGTATGAGAAACACGCACACACACACTAAGCAGGTTGTGTCTGCTGCATCTTCTCTTCCTGTTTCCAGCTCTGATCTTCACTCAGTCCATGTCCTCATAACGTTCGCATTTGCATTTAGTCATTGGGCTTATCTAAAAAGAAGGTACAAGCCAAGTCAAAATCCATGTCAAGGAGATAACGTTGAAGTGGAGTGCTTTGAGATGAAGGGTCTTTTTCTTGAGATGCAAATGCAAGAAAAAGTGTCCTTTTTTTATGGTTTAAGTGTGTGCAGCAGTGAGTGTGTTTGTAGCTCGTTCCCTCAATATGGAACTACTGAGCTGCTTGCTTTTCTGTAGTGACAGAACCACGAAAAGCTCAGTGGGAGAGATCGTGGATCTGGATGTGTTAGGCCAGCTAAATTTACATTAAATCATTTGTCCAACGGTTTACCCAGAGCGACTTACAAGTGAGTTACAAGGCAGCAAAAAATCTAAGTCAAGGAGAAAAACATCAAAGTGCTATTAAAGGAGTGTTTCTGTTACATGAGATGTAAGTACAAGAAAAAGCATATAACTTTCAATATTTAAAAAACTGCTGACAACATGCTCAATGCCTGTTGCTGAGCGTGCAGAATTTCGCCGCTCATGCCACCATCGTGGGATCACTGAGCTGAACAGTTTTGCTTGGTGTCCTCTTTGTGGTGCTGGAACCACCAGACATCATTCGCTGGCCGAGCGCAGCAGACGGGAGGCATTGTACCCGAATGATTGACTTTAAGTAAGTCAGACATGTGGAGTTGAACACCCTGTAGGTTTTTGGCAGACTTGGTGGGGAAAATTACAGAAGGATCTGTTGATGCTGATGTTGTCTTGTGCTGAAGGTCTGGCTGGGAACACTAGAACTCGTCTTGCAGAGTTTGAGATGAAAATGCCTTTCACTTATGTAAACAGGGATGTCAGTGAGACAGGCAGAAATGTGTGATGAGACTGTGAAAGACAAAAAGGAAGATCTGCATTTCATCAGCATAGCAATAAAAGGCAAAAACTATGTTAGTGGATGATATAAACTAGACATGTGATATAGGTGGAAAAAAGGAGCGGACCAAGAACTGAGCCCTGCAGCACACTGGTAGAGAGGCTGTGAGAGTGAAAAACGTGCCCCTGCCTGTTCGGAAAGGTAAGACCAAAGTTGGTCAGAGAATGTAGACAGGAGTATCTGTTGGTTCACAGTATCAAGGATTAAGACTGAACCACAGTTTAGGTAGCCCCCAGGGATTTAAAAACCATCAAGAATGACGTTTCTGTGGAGGGACCATGCTTGAACCCAGACTGGTTGACATCAAGGAGGTTTTTCTGGCAAAGAAAATCTGAGAGTTGATTGAAGACTGTTAGTTCATTGGTCTTGGCTAGAAATGCAAGAAAAAAGACTGGTCTGTAACTCTAAAAAAGGGAGGCTGAGAGTCAGATAAATTTCCAAACTCTCCTCATTTTTTCCAGAGTAAAACATTTCATGTAATCACCCAAAAGTCTCCACAGTCTTTTCACTGTCAGGCTTCTTTATACAGTTGTAATTGAATCTTTGTGTCTTTACAGATAAAAGTAGTTGTGGTCTCAGTAAGAGTGACCTTCAACCCCAAATACCCTTTATCTGACTTCTGACCCCAGAGCTCCTGGCCGTTGAACTGGTGAACACAGCGATCATCAGAAGAGACTGTCAGCAGCTGCTCTCTGCTCTGCTGCTTTGCTCCTGTGGAGAGGGTGAGGTCTTACCTGCCAATAGCTTCAGATACCTGACCCTGCTGAACAGAGCCAGACAGCACAAAGCCAAGGTAAGGGCAGCACCCACGCCCAATGTTTAGACCTGAGACGATGCTTTTTCATCCTTATTTTAGAATATAATAAATCCAAATATTCTGTTGGATATTAGATAAAGTGCTTATATGCTTGAAACAATAACGGTATGTGAATAGCAGCGTGGCGACTAGTTAGTTGAAGAAAAAGTAAGCGAATAAATAAGACAAAATTAAAACTATTGCACGTGGGTCTGCGTGGGACTGTGATTGGTCAGTCTGTTTTCATGTGCGACCCTGCCCCGCCCCAACACACTGAGTCAAACGTGACTGCGCCAACATGCCGGGAGTTTGTAGTTTTAATGAGCGTCAGCTCGAAAAATACAAAATGTGGAGAAATGGAGGAGAAATTCATATAGACTTCCTTAGAAAAATCAACCCAGCACACAACAATGTCTTTTGTTTTTTATTCTGAATAATACAATTTATAGTCAATAAAATAAATAAAACTTCATAGCACAGTGAGTGTGTTGTTAGTCTACTAAAGGTATATATAAATGCAAAAGAGTGCAAGAATAATGCAAAAGTATACAGAAATAACTGTGGTGTCTCCTCTGTTCAACGTTTTCGTCTTGACACCGATTAACTCATGGCAGGATGCCCCATAAACTTCTCACGGACCACGCTCTAACAAGAACGACAATATGAGATTATTACACCGATCACATAAATGTACACAAGAACTTTGGAATATTCACACAGTGACAAATTGTCTTTTAGCTGCACTTCACACCACATATACCTCATATACCTCATATACATATACCTCAACAAAACAGTCAAAATTACACGGAGAACACAAAGTTTTTCAGCATTGGTATCAGTCAAGACTTTGTGCTTTCTGGCCGCTCAAACTGTTCCCAGTGTCCCTCCTGCTTGGCAGGTGGAACTGACCCTGAACCTGCCTGTGCCTGGTTTAATAAAGTGAGTTCTGTGTCGACTGTGACTCGATTTCAAAAAAACAAAGCGGTTTATTGTGGGACTTGTTAAGTGATGGGATTGTAATGCAACCTTGATTAGAAATGTAGTAGAGTAAAAAGTTTTGCTTTGATTTGTACAATTCAAAGACAAATGTCCACGCATACTTTCTATATTTTCAGTAACACATTTATCTAAAATTATTTGTCAAGTCAGTGTGCTTATTTTAATTTCTTCTATTATAAATTCAGTTTTGGTTGTTTGTAAAATAATGCTAATAATATTTTTTTAAAAATGTGACTTTAAAAGTTCTAATAATTTTCAGTATTTATCTAGTTGTGCAAATATCAAATTTATCACAGCTGTAAGGTGCTTGAAAAACTTGAAGATTTACCTTAAAGGTGCTTGAAATGTGCTTAAATTTGACTTTTTAAACGTGTTTGAACCCTGTGTACGGCTTCTGTCCAAGCAGGTCAGCAGAGACCCAGATGCTGAGCTGTGGTTGGCAGATATCCAGGAAGGAGTGAGAAGAGCCAATCAGCAGAGTCAGACTGCTCTGAAGTGTAAGTAAGACGTTTACTATCTGAAGTGTATATAACGGTCATAAACCTGCTGACCCTGTGAAGCCCCAGTTTGCGTTGAGTTGTTGGAATGTTGGTGTTTGTGTTCCCTGACTGGTCACCTAATTGAGATCTCTAATCTTCCTTCTTAAAATAAGTATGAAAACATTTAGATAAGACAATGACTCTTTATTTAAAAAATTAGGCCTTGATGTATAATTGTTAACTTGAGCCATTAACTGTGGTTGAGGTATTATTTCCCTCACTACTTCTGTAGGATTCAACAGGGGAAGTTGGACCCAGGTGCTGCTAATCATCAGCCTTTAATTACTTAATCATCTGCAGACCCTTACAAAAGCAGAAGTTTTGGCAGTTTGCTGGTCTGGAGGATTCAGATGGGTGAAGACACAAACAGGGGTTTTAGAGAAGCAAATGTTGCTGCATGTTAACCTGGAAAGGGTCATTAAACTCTCTCTAAACAATTTGGAGTTTTCATGTTGTACAGTGAGAATTGTTCACAAATTGAAAGCCTTTAAAAGAAGCAGCTTACACCAAATGCAAAAAGAAAGGCAAGAGTGCAAAATAAAGAGCGCCTCTCCCACAGAAAACGGAGACTCTTATATTTTCATCAAACTATCCTTCATGTGACAACAAATCCTTTCCTCCAGTTTTTTTTATGATTATTGTTCTGAGAACTGCTCAGTTCTCGTAAACACACCAGGTACAGGGTCACACCGACCCTTACTCTGATCCCCACTCACACACACCCCGCCTCTGTCCCTGACAAACAACCCACAAGCAAAGTCCAGAACTGCACTGAACGTGTGCCATAAAGTCCACATCTCCCACATTCATGTGCAAAACAACTCATATATTATATTTGACATTGTATAGTATATGTTATATTATAGGTTAACAAATTATATTATATATTGACTACTACTCTTTCGGCTTTTCCCATTAGGGGTCGCCACAGCGAATCATCCGTTTCCACTTCACTCTATCCTGGGCATCTTCCTCTCTGACACCAGCTAACCTTATGTCCTCTGTTAGCACATCCATATATGTCCTCCTTGGTCGTCCTCTTGCCCTCTTGCCTGGCAGCTCCATCTCCAACATCCTTCTACCAATATATTCACTATCCCTCCTCTGTACATGTCCAAACCATCTCAATCTGGCCTCTCTGACTTTGTTGCTAACACAGGCAACGTGTGCTGTCCCTCTGATGAGCTCGTTTATTCTGTCCAACCTTGTCACTCCTAAGGAGAACCTCAACATCTTCATCTCTGCTGCTTCCATCTCTGCCTCTTGTCTCTTTCTCACTGCTACTGTCTCTAACCCATAGAGCAGAGCTGGTCTCACCACTGTCCTGTACAGCTTTCCTTTGAGTCTTGCTGACACTCTTTTGTCACACAACACTCCTGACACTTTGTCATCACAATGTCATCTGCAAACATCAATGTCCAGGGAGATTCCTGTCTGACCTCATCTGTCAACCTGTCCATCAGCATAGCAAACAAGAAGGGACTCAAAGCCGATCCTTGGTGTAGTCCCACCTCCACCTTGAATTTCTCTGTCTGACCTACGGCACATCTCACCACCATCATGCTTCTCTCATACATGTCCTGAACTACTCTGACGTACTTCTCTGCCACTCCCGACATCCTCATACAGTACCACAGCTCCTCCCTCGGCACCCTGTCATACGCCTTCTCTAAATCCACAAAGACACAATGCAGCTCCTTCTGACCATCTCTGTACTTTTACATCAACAACCTCAAAGCGAAAATGGCGTCAGTGGTGCTCTTACGGGGCATGAAACCATACTGCTGCTCACAAATCTCCACCTCCTTCCTAAGCCTGGCTTCCACTACTCTTTCCCACAGCTTCATTGTGTGGCTTTATCCCTCTGTAGTTGCTACAGTTCTGCGTGTCACCCTTGTTCTTAAAGATCGGCACCAGAACGCTTCTCCTCCATTCCTCAGGCATCTTCTCAGTCTCTAAAATCCTTTTAAACAGTCCTGTCAGAAACTTCACTGCTATCTCTCCTAGACACTTCCACACCTCCACAGGTACGTCATCAGGACCAACAGCCTTTCCGCTGTTCATCCTTTTCCGAGCCTTCCTCACCTCATCCTTTCTAATCTCTCCTATTTCCTGCTCCACAACATCCACATCTTCCTCCCTTCTTTCCCTGTCATTTTCCACATTCATCAGCTCCTCAAAATACCTCTTCCATCTTCTCTGCACATTCTCCTGGCTTGTTAGCACCTTTCCATCTCTGTCTTTAATCACCCTTATCTGTTGCACATCTTTCCCATCTCTATCTCTCTGTCTGGCTATCCTGTACAAGTCCTTCTCTCCTTCCTTCATGTCTAACCTGTCATACAGCTCATTGTAAGCTTTCTGTTTGGCCTTTGCCACCTCCCTCTTCACTCTGCGCTGCACTTCCTTGTACTCTTTTCTTTTCCTTTCTACATCCCACTTTCTTTTAGCTAACCTCTTCCTCTGGATGCAGTCCTGTACTTCCTCATTCCACCACCAAGTGTCTTTATCATCTTTCCTCTTACCAGATGACACACCAAGCACCTTCCTACCTGTTTCCCTGATTACCTCTGCTGTAGTTTCCCAGTCATCTGGAAGCTCTTCCTGGCCACACAAAGCCTGTCTCAACTTCTGCCTGAATTCCTCACAAGTTTCTTCATTCTTTAGCTTCCACCACTTGGTCTTCTTTTCTGACTTTCCTCTCTTCTTCTTCCTGACCACCAGAGTCATCTTACACACCACCATGCAGTGCTGTCTGGCTACACTCTCTCCTACCACCACTTTACAGTCACTAACCTCTCTCAAATGACCTCGTCTACATAGGATGTAGTCCACCTGTGTACTCCTACCTCCACTCTTGTATGTCAATCTGTGTTCCTCTCTCTTCTGGAAGTAAGTGTTAACTACAGCCATTTCCATCCTCTTAGCAAAGTCCACTACCATCTGTCCTTCTGGATTCCTGTCCTTTACACCAAACCTGCCCATCACCTCCTCATCACCCTGTTCCCCTCACATACATGCCCATTGAAGTCTGCTCCAACAACTACTCTCTCTCCTCTGGGGATACTCTCTACAACCTCATCAAACTCACTCCAGAATCTCTCTTTCTCTTCTAACTCACAGCCAACTTGTGGAGCATACCCACTGACTACGTTCACCATCACGCCTTCGATTTCTAGCTTTAGGCTCATCACCCTGTCTGGGACTCTTTTCACCTCTAGAACATTGTTCACAAACTCCCCCTTCAGGATCACTCCTACTCCGTTTCTCTTCCTATCCACACCATTGTAGAACAGTTTGTATCCTCCTCCAATACTACGTGCTTTGCTAGCCTTCCACCTCGTCTCCTGCACACACAGTACATCTACCTTCCTTCTCTCCATCATGTCTGCCAGCTCTCTACCTTTCCCTGTCATTGTGCCAACGTTAAGAGTCCCTACTCTCAGATCTAAGCCCCTGCCTTTCCCCTTCTCTCTCTGACCACGAACCCTTCTGCCTCCTCTCCTTCTTCGACCAACAGTAGTCCAATTTCCACCGGCACCCTGTAGGTTAACAGCACCGGTGGCGGTCGTTGTTGACCCGGGCCTCGACCGATCCGGTATGAAAGTGGTATGGATGACTCGCATTGTTGTACTTAGCAAAATTTTACGCCGGATGCCCTTCCTGACGCAACCCTCTCTATTTATCCGGGCTTGGGACTGGCACAGAAGTTACTGGTTTGCAACCCCTGTGGCTAGATTATATTATATATTGACTCTGATATGTAATTTCTAAATGCTACAAAACCAGTATTTCAGCAAAAAAGCCTTGTACCCACTGTCAAACACAGCAATACACTGGGCTTATGATTTGGGATTTTGCACATACAAGACCTGGACACCTCACAGTCACTGAGTCGACCAGGAACTCCTTTTTATACCAGAGGATTCTAGAGACAAATGTAAAGCCATCTGTCCAGCTTGCAACAGGACAATGATCCAAAGCAGAGCAGTAAATATACATCAAAATGTTTTGCCCACATGTGTTTTTTCTTTTTTGTTTGTTTTTGTTAAATATTGGAAAAGAGAAAAAAGCTGTAGCTTTAAAACCAACTGGTTTTCAAATGAATCAAATGATTCATTTGAACATCTGGGTGAAGGACTCTGCCAGAACCTATGATTGCTGATCTCCTTCATGGCCGAGAGAGTGACAGTACTGCTGCACAGTATAGTGCAACAAAAAAAGGCATTTAAGTCTGAACATTTTAAGAGTGTTTTTCTCTGATTGTCTGAAGAAGCAATCATTGTTTAAAGAAACACTTTTTGCTAAATCAAATCACATGTATACAGTGCCAATGGTTTATCACACCCTGTCCCTGTGTGTCCCTGTGCAGTGTGTCTGTCTTTGGCTGCAGTGAACCAGGCTGTGAAGGAGAACAAAGTCAGCCAGTCTCTGCGGGTTCTGTCTCTACCAGAGCTGCAGCTGCAGGGACTCATCTCTAACTGTGCTGCAGATTATCAGAGAGAACTCAGAGCTTTGCTCTTACACCGGATTCATAAAGGTAACTGACTGCCCGGAGCTACTGTAAGAGCTGGGCCATTCGGGTGTAACATTAACTGTAACTGACTGAAAACCTTGAATCCAAAACACACTTAGTGTCTAAATGGAGCCAGAAACTTGTGTTTAAAACATGTTGACACTGACTTACACTCTAAAGCTCACTGAGACATGTCTGTGTGCAGGAGACAACAGAAGTCCTTGGGTTCGAATCCTACTGGAGGACGAATCCTTCTATCACTTTCACCTGAACAGACTGGAGGGAAGCTGGGAGAGACCAGATGCATTCACACACAACAGCGTGTTCATTGATCAGCACGAGATCCAGGTGAGCCACGCCTGATAAGAGTTGACAAGTAAAGGGGCAGAGGTTGTGGGTCTGTACAACACGTACAGTAACAACTGAGAATACGTATCTGTTAGAAAAAAAATAGATCTGTGTCTTGTCTCCCTGTCCGTGATTGGCCAGCAGCAGTAATGTAGTGTGATGTCATCTCTCACCTGCAGGAGGTCATTAGTAACGTTTCAGGGGCGTACAGTCGCAGCATCCTTTGGAGGAGCAGTAAATCCCTCATTGTTCGCCTCCAGGCTCTGTTTCGAGGCTTCCTACTCAGACAGCAGCTGGAGACTCGACGGTGTTACCTAAGCAGTCAGACACCTTCTGTCATCGTCATCCAGGTAAGAACACAACTGCGTGTGCAGGAGGATTTGTATTGAGTCAGATTATCAGTTATTGAATACTGTTTGTGTTTCAGTCTCACTGGAGGAGGTTTGTCCAGCAGAAGACATACAGACAACGGCTGCAGTTTCTCTACATGAACTGGAGAGCTGTGGTTAAGGTCATCTTGTCATTTTATTCTCTGTTAATTGGTTGGTTAGTTGATATCATGTCCATGTTGACTCCAGATATATGTAAAGAAATGTTTTATGTCGACCTCAGCAGATGAAATGTTTCTTTCCTTTTCATCCGAGACATTTCAATAACAATAATATATTTCTTTGAACAGATCCAGTCTGTAGTAAAGATGTGGTTAGCAAGGAGAAACTATCAAGCCCGACTGAGTTTCTTCAGATCTAACGTGAGTAATGATGTCTGTCGTCTTTGTCCACGTGATGGGACAGGCTGGTCTTGATGGGTTTTTGTTTTTTTTTCCCTTCCCCTCCCATATGAATAACTAATTTATTTCTTCTGAAATTGCTGTTTTTGTGTTTTTTTTGGGGAGTAAGTTCAGTATTTTGGACATTTGTGGGATGTACTTTAATATTAATGGATTTAATTTAGACCTGAAGATAAATTTCAGTTGTTAAGCTGTTCCCAATATTTGTCATGACCCTCTGTTTACTGCTTTTTCCCACTTCCTTAAGTGTCTGAAAGTTTCTAAAAACTAAACTTAAAACCAGCGATTTAAGGAAACCTCTGAAAATAATTTAGGGCTGCCACCTAAAGCTAACAATATATGAGTGTAAGAAATCAGTAAAGAAGGAGAGGCAGAAATGGTGATTTAAAAACACAGAGAAATGCTAATTTGGATAGAGCTAAGCTCAGTTTCACTCTAGCTAAACTACATAACCATAGCACCATATTCAGTAAACAGACATTATTCAAAAATAAATGAACGGCCCTTCGTGTGTCTGTGTGACTGTAAATGTGTGGATCCACAGGTGGGTGCCGTTATAAAGATCCAGGCCTTCTTCAGAGCCAGCAGAGCCAGAGTCCAGTACAGGATGCTGGGTAAGGAGTGCTTCTATGATTGTGACCTTTGAAGCGTCACTAACGTCATCAAGGTGTTTTTGTTAAGTAGCTGAATTATCAGGGACTGTGAGTCATTAATCGTCCCTCCATGCCTGTGTCAGTGCACTCGGACCTGCCCCCTCTGTCTGTGGTCAGAAAGTTTGCTCACTTGCTTGACCTGGGTGACAGTGACATCAAAGAGGAGGCAGAGCTTCTGCGTTTAAGGGAGGAGGTGGTGAGAAGCATCCGCTTCAGTCGCCAGCTGGAGGCAGACCTGGACCTCATGGACCTGAAGATTGGCCTGCTGGTTCGCAACAGAGCCACATTGCAGGTACGAACAGAGATGGTATACCGGATGAATCAATACACACTGAAAGGTGGGGATATTCAATCAGTCAGAGTCTCTCAGGAATCAGCTTCCTCGAGTACAGAAACGTGATCCATGTTTTTTTTGTTTGTTTTTTTTTTCTTTTTGATCGTTCCGTGTTAATGAAATTATCTTTCTGTGCAGGAAGTGGTGTCTCAATCTAAGAAACTGACAAAGAAGAACAAAGAGCAACTGTCAGACATGATGGATGTGGAGAGAGGTAAAGGACTAAAGGCTCTGAGCCGAGAGCGGCGAGAGAGACTGGAGGCGTATCAGCATCTGTTCTACCTGCTGCAGGTAAGATTGCATATATGTTTGTTTACTTTTTGTTAATTCTAGAAATTGTCTCCAATAGCCTTCCACAAATGGGAAGTAAATACTGTTCTTAGATTCAGTTTGAACAATGATTCTGACAAACTGGCAACTTTATAGATTATTAGGTAAAATGTGTTCTCTGCATATTTCAGCAGTTTAACACAGCTCAGTACTGCTCAACACATAACAGCTTTTTTGTTTAACTGCAGTGTTTGTGTGTCTATCTGTGTGTCTCAGACGCAGCCTCTGTACTTGGCTCAGCTGATTTTCTTGATGCCTCAGAGTCGCTCCACTTCCTTTATGGAGATGCTGGTGTTCAGTTTGTTTAACTATGGTTCGGATCACAGGGAGGCCTTCCTGCTGCTGCAGCTCTTCACCGAGGCACTCCGATACGAAATCAGGTAATACACAAAGATACTGTATGTGAATGTACTATATATATTGTGTTCTATATTTTACACACAGTTATCAACAATAATGTGCAGTACTACAAAGTAAAAAGGTTGCTGCATGTCTTAAAATCAGATTGTCCATCTGTTTTTAGGAGAAGCCTCACATTATGTTAACTTAAAGGGCGACTATGCTAATTTGTAACTTGTATGACCTATGATTTGAGGAATTAAGTATAAAATGATGCTTCTGAACTTTTGCCTGCCATTTCTTTATTCATGTTTTCATGTTCCTTCTCTGAAAAACACTTCAGATTACATCAGTTGGAGGAGTTGTTCATGTTTATGAGGTTAAATGATGACATCCAGAGGAGTCCTGTGCACAGCCTCTGTATAATGAGCACTGAGTGTATCACATGGAAGTTCGTCCAGCATGGTGCCGTTCTTTGTGGATTGTTGTCAGACTCTCCTGTGTTCGTTGCTAGCTGTTTCACATCTACTGTATCAGCTCTACTTGTACATGCGACTGTGGTGCAGTTGTTGGTTTAATCCCTGGCCCCTCGGGTCACAAGTCAAAGTGTCCTTGAGCAAGTACTTAGTTGCCCCTGATGAGTGTTGGCCAGCTGCACAGCAGCTCCTCTGTTGTGTATTAGTGTGTGTGAGATTGTGAGTGCGAATGGGTAAATAAAAAGCGTGTATATAAGTGCAGACCATTTACCATATTGGTAAAAGTAGTCAGATCATCAACTCGAGTTCTTTCTTAGAGGTGCCAAAGGTCAAATACAAACGCTGAAGTGATGGTACTTTTTCTGTGTTAAGTTATAAAACAGTTTACCACCTGAATGTAAGGGCAGACTCGAACCTGTTCGCTTTTAAATCGTTGCTTAAAGCTTATTTATTCTCCTTGACTTTTACGTCATAGTACACTTCTCTTGATGTTGTCATCTGGTGGCATTTTCCAATTAGAACCAAAGAGATATTTTAGAAGAGTTTTCTGCTCTTTGCTTTTGTGCTGACATAATTTGGCACAGAGTTGATGTATAAGAAAGTCTGTGTTGTTATTCAGGGTTTTGAAAAAATAGCAAAGGCCTAGACTCACACAGACTCTGTGACTTTGTCCCTCTGTCTCTGCAATGTCAGACTGAAGGTAGACCAGCCTCAGGATGTGGTCATGGGAAACCCCACTGTCATCAAGATGTTGGTGAACTTCTACCGTAACGCACATGGCCACAATGCCCTGCGGGAGTCTTTGGGTTCCGCTCTGCAGGAAGTCCTGCTGGATCGGAACCTTAGCATCAGGACTGACCCATTGGATGTCTACAAGACCTGGATTAACCAGACAGAGACCCAGACTGGACACAAGAGGTCTTAACAGGAAGAACCCTATATGAAACACAATCATCAGAACCTGCATCGTTTTGAGTTTCACCTGACTGTCTGTCTCACCTCCAGCTCTCTGCCCTATGAGGTTTCTCCTAAAGATGCTCTGTCTCACCCTGAGGTTCAGAGGCGCATCGACATTGCCATCATCAACCTGAAGAACCTGACGGACCGTGTCCTCAAGGCCATCACCTCTAACCTGCACAAACTGCCGTATGTCTCCACCAGTTTACCCCCCCAAACTAGAATAGGTCTCCACCCATTTGTTATTTAAATTGTTATTATTTAATGTCTTTTTCTGTGCTGTAGTTATGGTTTGCGATACTCAGCAAAGGTTCTCAGAGATGCCCTGAAGACAAAGTTTCCTGATGCCAGTGAAGATGAACTCTACAAGGTAAACACCAGATTTTTACTGCTCCGAAACTTTTCTGCCTTTGGACTAATTAACACTGGGATTTTGTCTAAAATGTAAACATGTATCAACTTCAAGAAACTTTGGAGTTACAGCTTCAAAATTCCTCCAATAGGTCATTACAGTAAAATCGAAAAGATCTTTCCCTTTTTACATTTTTAATCCATAAAACCTAAAATTTTAAATAATTAAACATGAATAATACCTTTTGTCATGTATATATATAATTATAATTGTAATAAGCAGTCTGGCTTCATAAGTGTTAATTTTTATTCAATATACAAAGTCCCATTGTCATATATTGAGCCTATGTGAACCCCTACTTTTGGTCCAGATCAGTTCTCACCTGATATTTTAAGTTTTCAAAGCTGAGTATTTCTATTAGGCATTTGACAGATATTTTTATCCAAAGCTGCAAAACATATTTTAAAAAACACAGGAAGTTAGTGTCTTCAACAACTGTTTTAGTATCAGCAGTGAGGCCACTAAGTCTGTAGCTCGTTCCACTGTTGTGTTTTGTTTGGGATCTGTGACTTGACCACTCTGGTTAAGAGTCCAAGCTTGGAACCGGATGTGGTTTTGTTTATATCTAAATTGTAAACGAACATAACTGTTAAGAGCTTTTTGTGATTTAAGCAGCATTGTCTTTTTGAAAGTTATCTAATGTGCATGTTAAATGTTATATTATTTGGGGGGGGCACTTCCTGTGTAAAATGAACACAGACACTGACAGAAGATGTGACCCTGTCTCTGCTCCTACAGATAGTTGGGAATCTGGTCTACTATCGTTACATGAACCCGGCCATTGTTGCTCCTGATGGTTTCGATGTAATTGATCGATCTGTGGGCTCCAGCCTACAGCCAGAGCAGCGCCACATCCTGGGGTCCATTGCACGTGTGCTGCAGCATGCCGCCGCCAACAAACATTTCCACGGAGATGGATACCACATCCGAGCTCTGAACCAGTACATCAGCCAGACCCATAACAAGTTCAGGTCAGAGTTTAAAGCTTATCTGGGGTCCATGGTGCATAAAGGTCATTGAAAACAGCAAGAGTCAGTCCATCAGATGTTAGGGGTTATTCAGTCTTTTATTTGCAGTCATATAAAACTTATTTGAGAGTGAAACCTTGGTTTTGCAACCCCCCCCCCTCAAAAATTAACATGAAAAAACATTTTGAAACCAAAATTGAGAAATTAAAATAAAAAAAATAAATAAACGGAGAAAAACTATTTCAAACAAAACAGTAATTTAAAACATTTTCATTTGTTTGCATTTTTTTACACATCTGGTTTATCTACTCTAGGCTCTCTAGTCACAGGTTTCAGTGATTCTTTATGACAACACAGTAAGAGGCCTGTGGACTGGTACTGCCTCTCTGTTGGTTGTGTTCTGTTAGCAGCGGATGTCAGGTATCTGTCTCTTGGACGGCGTTAATGTAAAAGCAGTTGGTGTTTAACAGGAAGTTCCTGCTAAACGTCTGTGATGTCCCTGAACCAGAAGACAGATTCAGCATGGACGAGTTTTCAGAGCTGCTCATCGTTCACAGGCCGGTCATCTACATCTCACTCAGTGAGCTGCTCAACACGCACAAGGTCAGAGAGCCCAGAACCTGGATCCTCATTCTGAACCAGGTCCTCAAACAGGAGACACCATGTCTACAGGCGTTCTCACTGTTTGTTTGTGTTTATTCAGTTATTGCTGCAACATCAGGACGTTTTGTGTCCAGATCCATCTGACCCCCTAAGAGTGCTGCTGAACGACCTGGGATCTGTCCCCAGTCTGCAGGAGCTCACTGGTACTGTAGCTGATACTGCTCATAAACTACTAACAACTGCTGATATTACTGAATACTACTGCTGATATTTTTGGCCGCTTTCAACCTTCATCAGGATCGACTTGAATTTGATTCTGTTCTCCAGGAGACTCTTCGTCAGGATCAGAGCCAGGGCCAGAGTCTAGTAAGATAGAGGTTTCTCTGACTCTCACCAACAAATTTGACATTTTTAACGACTCTGACGACAAACCAGACACCAGAGGACTGCTGTTAAGGTAGCTCTGCCCGTTAGTCTCACCTGCTCAGGTGGCTCTGCCCCTTAGTCTCACCTGCTCAGGTGGCTTAGCTTAATATAACCTTGTCTGTGTTTCAGCACAAAGCAAATGATCATTGACATCATCAGGACCCAACCAGGTGATTCCCTGAGGGATATCCTTAGAAAATCCACCTCACCTGACCAGGTACACAGTGTTAGACTTCTCTATGGTTAAGATCTTCCTTGATTGGGCTGTATCCTACCGCAGTGTAATGTTTTACAATCTAATGTAAAAACCAGTAAGTAAAGTTTAGGTTTGGTGTATATGTGTGTGTGTGTATGTGTATATATGTATGTGTGTATATACGTATATGTGTGTGTGTGTGTGTGTGTGTGTATATATGTATATATATATATATATATATATATATATGTATGTATGTATGTATGTATGTATGTATGTATGTATGTATGTATGTATGTATGTATGTATGTATATGTATGTATGTATGTATGTATGTATGTATGTATACATATATGTATACATATATATATACATATATATATACATATATATATATATATATATATATATATATATATATATATATATACCTCCTCGATGGAGTCCAATGTGCAGCCCAGGACAGAGCCAGCTCTCTTAACCAGCTTGTTAAGTCTCTTCCTGTCTCTGTCCGTGCTGCTCCCAGCCCAGCACACAACACCATAGAGGACTACTGAGGCCACCACAGTGTCGTAAAAAGTCCGTAACAGCTCCCTGCACACACCAATGGACCTCAGTCTCCTCAGCAGGTGGAGGCGACTCTGGCCCTTTCTGTTCAGAGAGTCTGTGTTGTTTGTCCAGTCCAGTTTTTGTTTAGGTGGACACCCAGGTATATTTAAAGGTGTCCACAATTTCAATGTGTGAGCCCCGGATGCTCACCGGTGTGTGTGGTGGAGGGTTTCGTCTGAAGTTAAGCACTAACTCCTTTGTCTTGCTGGTGTTCAGGAACAAATAATTGTTCTCACACAAGTCCACAAAGTCTGCGATGACTTTACCTATACACATACACACACACACACACATATATACACATATATATACACACACACACACACACACAGCCCTTGGCATTTCTCAAGCTTCTTGTGTTCCTTCTTGTTGATGTTGCTAAATCTATCATTATGTCCTTTTCCTCCTGTTTGTTCAAAACTGCCTTTCAGTCCGTATCTGAAAGTCCTACAGGATTTTAACTCTCCCATTTTTAATCACCTTTGGATATGTGCCTCATTTTGACTTTTGGACTTCCAGCCCATATTTGCCACAGATGTTTCTGTACATTATAGCAGCCACTTGGTTATGATGTTCAATGTATGGCCTGTCTGCTAACATCATGCACCCTGTTGTTATGTGCTGGATTTTCTCAGGGGCCTCTTTACACAAGCTGCCTGGTCTGTTAGTCCCCGGGCTCTATTGATCTTGCACTCAGAGCCTGCTCCTGTGCTGCTAGGATTAGTGTCCCTGTGCTGTCTTTCAGTGCAGCTTTTTCCAGCCACTGTTAGGATTTTTCGATACCAGCCACTTCCTCTTTCTGACCGTGGTACCTACCGTCCAGGGGTTTGTCCTATCATCAAGGCTCGTGCTTTCCTTCCCTTGCTTCTCTGGTTTCTGCTGCCTGAGTTAAACTGATCAAGCATAACATTAGGATCACCTGTGCAGCTTAATGCCATCTGCATCATCCAACAAAGTGGCCTAAACAAATGAATATGACACTATTCTGTGTCTACAGCTGTGTTTGTGTCCTGCAGAGCACAAAACAAAGGCATAATGAAAACTTTATTATCTTCGAGATAAGTTCCAGTGAAATATTTCATTTAACCCATCCCCCTGAGGGGAGCAGTGGGCAGCCTCTAGTGCTTAGATAGTCCACAGTACTGCCTTTAGAATTTTAATGTTTATTAAAATACAAACCAGTGCTTATGCTCAAAATTCAGACAGCATTAGCATACAGCAATACTTACAGTCAGGCTTTAGAAGAATAAAACAGAACCATGTTCTATTGACGGTGATGGTGAGAAAGATATGTGGACATCTTGTAGCCTTATTTTGTAATTAGCACTTGATTAATTTCTGTGCGACCAGAGATAAATTCCTAAATTTACTTTTATTTAAAAATAAAGCCTAAGAACCAAACTGGTCCATGCAAAACCCAAAACATTTGCTCTCAAACAGGAAGCGTGCCACAATTGGCTGATTGAGCAGCGAGCTCGGCAGGATGCCTGTACACCAGAGAAGATGAAAAGGAACCAGTCACTGGTTGCCAACAGCAAACTAAATCTGGAGGAGAAAAAAAGGAAGATCTTGAGAACTATTCGTCGTCTGGAGGGACTCGGAGTGCTGAGAGCGCCTGAGAGTGAAAACCAGATCCTGCAGATGATCGCCAAGGTGATGTTAACATGCAAACGCACAGCTTTTCATCACTTATAGAGATCATAATAATTTACAGCTGTCTCTTGGAGAGTGAGTCTCAGCACTGAATCACAAAGACAAAACAAAATATTTGTTGGACTAAAGCTGGTCCTTTTTTTTTTTTTTTAAAACACATACAGTGTAATGTTCTCTTCAATTGCTCACTGACTATCTAATAACACACCTTAACAGGACATCTGCCAGCAGCGTCTGCATCGTCAGCGCCGGGGAGTAGCACTTCTGAAGCTCCGTCAGACTCTTCACAGACTGCAGGTGAAGAGCAGCTTTCAGAGTGAACAAGTGGACTACTACAGACATTACATCGCTTCATGTCTGGACAACCTCACCAAAAATAGGTACAGGTGGACCATGCTATGATCTCAGTGGCTGTGGCTTAGCATCACAGGGGGTTCAAACTTTGCTTGTATTGCAGTAAGCCTACCAATAAGAAGACAGCAGAGAGCAGAGGGAAGAAGCTTCCTGCTCTGAGTTACAGCGCTGCCCGGCTGCAGGAGAAGGGAGTTCTCTTAGAGATCGAGGACCTGCCCTCCACCCAGTCAGAATCTTTCTATTTTTTAATAACGTTAAGACCTTAACTCTGAATGTATTTCCTCGAAACACATTTTGCATAAATGTAATTTCTGTAAAATGAGTATTGAAATTTTTTACATAAGCATTGCACATTTTAAATTTGGAAAAAAAAGTTTATACTCATTTTAGCTACGGGTTGTAAACTTGTTGTATTTTTATGCAGGTTTAAGAACGTGGTGTTTGACATTGTTCCTGGATCTGATAGAGGAAGTTTCAGTGTCAAAGCTCGATTCCTTGGAGTAGAAATGGAAGAATTCTTACTTGAATACCAGGTATGAACCAGGCTAAATACTGAGGTTGATACAGATAAGAAACCTGGCATAGCAGGCCTGGGTGTTTAGCATGTGTCGCATGTGTTGCAGGACCTGCTTCAGCTGCAGTATGAAGGTGTCGCTGTGATGAAGATGTTTGATAAAGCAAAGGTGAACGTCAACCTGCTCATCTTCCTGCTCAACAAAAAATTCTTCAAGAAATGAACCGAGAGATGCTCTCACCTTACACTCCTATCTCTGTTTTTATATTGTATTATATTATTCTTTTTTTTTTATAGGTCCTTATCCTACGGTCTGAGGCATCATTTCATGCTTCTGTTTATAATCACGGAAACTAAGCTTTTACCGCTCATGTCAGAAAATCAGTTATTTAACATTTTAATATTTTAAAGATTGAGCAAATAAATTGCAAAAACTAAACATATAATTTCTGCATAAAGTAAAGCACCTGCACTACATTCTCATATCTGAAGTCCCCCTCTTGATCTTTATAAGTCACTAAAATTTTAAGAGTGAGACAGTTTCCTCACATTTCAGTCTGTGTTGATTTAACTTTGTGTGTTTGCATTGTCCTCCAGCTCTACATCTTTGTCTGACTCACCCAGAGGGAATTTGATCTGTGTATTGATCTGATTAATTCACAGATTTTGTTTGTTGCTGAAATCTCTAGTTTTACTCACTCTAGCAAATAAACTCAGCTCTTTGTCATCTGCAGAAACAGCTACTATATAACTCTGAATATTTATATTTTCTTTCTCTTGATCTCTCTTGATCTTGTTGACTTAAAGACAGACTTCATTCTGTTTTTCACAAATAAACTGTATTAAAATAACACTTTTATTTGCAGTTGATTAAGTCTGGAGTTGTTGCAGCTGGAATCAATTTATTGATCAAAAGCAAATATTTTTATTATTTAAATTAAAAAAACATGTTATTAGTCAGAGTTTAGTCATACTTGAAAATATTGAATCATTGTAATTTTATTATTAAAATGTGAAGTCAGGTGAATTTTAGATGTCTTTTGTCTCAGACTCAATGTGATTAGAAAACTAAGGATGCTTGTACATCTGTTTCAGCATAGAGATTAGATGCAAACAAAAATAAGGTGATTACTGTTTGAAACCAGTTACTGCACCTTGATGTACTGGTTATACTAGACAAACGGATTATAGTGAGCCCAGACTGGAACTGACGGTTCCTAATTAAGAACAGGTTGCGGGTGGGGCCTCAGCTGAAGATGCTAGTGTACTCTGGATGTTTCTGTAAACAAAAAAAGATGCAGGAAAAAAAGAACTGGTTAATAGAGTCAGTCACATAACCGCACATGTGAGGAGTGGATGGGGCTGTCTGCATAGGTGTCGCTTGGTATGGTCTCTAGAATCACTAAAGTGTTGCCATAGAATTGGCTGGTGATGGTGAGTGGCTGCTAAACCTCAAGTACAGGTGTGAAGGGGAAGTGGGCCCTACAAGGATCAGTAAAATTGGTGAATTGATGTTCAAATTTATGATCATTTGACACCTGAGGAAAGGGACAGAGAGGGAGAAGGACAACTACGGGAAAAACAAGAGACAGAGTTGATGTCCTACAGGGGTGACATAAATGTGGGCGGAGAGGAGGAAAGTGTCTCAGTGCATCAGGGGTTGGTCCCCCCAGCAGTCTGAGCCTATAGCAGCAGGACTAGAACTAACTAAAAGGTTTTGAGCCTCTTAAAATTAAAATTTGAAGTCTTAAAAATAGAGAGGGTGTTCCACAGGAGAGGAGATTGATAGCTAAAGGCTCTGCCTCCCATTCTGGGAAAAACAAGTAGGCCTGCATTCTGAGACCGAAGTGGTCTATTAGGATGATCTGGTACTTGGAGATCTTTGAGGTAGAATGGGGAAATAAGTAAGAAGAAGGGTTGTAAATTCTGTTCTACATTTAATGGGAAGCCATTGAAGAGAAGCTAATGAAGGTGAAATATGATCTCTCTTACCAATTCCAGTCAGTAATCTTGCTGCAGAAGTTTTGATTAATTGAATGTTTTTTATAGGGTTACTGGGGCAGCCTGAAAATAGAGAATTACAGTAGTCCAATCTAGAAGGAACAAAGAAATGAACCAGTTTTTCAGCATCGCTTTGAGACAGGATGCTCCTAATTTTGGCAATGTTCCGTAGGTGGAAGAAGGCCGTTCCAGAGAGTTGTTTTATGTGTGAGGTAAATGACAAATCCTGGTCAAAAGTGACTCTGAGATTCCTTGCAGTACTACTGGGGGCCAGAGTTATGTCGTCTAAAGTAGCGATATGGTTGGAAAACATGTCTGAGATTTTTAGGCCCAAACACAATAACTTCAGTTTTATCAGAGTTTAGAAGAAGGAAAATAAATAAACTTTTGCATCACTTTTTCTGTATAAAGATGAAAGCTAAATCCTGACTGAAAGTCTTCAAACAGGTTGTTTCTTTGCAGGTTGTCGCATTATTGCTTTGCATCCTTTAAGGATTTTAGAAATAAATGGGAGATCAAGAAAAGTTTTTTTAAGTAGAGATTTGATTACACCTATTTTATAGGCTTTTGATACATAGCTTGTTTCTGTTTTGTGTTGTCTGCTTTAAGTTGCGGGTTTGCGAGCGATACTATGGATATCGCTTTAATTTTGTTCAGTGTTTTCAGATAAGCACCTATCGTAGTGTTTTTTTTTCTAACTGCTGTATTGTCCATTAAAGTAAATTCAAATGTTATTACAAAATGGTCAGACAAAACAGAATTATAAGGAAATACTGTTAAATTATTAGTTTCAATGCCTTATGTAAGGACAAGGTCTAGGGTGTGACGAAAACAATGAGTGGATTCATTTACATTTTGAGAAAAAACCATTGAATCTAATAATGAAGTAAATGCCGTGTTGAGGGAGTTACTGTCAGCATCTACATGAAAATTGTCTGCACGAAGCACTAAGTCGGCTAGAAAATCTAAGAATTCAATCAAAAATTCAGTCAGGGAACATACACAGTCTTTATAGGTATATGGGAGTTGTGGGGGGGTGACGGCGTTAAGGACACTGCAGAGAGGCGTGTAGGACTGAATCTCTGCGTCCTAGGCTCAACTCTGGATTGTCAAACTTTTGGTTGTCTAATAAAATCAACCATATTTTCAGATGAGACAGTGGCACCATCCAAAGTAGGATGGATGCCATCTCCTCTGATCAGCCTTGGTTTTCCTCAAAAACGTTTCCAGTTGTCTATGTAGCCCACATCGTTTGCTGGACACCACCTAGACAGCCAGCGGTTGAATGACGACATGTGGCTATACATGTCGTCACTGATCCGATTTGGCAGGGGTCCAGAGAAAACTACGGAGTCCGATATTGTCTTTGCAAAGTTACACACCGATTCAATATTCGTTTTAGTGACCTCCGATTTGCGTAATCGGGCGTCATTTGTTCCTGCATGAATAATAATCTTACTGTATCTACGTTTATCCTTAGACAGGAGTTTCAAATAGGATTCGATGTCGCTCGCTCTGGGCCCAGGGTAACATTGGACTATGGCCGCTGGCATCTCTAACTTCACGTTTCTTCAGAGTTTGTTCCTCAGCTGGTGTGTCGCTGAGTGGAGAAAATCGATTAGAAACGTAAACCGGCTGGTGGTGAACCTCGGGTGTCTGCTTAGCATTAGATCTCTTATGAATCGTCACCCAACCAGCTCGGCTTCATGGCTGTTCGGGTACTGCCGGGGGACAGCTAACAGGGCCTACGCTAGGTATACTAGGTTGGTCCGCACGAGCTACCAATTTCTTTCCAAGTGCTTCCCATTCCGAGAGCCTCACCTCCAAAGCTGCAAAAGACTTACATTTATTACAAGTGCCATTATCACTAAAGGACGCCAAGGAAAAACCAAACATGTGACACACTGAGCAAGTCAAAGGAGAGATTGAAGGAGACAGAGAAACCATTGCTAAGTGCTAGGCTGGAGAAGCTAAGATCGGTTAAATGTAGTTAGCATTAGCTAGTTTTTCCCAAGTGATAGTTCATAGTTAGTTAATTCCAGAATGGTGGAATAGGCTCCAAACTCTACACATCCAGCCGCCTCACTGATATTGAGTTGCTGACACCTTCATAGTCTCCTCGCTAACTCGATGAACTGAACTGACTTTCAGAGCTTAGCATCAGTGAAATGTGTTTGTTACTCACCCCGACCACCACTGTTCGTCCTCTGTCGCCTGCAGGGTTTATGGGTCTTGTCCTCGGAGGTGGAGGTGTTGGTAAAATGGTCGCATTGTTTGGTTGAACCTGTGTCATGACCACCACATTGCTGTTCGTCTGAGTTTAGATGAGTGAACCTACTGCCTGATAATTCAGCTCTGTGTTAATTTTTGAGCAGAGCAACAGTTGATTCCTCTTTAGACACATCTTAGAAGGAGGTCAGTGCAGTGCAAGATCTCATCATCTGTGACCAGAAATATTTCCAAGAATTCAATTAAATAATAAAAGAATGTGGAGAACTTTGTCACTGTCTTATCATGTGCTGATGTTACTTCCAACAAAGATCTATGTAGTAGTTAAAGGCTCAGTTCACCTGAATAACAACAAACCCTTTGTTATATCATCATCCACAGGTGCACGTTTCATATGTTCGAGTGAACAAACACAGGGATCTCAGTTCACTTGTGGATCAAGTGTGAAGTGTTCAGGATGATGTAGAACCAGAACATCTCTAAAATCAATTTGTTTAGTTTGCTCACTTCTTTACCGGAATCAGAATATGCTCTGAATCTAATTAGTAAACACTGATGATACTGTATTTAGTTTAAGTAGTTTGATTCTGTAAAGTAACTGTAGGTATCAGATCAGTGTAGTTCAGCAACATTCCAATATTTACTTTTCGAACGTGAAGTGAAGTCGTTAGTGTACAACTGAGTCAATATTTTACTAATTTATTTTAAAATCTGACACCTGTCAACACAAACACCTTATCATGCCTCCTGTGTTATATGAATATCAGGTTCATGTTTTCACTTTTTAATTCGAAAATAAATGAATTTTTTTTCTGGTTAGTATGTTATACCAATGCTCCACCTGCTTAGGTCACATGTTGCAGGTGCACACACTCACTGAGTGTGAGTGGTTTACTCACCCAGGTCAGATTTTAAAATGAACCACTCCTTAGAGACCATGTGCAAAGTGCTGAAGTTATCTTGAATTTTCCTCTCTATACCTGAGCAATAGCTGGTAAGTCCAATTTCACACCAGGACCTCTACAAGGTCTCAGACCACCTGCAGGTTTACAGATGTTTCAGTGTTTGCTCAGTCAGCTTTTGATGTGTGCATATAAGAATGTGTTTATTGTGTCACCATGCATCAGACTCATGACAATGTTAATGTCAAAGTCAAATGTCAACAGTTGACCACTGTTTCTGTCAGTGTTGAGATGAGTCTTCATTCTCTTTTTCATTATTATTCATCCACAGGTTTAAGATTTTTCTGATTAGTGTAATTTCTAAGTTAACTGTAGGGCAGTCTTGGATAGTCCAGTGACCCTGCCAAATAAACTAATAAAAAGATTTTCTGCTTTTTCTGTTTTTGGTTTAAACAGTTTTGAAGCCCTGTGATGCCAATTTGACAGATTAGGATCCAGTTAACCACACCAATAATCCTGGTTTGGAGCTCTGTGCTTTACTAAGTCTTTTTTTTTTCATCTGAAAAAAAAAAAAAAAAATTTCAACCCTCAGGTATTGCCTTCAGGAGCTTTCCTCAAAACACAGAAACCATTGTGTAAACAGAGGTAAATCTCAGAATAAAAAATACTCAGGACTCAACACTTTTTGCTTTTAGTTAGCAAATTATTGAGCAAAGATGACAGATCAAGTTGAAACTGTAGTGTTAGACATTAAATGTTTTATTCCACAGAGTAACAATCGAAGAAAACACAGAAAAATAAAAAGAAATTAAATTTTGAGACATTTATATCAGCTGAAAGATTAAAAAAATACTCTGTTTAAACTTCAAGTATCTCCAACAACAAGGTCCAGTTTACACCAGTGTGATCCAATTTAAACCAAACATTTTGATCTACTTGGAGAATAGACTTACCTGGAGGAGACACATTCAGTGAATCTCCTAGGTCAGAGCTTCTGACTGATTAACCTGAATCTCAAATGTTGGTTCTTGGGAAACTTTATGTTCCGACAGCACACTATGTGGGGTCCTCAGGATCCTTGACATGTTTTTATCAGTGTCTGTAGAAACAGTTAGTCTCAGTACCATGTCGAGTCCCTCAGGGAGTTCTCCTGGGGCCTCTGATCTTCCCATTTCTTTCATCTTCAGAGTCAGAGGTTTCAGACAAATACAGTTTCACATCTGGGATCTGCTCAAAGACAGTAAGCTATTATTAAGAGAGTAGTTATTTAAACCTGCTGTGTGAGTAGATTCCCTCTTTACAGATGGAGGATTTGCAGTTATTCTTGTTTCATTATTTTTGAGGACTTGTTTAGAGTCACAACTTGAGGACTGGTGAAACTAACTGTCTCCTGGATCTGATTATAGAGCAGAAAATGTGGAACTTTTCCTTTGACCCTCAGAACAAGACACAGCTTCAAGACTGACGTTACAGTACAGATGGATCTTTACAGTATTTACAAGTTCACATGACTTCTTTGGAAATTGATTCAGTTTGACTTGACTCATCACGAACATCAGCTCAGTGTTCTGAACTCACTGACTTATCATGCGATAATGCTACTGCCAACAAAGATCTATGTAATAGTTAAAGGCTCAGTTCACCAAAATAACAACAAACCCTTTGTTATATCATCATCCACAGGTGCACGTTTCACATGTTCGAGGGAACAAACACAGGGGTCTCAGTTCACTTGTGGATCAAGTGTGAAGTGTTTAGGATGCAGAGGTAGAACCAGAACATCTCTTAAATCAAAATGTCTTTTTTTTTTACTTGCCTGAAGTTGTTTGTTCTAGACTGATCTTTCATGCTCACGTCTTTAACAGAACCAGAACATGTTCTTAATCTAATAAGCAAACCACGAAACACTGATGATACTGTATTTAGTTCTAGTAGTTTGATTCTGTAAAATAACTATAGTTATCAGAACAATGTTGTGGAGCAAAAAAAAAAAAAAAAAATCTGACACCTGTCATTATAAACACGTTATCATCAGGTGTTTGTACGTGCCTCTAGTGTTAAATAAAAGCCAGGTTCATAATTTTACTTTTTAATCCGGACTGATGTGATGTGATTTACCTGTAAACATGAAACTAACATTGTCTCTTCAATCTGGTTATAGCGCAGAGCATGTGGCAGTTTTCCTTTGACCCTCAGAACCAGATGCAGCATTAGGACTGATGTTACAGTACAGATGGATCTTTACAGTATGTACATGTTCACATGTCTTCTTTGGGAACTGATTCAGTTTGATTTAACTCATCACATACATTAGCTCAATAATCTCAGCTCTGTGGAGCGTCAAATTTCCTCTGAGCTGCAAAAAAGATTCATGTTGACAAATAAACCATTTTTATAGATAATTACAGAACGTACAGCGCAGTTGGTAGTTGATCTTCCTCCAGCCACAACAGGAGCTTCACATTAATATGCTAACTAATGAAAAGTCTAAATAATCAGTATCATCAGTTCAACCTATCTTTGAGTTTTCTTGTTTCATCAGCAGATAAATTAACAAAACCTCAGTGCAAATTGTGCATCTGTGTAAACATTAAAAAATTATTTCATCAGTTTTTCAAAGACATGGGTAAAGGAGGAGCTCAGAGGAAGAACATAAACATGTAAACGATAAGAATCTTCCTGTGGTTCAGCAGATGAAAGAGACCATGAAGCAGAGGAGAGCTGCACCAGAGGTCCACCCTGCAGAAAATGATTTCATCCAAGAAGAGTTTTCAGCTGATTGTTATACTGTAAAAGGACTGTGCTGTGGAGCAGAGTTCAACTCAACAATAGGTGCATTCTTGATAAAACAACCTACCCAAACATTTTTATAACTTGTGTCAAAAGAGAAGTAAGTTTTGGTTTGTTTATTGAATTATAACGAAATTGTGGTGTTGGAAAAAAACGTGGTGGTACTTAATCTGGACTCTGGATTAGCTAGGAAGATACCAGTCTAGGATCGATCTGCTTGAGGATCTATAAAGACCCATCAGTTTAGGGATGTAGCTGAAAGCCTTAAAAAGCCACATCTAAACAATCAGGAATAAAATACAATTTTCTACACAAACACGCGTATCCTTTGACTTATATTTCTAGACTTATTTTCTCAGTGTTATTGTCATATTTATTTTATTTAAAACTATATTTTTATTTTAAACTATAATTAAGACCAGTTTTGTCAAAATTTTAATTTTGGTTTAACGAAACCCCAACTGAACCCTTTTCTGAGTTCAATAAAACCCTTATAGATGCAGCTTTCCATGAAGACTGGATCACGGTTTGACCAGTTCAGCCAGATATGGTACAGATGTTTCATAGTAAACAGCTACTCAGCATGCTTTGCTCTGACACTTTCTGTCATCAATCCCCGCTGGACTCAATGACCTTCTCCGCCAGGATCTCCTGGAAGGTGGATAGCTGCTTCATCTGCTCTGTCTGCATTGAGTGTCTCCTCATCAGTTTCTTCTTCATCTTGAATTCAGAGCCCCGCTTAGGTGACACTGGGGCCACCGGAACCAGGATCTTGTGTCCAGAGTGGACTGGGGAGGATGGTTTGCCATTTGTCCGGATGTCAGGGATGGGTCTCTGTGGGTTGATGTTTAGTGGAGGCAGGAAGCCAGGCCTGGTGTGGGAGATGTGGTCCAGCAGGAGGGTCCCTGACCCTCGGCGCTCGAGAAGCCCTGGGGGCCGCCGACGCATAGAGATGGGGGACACAGAGTTGGGAATGTTTTCGAGAGACTCCCTGGATGAACTGGTGACTAAGGACAGTGGGGAGGCATTGTATCTTCTTCTCTCCACAGAGACACGTCCAGAATCTGGGGATCCTGGGATGGACTCTGGGCAGAGGTGTGTGTCTGATTCATAATGCTCCATCCGAGTCAATTTGGGGTGAGCCAGGACCCGTGCAGCTCCGGGTCCTCCTGCATTCTCCTGGGTCTCTGGTGCTGTGTTCCTGCGGTACAGAATCTGATGCTGCTGGACTTTATCAGCCCAGGAACCAGAAAGAGCTGAGCAGTCCTCGGAGCAGGACCGGTCAATAGGTTTAGGGGAGCAGGGGTCATGGGTCTCAATGCTATGTCGTCTTGACAACAGAGGTCTAACCGGTTCTGTGATGGATAGGCCGTTAAATTCACTGATTGTCCTGGTCAAGTTGCAGTCACTCTCCTCCTCCAGATCCCCATCTACCCGATCCTGAGGCACTCCACTCAATACTGAGGGTGCCACCAGGCCCCAAGGCTCCGAATTCAGCCTCTTTAGGAGTTTGCGAGGCGGTGGCCTCTTCTCTCCTGAAAGTCGAGCTGAAGGTGAAGGTAAAGGTAAAGCCGATGTGAGCGTGAAACTGAATATCCCCTCATTATCTTTGCTCTTGTCACCTGCTGGGGATGAGGTTCCGATTTTCACCTCCGAGGGAGACATGCAAGCCGGAGACAGCTTGTCCACAATGCCCGGTGAAGGAGGAGAGTTTAGGTACTGTTTGGTCTTCTTTGTGCCTGACGGAGACGTGTCAGTGGTAATGATGATCACTTCCTTACCTTTGGCCTTGCAGGCATCTAGCAGAACCTGCAGTGTATCACGGTCCCCCTTGTTGATAGCGTGGACAAGGGCAGAGGAACCAGCATAATCTTTAAGACTGGGGTCAGCTCCATTTTCCAGCAGCAGTGACACCACTTCCTTACCTGCCTGCTCTGCACAGGCATGCATAAGCGCTGTCCGGCCACTCTTGTCTGGGATATTGGGATCAGCACCTTTCTCCAGCAGGTACCGGACCATCCTCTGCCGTGTTTGTGGGTCATCATATCTGGCCAAGCAGGCAGCTGAGATGGGGGTCTCCCCACGCTCATTGCCCTCATTGATGTAGGCACCGCCTTCCAGCAGTAGGCGGGTCAGTCTTAGCTTTCCTTGGTATACAGCTTTGAGGAGGGCATTCCCCTCAGTTTGCAGGGGTCCTCCATCTCCCATGATCCCCCCTTCACCTTAGACCTCCTGAACAGTGGAAGCTGGCTCCACACTCATCGTCCATCCTCCAAGAGAAGTCACCTGACCTGCAGGAGAAATGCAACAAAGTCAGTTCCACTGAACAGAATGAGGAGCCAATCAGGATCTGTGGGTAGAAGTGCTGGTATATGACTGGCTTAGAGGCTTGGTGGTAGATGGTGACACTATTGTGTCAAAGTCAACAGCCTTACTTCCTCTTACAAGCTTTTATTTTGTAGGTAATCCATTCTACTTCTTGTTTACTTGTTTACTTGGGGCGGCTGTAGCTCAGTTGGCAAGGCAGTGGCCGATGAGCACCCTGCGTGGCAGCCACACCACTGTGTATGAACCAAAAATTACTGTAAGTCGCTTTGGATAAAAGCGTCTGCCAAATGACTAAATGTAAATGTAAATGTTTACTCCATCAGCTCTGATTATCTTCACCTCCCTCACTGCTTATACAGCTCCAATGTTTGCAGCACTGATTTGAGTAACCAGATTGTCATTGATAAACAAATACTGGGCCCTAATTTTGATTATAGTGGTGTAGCAGCAGGATGTGTCAGCAGAAGAACCCAACCCTAAAAGGTTTGATGTAGAACAAGTTCAAATTCTAAGTATCTGTCAAAACATCTCCAGTCACTGCTGTGCAAGCTGAGATGGGGACCGTTTTGAATAAGGGGATTGAAGCTACTGCTGTCATACTGAGTTAACCTACCGGAAAACAGCAGCTACGACCCTGCAAAAGCTGTATTACAACGATGTTGGGAACATGACAAATTATTTTTTTGTAGTTTTATGTAGATAGCAAATGCGGGATTATGCCATATACACTACAGCTCAACAGCACCACTTTTAGTTATTCCTCCCTGATAACTTGTAATGCAAGGAGAAACACAAAAAGGTGCTTGCATAGTACATTGTACAGACCATTCTAGAAAAAAAAATTAGTGACAGCTGCAGTGTTCATTTATCAGTGTAAAGTAAAAATCAGAAATAGAACAACAGCCCATTTATTAGTAGGCGACACATTACACTTGAAAGGCACTGTGCTCTTTACAAGCTGCACAATCTGGGTTTACAGATTTGCTTCCTTTGGGTTCCTGCCTATGTAGGTGTGGAAGAGAATGGGGGCATTGCTGTACTGGCCAAGCGATCACTGAAAACACAAGCAGCTGGGAAGCAGGGCTAATTAAGTACAGTAAGACTAAGGCTAAATCCATGTGCGGCAAGAACACTGGAGATCAAAAAGCACGTGCAATGAAAGAAAGTTGGGCAAGACCAAAGGGAAGAAACAGTTATTACCCGCCTCATGTTAAGACATACAGATTTTAGCCGCAGTTGCCCCAACTCTGTCGCCAGAGGTAGAGCAGTTTTCTGCCATTTCCAGAGATGTTGGTTATATCCCCGGCTCATCTGGTCTCATGGCAGTCTCCTTGAGCAAAACACTGAACCCCATTTAGTTGCTCCTGCTGTCATGAATCACACTCTGGACTCTGGTTGCCCTCACCTCTGACCATTCCTGTCCCTCCCTGCCCACTTTTAAACCCACGTAAATTCCCGTACCTGCACTCCCCCTCTGTCCTGCTCTGTCCCCACTCTCTTCCCCTTTGTCCTGCTCTTTCTCCCTCTCCAGTTCTACTTCTTGTTCCTTTTATTTTGGTAGTCCTTTCACCTCATTTTCTGTTTTGTAGTTTATTCTGGCAACTTCGCCTATTTTTAACACTCCTGATTGTTTTCACTTGTGCCCCTGTCCATTTAAACCACCTGCAGATTTACTCCCTGTCAGATCCTTCTTCCGCTGAGTGAAAGTTGTAAGAGATCTAATGCTAAGCAGACGCCCGAGGTTCATCACCAGTCGGTTCATGTTTAAATTGATTACTCTTGTTGACAACTCTATAGTCAGATATCCGAAGTTAGAGAAATAGTCCAATGTTACCCTAGGGCCAGAACAGGGACACTGAATCCTATTTGAAACTCCTGGCTAAGGATAAAAATAGATACAGTAAATGATGTAATGTTAAATCGGTGTGTGTCTTTGCCAAAACAATGTCAGACTCTGTAGTTTTCTATGGACCCCTGCCAAATCTGGTGTCCAGCAAACGATGTGGGCTACATAGACAATTGAAAACGTTTTTGAGGAAAACCAAGGCTGATCAGAGGAGATGGCATCCATCCTACTTTGGATGGTGCCACTGTCTCATCTGAAAATATGGTTGATTTTATTAGACAACCAAAAGTTTGACAATCCAGAGTTGAGCCTAGGACGCAGAGATTCAGTCCTACACGCCTCTCTGCAGTGTCCTTAACGCCGTCACCCCCCCACAACTCCCATATACCTATAAAGACTGTGTATGTTCCCTGACTGAATTTTTGATTGAATTCTTAGATTTTCTAGCCGACTTAGTGCTTCGTGCAGACAATTTTCATGTAGATGCTGACAGTAACTCCCTCAACACGGCATTTACTTCATTATTAGATTCAATGGTTTTTTCTCAAAATGTAAATGAATCCACTCATTGTTTTCGTCACACCCTAGACCTTGTCCTTACATAAGGCATTGAAACTAATAATTTAACAGTATTTCCTTATAATTCTGTTTTGTCTGACCATTTTGTAATAACATTTGAATTTACTTTAATGGACAATACAGTAGTTAGAAAAAAAAACACTACGATAGGTGCTTATCTGAAAACACTGTGAACAAAATTAAGGCGATATCCATAGTATCGCTCGCAAACCCGCAACTTAAAGAAGACAACACGAAATAGAAACAAGCTATGTATCAAAAGCCTATAAAATATGTGTAATCAAACCTCTATTTGAAAAAACTTGTCTTGATCTCCCATTTATTTCTAAAATCCTTGAAAAGTGTGCAGAACAAAGTTGCAAAGCAATAATGCGACAACCTGCAAAGAAACAACCTGTTTGAAGACTTTCAGTCAGGATTTAGATTTCATCTTAATACAGAAAAAGTGATGCAAAAGTTTATCTAATTTCCTTCTTCTAAACTCAGATAAAACTGAAGTTATTGTGTTTGGGCCTAAAAATCTCAGAGACATATTGTCCGACCATATTGTTAATTTAGATGACATAACTCTAAGGAATCTCTGAGTCACTTTTGACCAGGATTTGTCATTTACCTCACACATAAAACAAATCTCTAGAACAGCCTTCTTCCACCTACGGAACATTGCCAAAATTAGGAGCATCCTGTCTCAAAGCGATGCTGAAAAATTGGTTCATGCATTTGTTCCTTCTAGATTGGACTATTGTAATTCTCTACTTTCAGGCTGCCCCAGTAACTCTCTAAAAAGCCTTCAATTAATCCAAAATGCTGCAGCAAGATTACTGACTGGGATTGGTAAGAGAGATCCTGTTTCACCTTTATTAGCTTCTCTCCATTGGCTTCCCATTAAATGTAGAATAGAATTTAAAACCCTTATTCTTACCTATAAAGCTCCATCCTACCTCAAAGATCTACTAGTACCAGATCATCCTAATAGACCATTTTGGTCTCAGAATGCAGGCCTACTTGTGGTTCCCAGAATGGGAGGCAGAGCCTTTAGCTATAAAGCTCCCCTCCTGTGGAACCAGCTCCCAGTCCAGATTTGGGAAGCAGACACCCTCTCTACTTTTAAGACTAGGCTCAAAACCGTCCTCTTTCATAAAGTTTAAAGTTAAAGCTGCTCAGTAACTCTAAACCAGCTCTTCGATATGCTGCTATAAATGTAGACTGCTGTGTTAATTGAGTTTTTACATATCTATATATGACTTTGTTATATAAAGGGCTTGTGATGATTTTCCTGTGAATTTGTACTTAATAAACAAAGTTGACTTGAATCTGTCACCAATTTTAGTTCACTGACTTAATAATGAGGAAAACGGGCTCTTTTTCAGACCATGACAGAAACACTGCCAGGACTTTCACTAGTATATCCAGTACATTACGGTAAAAATACTCCTTATGAGTTCAAACATATACCTAAGAGGTTCGGTATTGCTTGAGCAGAGCACTGTGATCTGAGCCACTCAGGGGGTTCTCACGTAGACACTGCAGATCCTGATTGGAAGTCATCCAGAGATCCAACATACAATGTGTACTGAACACACACGTGGTTGTCACCTGTGGGGTTTCTGCTGTTTGTGTGTCAGTGTGAGAACAAACAGAGGGAAACACCTGGACTCTGGACATTGGACTCTTTAAAACATGGAATTCTAGTACAGCAACACTAAAGTCTACAAGCTACAATATGTGTCTTTGTATATTTGTTTGGTATTTTCATGGGTGACTCTGTGACTTGTAGGACTGGGATTAGCCCAGGATAATTATTTTGTTCTATCTTCAAGCCTACATTTCCCAAATGAGTCTGGACACTGTCTTTATTAGTATTAGTTACACAGTACAAACCTTCATAAACATCAGGAAACTGTAGTTTGACCTTTGACTTCCTGGAAATCATCTGTCAGCTCAGGTTTTCAAACACTAATACTTCATTACATCTGTAACAATGACCTGTAACCTTAACTTGTGTTTTACTGCATATCTGAGTGATCAGGTCCTGTTCTCAGTGTATCACCAATGTTCAGATCACTATGATACTATAAAAAATCAAAAAACATAAATAATTAGGATAAAGTTCTGTAGCTTCTGTTTTCCCCAAGTGGATTTGTGGAGGCTTTATTCTGGATAACCATTACAGATACTCAGGCTGGGGTCCTGGGTCTGAGGAGGATGGGCTATCTCATCAGCTTATGACATCAGACTGCAAATCAACACATCTAAATGACTTTTTAGACAGCAGTAGCTTTACTCTGCAGTGTAGCTTTACTTCTCTCAGTAATTTTACCTTTACCCTCGTTCAGTCTCCATAATCTGCAGCAGGTCACGTGTCACAGTAACGTGTTGATGGTGACGATGAAGATGGTGATGAAGATCTGTTATGTGAAGGAATGCATACCCGGAGATTTGCCGGGTTTCTACGTCAGCTTACCGCTCTGACGCACCGCTTTCTATATTTATACACCGGGTGCCAAGTTCAGACACACGATGCACCTTCATCATCATCATCACACTGTCACATCCTGTGACTTTACGGCTTTAAAATCACCGCCACACGCAAACACACACACATACAGAGAGAGAGAGAGAGAGATTAAAAGCCGCTCCGTTATCAGCTAAAGAGGGAAAAATACAGATGATGATGATGGGGAGGAATGAAGATGATGGAGCGAGAAAGCCGCTGCAGGGCAGAGATGGAGAATATGATGAAGATGATGGGGGGAAACACCGGCACTTACCGTCGACCCAAACAAGCTTCATCACAGCTACCCTCCGTTAATAACGGTTACAGACCGCTTTCTGACTGACTGATGGAGCTGCTGCAAAGACTCTCCTCCTCCTCATCTCCTTCCCCTTCCTCCTCAGAGGCAGAGCCGCTTCGAGACGATTCACGGCCCGACCCGCCCAAGCCCCCCACCCCCGTCAAAGGTTTCACATCCACAGTTTCTAGATGAACGTAATGAAGAGACGGTGACAGCAGCTCATGCAGAAACTGGTTAAACCGTCAAAACTTCTCAAAAAATCTAAGCGAGAGTTAATCAGAGACAAGTAAAACACTGCATTTTAACTACATCAACTCCAGTACTTTATTAGAAGACAGGATTTATTGGATTTATTTGAGTAAAAAACAAAACTCAGACACTGACACCACAGAATCATTAAGACCAAACTGATGAAATAAGGTAAATCTGTGATTTACACAGGAAGTTACATATTTCACAAGTTTAAACATCATGTTCTTCATCATGTTACTTATTATTATTATTGTTGTTGTTACAAATAATACTATCCTCATAATAATAATGAAGGAGCTGGGGACTAAAATAAAACACTGCAGAACTCGGACCGTTGCTATAATAGAGACACAGTTTCTATGGCAACTGATTTGCTGGATTCCTGCAGAAGTGTTCCCACGGCGACACATAGACACACACACACACATACACACACACACACAGTAACAGGATGATGGAGGTTGTTTTGCTGGTGTAGCAGAAACTGTGTAACCTCAGTCTGCATTACTACTGAAGTATTGAAGTACAATAGTAGTACTGCAGTACTACTACAGTGCTGCAGTATTGCATTCCTCAGGAGGTGCTCATACAATATTTTGTCTGCCCCATTTAGAAGGGCCAAAACCTTAGAACCACCTCTTTTTATAATGCACTGGAATATGACTCTACCACGCACTGGGACCTCAATCATAAACAGAGAGTAGATTTATCAGCTTTCTGATAGTTTCAACCTACAAACTGAGAAATTATAGCTTCATGGCAGAGCTGCTGTATTCAATTGTATTAGATCCAATTGAATACAGTACAGTTGTACTGTATTCAATTGTATCAGTACAATTGTACTTAATAAATTGACCGCAAACTTTATAAGCTTCTCACTGCCGTTCAAGTTTGCAGGGGTTGGTATAGAGATTTATTTAAGTGGCCAGACTGGGTCACACACATTTGGATAAATATTTTAAAGACTTTAAACTCAAGTTTACTTTTGTGGCTATAATAAAATGTATATTGTTAAGAATGTATTAAATAGGAATAATGTAATAAATAAATAGCTATTTTTAAAGTCATAAACATAATAATAATAATTTATAATGATTTGTTATTATTAATAAATAATAATGACATATTATTTCTAATAATCATTTATTTTAGCTTCAGATTTGGTCCATCTTCTCACTCCACCAGGGGAATGGTGGCCAATCAGATTTTGGAAGTAGCTAGTGCCCCGCCCCTACCATTGTAGGCCAGAAAAAGCTTCAAAGGACGCGGAGAAGCAGCTGTAGAGACTGGGAGCTTGTAAAGGTTGTAAAGGTTGTGTTTCTTGGGCTGAGAAAAGCTCCAGAAGTTAGATTTTTCAGCTATGTTACAATTTAAATGTGGTTTTAAACTGTTTGTTGGCCATTAGGTCACAAGCGGAGGGCAGTGATACCACAGATTACTGAGGCATGTGTTATTTTACAAAGTGTAAACACTGATACAAATCTCACCAGGACTTTACAAGGAAATACATAATCACCACAGAACAATGTGGTTGTTTTGGTGAGAAAAAAGAATAATCTGCAGCAACAGCCTGTACCCTTAGATCCACCTAACACTGTTGCTTCTCATTCACACACACTCAGAAACTGACAGTGAAGCATCAAACCAATCATCCCAAACAAGAGTAGTATTGGAGTAAGTCAGTATTTTTCTGTGTATTTAAACAATACTCAATTTGATGCTGTTGATAACATGAAATGCAAATAAAGTTTTTGCGGAAATCCAGAATTATCAGGTCTTTAAATTAAAATTTAAGATAACAACCACTTCAAAAACCAGATTTGTGACAGTTAACTGTGAAATATTAACTTTCATTTGTTGCATTTGTTTACTGACCCTCCAGGTAGGAGGAAACACAGCAGAATAATAAACTTTTTAAAGGAGAAAAATCAGATGGCGATAAATAAAACTCAGAAAAAAGATTGATGTTACTAAAGAGACTTGGTGTAGAACAGAAACAGCAGCAGTTAAAGGTGTATGTCCAACTGTGTCATATAATTTTGATCTTATCTGAACTCTGACTGTTTAAATCCGGTCATAGGTCACAGACACAGAGCAAATGACTCCTCGCCTGTGTTTACAGGCTGAAAATTGACCAATCAGGAGGGAGCTCTTTGTCTGCCTCTCAACTCTGTCTGTTGGTCTCCTTCTTGTTTTTCTGCTGTTGGATGATGCACACCAAAGGAAGCTCCTGGTAAGATCCCCACTCATCTTCACGTCTGTGGGCCCAGCTAGAAACAGATGTTTCTCAGGTTGTAAGATTTTAGCTGAAATGACTGCACAAAGAGGAAACTTTGATGTCACCTAGATCAATTATTTTATAGCAAATTCATTTATTGATTTATTCATTTATAATCAAAATCATGATAAATCCAATAAATGCATATTTTCAGCAGCAATTCAATGACTAATGAATCTAGTTGAGACTTTTAAGTGTGACTGACCTAAAATTGAACATAAATGATTAACTTCATGGTTATTTACTTAGCTTCTTAGTGAATTAGTGCAGTGAATCAGAGCTTATCTTCCCCTTCTGCATCTTGCTGCAGACACCTGATTCACCGGCAGCTGAGGTAAAGATCTTGAGAACTAAAACTCAGCTCTGTGACTTTTAAGACATGCTCCTCAGGGAAATATCCTGGATTTTCCTGGATCAGAACATTTGGGTCCTCGATCTGACGTGTTGTGTCTATATTTCTTCTGCAGCTTTTTATTGCTGAGCAAACAAAACACTGTAGCTGATGAATTTACTTTCGGTGATTTTTCCTGCTTGAACAGGCCATTGTGTGATCACCTACAGACAGTATGAAGATAATGTCCATTGTTGGGGTATGTGAATCTGTGATTTTGTCAGGATTCTAAAAACCATGGTAACCACTCTAGCAGGTGAGGACAGTGATCACTTCCCCCAACAGTTAATAGCATGATGTAACTTTACATTCTCATTTTCGCTTAAGACATGAGGCTCCAATATGAGTCACAACAGAGCTTCAGATTTTTAGCCCCCTTTAATTCCCCAGTTCCTCAACAATAAACCGAAGGGACCTTTACAGATCAGTATCCCCCCGCCCCCAGCTGCTGCTCCTTTGAGGACTACAAATGGACCACAGAGTGGCTTCTGAACCAGACAAATCACCGTCCAAAGGTTGCAGTGATCTGTGGGTCAGGACTTGGCCTGCTCGCAGATGGAGCTGCACACAAACAGACCTTCAGGTATCAGGACATCCCAAACTTTCCTGTCAGCACAGGTGAGTCTGACACCCTGTATAGGTTCACTTTATCTGTGTTGCTCTTCTCCAAACATCTTCCCTTGTAAATGTGAAACCCGTTTCTATGTTTTATTGTAAAATTTGTTCTTATTGTAGATAATTTATCAATCAAAAACTCATAATAATAAAAACTCTTTAGTCTTGTAAACATTTGATTTTCTGTCTGTGTCTCAGTTCCTGGTCATGAAGGCCATCTGGTATTTGGGACAATTGAGGACACGCCCTGTGTCTTCATGCAGGGTCATTTCCACCTGTACGAAGGTTACTCCCTTTGCCAAGTGAGTCTGACAGTAGTACCTGTGTGTATCAAACTTTTCGTCACTGTTTCAGCTCTGATGTTGTTTCAGTTTGCTATCCTGCCACCAAATGTCCCTGAACTTTTCCTCCATTCATGATCACCTGTCTGCCACCAGCTGCGCACAAACATCTGTTTTTTAATTTTTGTTACTTGCTCAGTGAAAATACTGGCCAGTTTCCCAGACACTTTTCTACCTGACTTTAAAACTGTTGTCTCTTTTTCTGTTCATTTTGACCTCTTTGCTTGCCTAGATTCCCCTAGTTCTTAAAATTGTTTTAATTGTTCTGCCCAATCACCTGATTTTTACAGCCATTTGTTTGCATTATCTGTGTGCAAACCACCATCTGTTTCAAAGGGTACAAGCTTAGGTGGATCAAGACCCTCCTAGAGGACATAAATGTGTTTCTTTGTCTGTACCTGTCTGTACCTGTTTCAGGTCACATTCCCCATAAGAATCTTTAAGCTCATGGGGGTGGAGTCTGTGCTGGTGACAAATGCCTCAGGAGGTATCTGTCCAGATTTTAAGGTTGGTGACATCATGATCATCAAAGACCACATCAACCTGCCAGGATTTGCTGGTCAACATCCACTGTGTGGACCTAATGATGAGCGGTGAGACAGGGACAAACACCTTCTCTCTGACTGATAAATTAATCTGCTTCGTACTGTTAGTGTAAGTACTTTATCTTAATCCCTTGTCTATAGATTTGGGATCCGATTTCCCTGCATGTCAGATGCTTATAGTAAGGAACTGAGGCGGATGGCATTGGATGTGGGCTCAGAGCTCGGCTGCAGTGATTTCATTAGAGAGGGAGTTTACTGCATGGTGAGCGGCCCGAACTTTGAAACCATTGCTGAGGCCAGGATGCTACTGATCTTGGGCTGTGACTCTGTGGGTAAGACTGGCCAACGGTCATCAGAGGGAAACACTTCCGCTGAGCTGGTTTTAAGAAATACCTAGCCTCTTTTTCTAACATTCGAATGGTGTTTTACTGTGGGGTTTGCCTTGGCATGACCATCTACGGAAGCTCCGGTGACATCATGTCTTCCAGTGACAGACAGGTCGAGCCTTCTCGTATTAGCACGGCCTCCTAAAACATACTTGCCTTCTTGTTGCGCACTATTGTGATCTGCCTCAGCGTGTTCTAGGTAGCAGTAGACATTTACTTTTACTAATTTAGTCATTTGCCAGATGCTTTTATCCAAATTAACTTACAAAGTATTCGGTACATACACACATAAAAACCTCCTTAACAGTTCACAGACAACCTGTAAAGGAGTGTTTACTGAATGCATTTACTGAATGCTACAGCCTGGAGCGGGCTGGGCAAGTCCATTGCAAAAAGAACTTAGGCCAAGACGAGCTATTACCAGTACCAGTGTAATTCAGACTAACATGTCACGATGAGCCAACATCTTTTGCTAGCAATAGCCTTTTAGCTTAATCACCTAAACTGAAGTTTAGCTTCAAGTGTTTGTGGTGTGTAGGCCGCCACCTCAAAATCAGAAATACCATGGTCAGCGGCCCAGGACGCCGAAGGGGCAGAGCGGGATTTGATGATAAGAAGCTTCCGCTGGCTCAGCCAGCTAAGCAACTTTTACCAGGAGTCCCAGCCTGCATGAAAGACATGAGCCATTACTGGTCTACTCCTTTCAAAAGTAAACTAGCCACCGAAAATTATTCAAACCTTGAAATCCAGGGGATAAATGAACTGGGGCTGGCTGAGCCCCCGGCAGTGGAGCCTTCAGTGGCCTATCACCTTGATCCCACCACAGGTAAATCTCAGCATCCTCCAAGATTTCTCTTCCTAGCAATTGCCTAAGCCTTACTGCTTTCATTTTCCATAGAATGTACAAATATGCAGCCTGGTCTGTTACATCTTTCAATGCAAGTACAACATGTCCTTCAGGCAGAAAGTAGTAGTAGTAGGCCATGGGTCACCAACTGGACTCAGGGTCTCCTAACACTGGTCTTTGGGATAATCTGCGTTGTGAATGACCTTATATAACACTCCTCCAGGGGGGCGTTCCAGGGTTCTGGTCATATGATGGGGCTGGTGGTCTCGGGTGAGAGAGCCCTCTGGCTAAACCAGACAGGTTTAAGTGACGCACAGAAGGCAAATGTTATGGATGCCTCGCTTTTGATCCCACGAAGGGTCTCTTTGGTCCTGCTTTGGAAAAGATGAAGGAAACCGGCACCCTCAGGAAAAAAGAGGGTTAAGCTTTTAATCTTTGCTTACCACAGAAATCCAGCTCTCATTCCCCACAGATGGCCATGGCTGGCTTTGCTGCTGAGGCCGCTGCGACTAGAAGTAAACCAAGTGTAGGGAGGACAAGGGGCTGGTCAGCAGCCTAACCAGCAGGCCAAATCTGGTAACCAGAGACAGTGGGGAAAATACTCATTTGCTGTGGTAGCAGCTAGAAACTGTTCATCCCACCCTGGGGACAGAAAGAAGGGTGACCTAGCATCAATCACAACTTCACCCCCACTTCTGAATAGAAGAAAAGTGGGGAAGGAGGGTCACAGTCCCTTGGTTCGGAGTTCAGAGGCTTCTGCCGTTCAGAAGTCCTCAGATGTTTCAGATGTCCTCTTTCAGTCTCCCTCTTGTCAGACTCAGGGAGGGGAGACTCACACAGTTCAGTGTGATAAAATGATTCAAAACCTACAATGAGTGTCACCAAGCACCACGGACAGTTCTGAGTTTGACAAAAGAAATTGCATTTCTGCAGCCTGGCACAGAGTCAAAGGCAGAGTGCAAAAAACTAAATAAAACAAATCAATGTCATGCTCCTCTGTCCCCAGCAGAGGGAGTCTGTGCCCTTCAAAAGAAGGTCATAAATCTCCCAAGAGAGGTGACATCATCCAGGTGGACAACAGCCCACTTTCTGTGGAAGCAGAACAGTGACTTTCATGTGCAGTCCACCCCTGGATTTAGTCTACAGTCTCTTAAGTGTACAGAGTACAATTTGCTGGGAAACCACCCAAATTCAATCATGGACAGGGCATGTAAATCATTTAGCCGCTTAGCGGTGGGGACTCAGCCCAAGTCTTACAAGATGAAATCACATCCCAATTAAACAATCAGGTTATCTGAATGGTTCCCTTTTTACTTCCAGTACTTCCTCATTACAAAGAAAGGCTGCTCTTCTCTTCGCAGAATTCTAGACCTTGTATATTAAACTATCATTTTAGCAAATACACGTTCAGAATGTTAACAAACTCCCTTTACAGTAGTAAATGGCTTGATGGGTGGTGTAATGCCAGGAACAACACGTCTTTTAAGTTCAGTGGTGGATGTGCTGTGCTTCCTACAGGAGTTGGAGAAGGACAAGGCCTCTCCACAATTAAGGTCTATTTGGCAGAAATCTCTCCTCAACATGTGGGTTTTGCTGACAAACCGGCGGTGCAGCATCTGTTGTTTTATGAAGGGTGCTTGTCTCAAGATTCCAGTTTCTAGGCTGCATATCCCACTGTGGGACCTGACCACCTGGTATCTTGTTTTGGATGCCCTCTCTCACCACACTTTGGAGCTCATTGGCAGTGTGGGTTTGAAATTTCTCTCTATTAAAATGGTACTGCTCTTAGCATTGGCCACCGCTACGCGGCTAAATGATTTACATGCCCTGTCCATTTGCCCTTATTTTCTATAATGTGCCCCAGTACAGGCTATATTGTGTCTGCGGCCCAATACAGCCTTTGTGCCTAAAGTAGTGGATCCGTCATACCTGTGTCCCACTGTGGAGCTGCTGGCTTTTCATCCTCTCCCACTTTCATTGGAGGGGGCACAACAACTTACAACAACAACTTTGTGCACTGTGCAGGCGTTGCATGTTTATCCGCAGATTTTAGAAAATCAGACCAGCTGTTTGTTTCATGGGCAAGCCAGTTTCCCATCAGAGACTGTCTCATTTGATTGTGGAGGCCATATCTATGGCATATAGGTGCAGGGGAGATCAATGTGGCTTAGGGAGCCCAGAAGCATGGCCACATTGTGGGCTCTATTTAAGGGTATGTCGGTTCAGAACATCTGTGCAACAGCAAGTTGGGCTAATCCCCACACATTTGTGTCTTATTCCAGACTGGATGTTGCAGGGCCATCTAGGAGCACAGGGTCCAGCTTAAAATTCGTCTCCAAACCACAGCTGCATGCACAGTTTGTGGGATCTTATGAAATACAGCAGTGGGCTATATCTCCCATAGTGAAACACCGAGCGAATGTTAGAAAAATAACTGTTTCTTGTATAACAGAATCAGGTGTTTCACCAGTTTTTTCCTCCTTGCATAGGCATGGAAAGAAATCGGCCCAAAATGAGTTGGGACTGGCGATCGTTGTGATAATAAGAGGAGGGTGGAGCCCAAAGCACAGCTTGACCTGTCTGTCACTAACAGACGTGGTCTCATTGGAGCTTCCGTAGATAGTCACGCCAAGGCGAATGCCATGCTCAATTTTTAAATGCCTTTTTGGCACAGTTAATAATGCTGTTTTGGTTTTGTCTGTTTTTTCATTTCCTTTTTATCTGGTTTAAGTTGAAACTAAAAATGTACATTGTTCTGTGTAGATTCTTTGTTCTTTGTCTAAGGCTGTTAAAACACAAGAATTTCCCCACAATTGGATCAATAAAGTATTATCTTATCTTATCTAATCTTAGTGAAAACGTTCACTCCATTATCAGAGAACTAGGGATTACATTAAGTAACCTAACACAGTTTATATTTTTACTCCATATTTCTTCTCATTGCTTCCCTGCAGGTATGAGTGCAGTTCCTGAAGTAACGGTGGCGAAACATTGTGGACTCAGGGTTCTTGGTCTGTCCCTCATCACCAATATGGTCAGTTATAAAAAAAAATCAGTAATTGAGTTCGCTTTGTCTACTGATTGATCTTAGTATTATGATAAATATGTTTATTAGTTTCGCCTAAATATAAGCTTTTATTCACAAAGACTTAAGATACTAGATCTTGTCATGTGTTACGTTACCTTTACTTCTGCTCTAGGTGTCACTCGACTACAGCCGGGAGGAGAAGGTGAACCATGAAGAGGTTCTTCAGATCTCTAAAATGAGGGCAGAGGTGTTACAAAAACTTGTCACCACTTTGATCTGTCGCTATCAGCAGCAGAGCATCAACACCAACTGACAGACCTACACCTGTGTCTGATACCTTCATTATTTTCTGTTTGCTCATTTAATTGCAGTCAAACACACAAAATATAATTCTGTCTCACCTTGCGATAAACTAGCTCTTGTTTGACTCAATGCCTCTTTCATGTGGAGTACCACAGCGCTGTTTTAGGTCCATTGCTGTTTGCTGTTTGCTGTTCAGAGTGGGCAGCCATCTGCCTTGACCGGTTGGGCTGAGTGGAAAACATTGGGCAGGTTGGTAGGACCAGTAGATGTGCACTTAAAGACACACAGCTCCAAAGTCGGGGACACCTGAAGACAGGGACAGACAGAGGGAGAAGCACAACTACGGGACAAAGAAGACAGAGTTAATGTCCTAAAGTGGTGACATATAAATGTGGGCTGAGAGGAGGAAAGTATCTCAGTGCATCAGGGGTTGGTCCCCCAGCAGTCTAAGCCTAAAGCAGCAGGACCAGAACTAACTATAAGTTTTGAGCCTAGTCATAAAAGTAGAGAGGGTGTCTCCTTGACACATGTTGAAGTGTATCAGCATCTCAGTGATTGATCAAGTGTGTAGCTTTTATGAGAATAAAGGAGCTGCTTTTTTGAGCCTCTTCTAAGAGGTTTTCACCTTAATCTGTGAATTTTGATAGGGTCCTCACTGCTGAGATGGAAACCACTGGTCTACTACTTCTCTTTCGGCTTTTCCCATCAGGTGTTGCCACAGAAAATCATCCTTTTCCACCTCACTCTATCCTGGGCATCTTCCTCTCTGACACCAGCTAACCTCATGTCCTCTGTTAGCACATCCATATATCTCCTCCTTGGTCGTCCTCTTGCCCTCTTGTCTGGCAGCTCCATCTCCAACATCCTTCTACCAATATATTCACTATCCCTCCTCCGCACATGTCCAAACCATCTCAGTCTGGCCTCTCTGACTTTGTTGCTAACGCAGGCAACGTGCTCTGTCCCTCTGATGAGCTCGTTCCTTATTCTGTCCAACCTTGTCACTCCTAAGGAGAACCTCAACATCTTCATCTCTGCTGCTTCCATCTCTGCCTCTTGTCTCTTTCTCACTGCTACTGTCTCTAACCCATAGAGCAGAGCTGGTCTCACCACTGTCTTGTACACATTTCCTTTGAGTCTTGCTGACACTCTTCTGTCACACAACACTCCTGACACTTTCCTCCACCCACTCCAACCCGCCTGCAATCGCCTCTTCACCTCTTTTTTACACTCCCCATAACACTGAACTGTTGACCCCAAGTACTTAAACTCCTCCACCTTCTTCACCTCGGCCCCCTGTAACCTCACCTCTGTCTCCTAGGCACATCCACACCTCTACAGGTACGTCATCAGGACCAACAGCCTTTCCACTCTTCATCCTTTTCAAAGCCTTCCTCACCTCATCCTTTCTAATCTCGGCTATTTCCTGCTCCACAACATCCAATTTACATGTTACACAGCTTCCAGGTATACAAGGCAATAACAGCAGTGAACGCACCGGGAGTAATGCACTTACTAATGTAATGCAATGTGGAAAGTAAAGTGCAAAAAAAAAGTTAAATAAAATCAAAATCAATTTACAAATGTACAGTGCGTAGTATGTAAAAGTACTACAGAATAAATACAATATTTCAAGTTCAAGTTCAAGTAGGTTAGATTATAAAGTTATAGAATCTAACCGTGGTAATAAAAGATGTTCGGTAGCACTCTGTCCTACTCTGAGGGTGCCACTGAAGAAGCTGCACAGGCCCTCGACTGTCTGGTGCAGCAGGTGAGAGCTGTTGTCCATGATGGATGTCAGCTTGGCCAACATCCCCCTCTCACCCACCTCCTCTACATACTTCAGTGGGCAGCCCAAGACAGAGCTTGCTCTCCAGTAGACGAATGCCTTACAAACATGTTAGTGTGAAGAGGACAATGGCTTCAACACATGCATAAGAAAGTAAGTAAACAATATACATTGCATTAACGCTGAACATTCTTTTGGAATGTAAAGGCTAAAGGGAAACATTTACATTTACATTTATATTAACATTTAGGCATTTGGCAGAAACTTTTATCCAAAGCAACCTAACCCTAACCCTAACCCCACTTACAAGTGAGAAACAAACAAGTAATAAAATCTAAGTTTAGGAGGGAAACATCAAAGTACAGTGCTATCAAACAAGTGTTTCGATTTCATGTGATGCAAGTAGAGAAAAAAGAAAAAGCAGGACGTTTTTTTTTTTTTTTTTAAAGGAAGAGACGGAAGAGTTCTGTTTTCAGCAGTGTTTTAAATGTAGTGAGTGAGGTCGCTGAGCGCACAGAGTTTGGCAGCTCATTCCACCACCGTGGGATCACTGAGAAACGAGAGTAACCGCTATCATCTTTAACCACATTTCACTGTTCACACATCAGTCCCGCTAAGTGGGGCTACTGCGCTTTGAAGTTGGTTTGTCGACCTCCAATTAAATTCAAGACAGGAAGAAGAAGAAGAAATAGAAGAAGAAGCTGTTGTAGTTGGCGGCCCGGAACCATTAGCAGCTAACACAGCTAACAGAGGCAACATGACACGGTAACTAATGGCTGCTGACATTAATCTGACAGTAAGTGTTTAATCTTTATTTATTTTAAATGAGTCAGTCTTAGCTTCGATGATTGTTTACAGTCGAAGTTCGCGCCACACTGAAATGCAGCCCCTGCGCCTGCTCCATTGCTCAGACTGTGGTAGCTTAGCCACCGTTAGCTGTCTGTTGTTATTGTAACGTTATTGACGGCAGCGAGCTAATGTTTTATTATTACACGTAAAGTAAGTAAGTAAGTAAGTAAGTAAGTATGTAAGTAAGTACAAGCAGTCAGTGCCTGCTTATAAATCGCTTTTATCCAAAGTGCTTTACAACGTGAAACCACTGTCTACAGTTAGCGATTATTACCTCAGGCTTGTTCAGGCAACCCGAATCAGTTAGCCTGAAGACATAAACGGCATAATTATTAAATGAGCTCAGGCTACGTCTCAAGTAGCGATAAACAGGGATCAGCTAGTAACTAGCCCTTTTGCTAACTGGTTTATTTACAGTCTATTTGTCCTTGTCGAATAATCTAAAGTCTGCACCATAACTCAAATCTTATCATATGATGCATCAAGGTATCCATAAAGAAAACTTAATTGTTCTCCTCGGCATGTTTTTGCAGTGTTGTGTTATAAATAAGTTAAGGGTCAGTATTTGTCAGCATTATATTGATTTTTTTCTCAGTGGACAGTCCAGAAGCGTCCAGCAGAAGACGAGGTTTGTTCTCTGCTGGTTAAATCCCTGAGGGTAGACAAAGACGTCAGCTTCTACAGACCGGACAGCAAACTATTGATAGGAAGTTCTTGTGTGGAGGAAGAGGACAAGGAAGAGAGGAGGACATCTGTTTCAGGTTACTTAATGATGACCTTACGTTTTAAATTGCATTGGCTAACTTTACCAATTATGAGAACAATTAGCCATTTATTCAGTGTATGTCTTTTGCACAGGTTGTAGGAAGATGGGGGAAGACGTGGTTACCATGGTAATTGAGTCCAGTGATGAGGAACTCGGACAACTTGACATTGACCTTTACAGGAAGTCCAAACAGCACAACCTGACATCCCGTAATGTTCGTGCCATCTTACATGTGAGCAAGATACACACTGTCACTCTTTCAGAGAAGTGGTATTACTCTGAACATGTGTAGAAACAACGTTTACACGCTGCATATAGTCTGTTAAAGCAGTCAGGTGGCCATTTTAAGACTGCCCATACTGTTTTTAATAGATCAGTTTATATTACTGCTTCCTTTCTACGTAATGAGGACAGAATCCACAGTCTTCTTTATATGTAAAGGGTTTTAAAAAGTTAAAGTATGACACTATATCCTCTTTGACATATGAACTTTGGACAATGTCTAGAGAAATCAGCCCCAGACATTGTCTGAAGTCGCCTTTCATGTGAGAAAGGCGACCTCAGAGAAGCATTATCTCATGAGAAACATATTTCAGTGCAGAGTCAGTGTCTATATGAGGTAAAAGATTAGGCTGCGGGAAACATTGCTTTGTTTACAGCACGTTGGAGCTGTGCATCTTTGAAAAAATTTGTATCACTCAACAGCTTTGGTAGTCTAGCTACTATTAGAGACTTTGTCAACATGCCTATTTGCTTAATTTAAATTCTCACACATGATAAGGACTTTGTACTAGGGCACTCAGAGAATAAAGTCTAAATGTGCTCAGGAGCCTCTCACTTGGGCATTTGCGCTTTAACATAAACAACCTCCAACATACACAGCAAAGACAGTACAATATCAGGATTCCAGTGCATGTGTGAAAAAGGATTATGAGACTTTAAATTTCCACTATAGACACAAGTGCAACATTTTTCTTGCAGCCTAAAGTTGGAATTTTACACTAACAAGATCTCATTGCTGCTGAAGCATCGTATTAACTCGAGGATGCATTTGAATGAATTTCTGCATGCAACAAGAACTCTATGTTGGTCCTGTTATGGCTGTTGTAAAGGATTTGTTTTCTATAAACAAGTACATTGCTGTAATCATATTAAAGTGAAACCTGTATCAGTAGGCACCAGACTACTGTTTAATGACAGAAAAATTATGAACGTATCTGAAAGTCTCAACTCTCCATATAATGTTTTATGTCCCCTCTTAGGAGGTGATTACCCATGAGCATGTGGTGACCATGATGAAAGCAGCCATTAGAGACACTCAGGATCTTCCTATGTTTGTGAGTTTCCATGTTGTCATTCTCTTTGCCTGTTTTTGCTAATTTTTTTGATACAGGTCTTCCAGTATAAGACTGTCTTCTCTGTAGAAGAAACATTCTGAAAACAGTTAGGTTTTAATCTTGTGTATGTTGTTATCTTTCTTCCACTGAAGTCCTTTCATTTTAAACTACATACCAATTAGGAGTATGAAAACTGACCTGTTATTATTGACCAGAAACATTTATAGGACACATATAATTTATAAATATCTAGTAACTGAAGTTGTCAAATATGTGTAGCGGAGTCAGAGGTACAACTTTTCCCTCTCAATTGTAGTGAAATAAAAATATAAGTACTTTCCACCTGTGGATCTAGATACTAGTATATTTATTAGGCGCAACATTAGGGCTGCAAGGTATTGGAAAAACTAGCTACTAGACACTAGATGTCACAAGTATATTAACATAATAAGTTTTTGAATTGATATGATTGTGAAGTTGTTTGTAGTTAAATCACAAATGACCTGTGCTGTGCACAGTCCTTGAACTGCAATATGCAAGGCATTGCCTGAAAGGGAGTTATTGGATGCGAGTATGTCTTACTCTTATACGTCTATGACCTTTTCAGCATTGATAGTTCCTTTCCAGATTTTTAAGCTGCCCAGAGCCACTAATGCTAGACAATCTTAAATGAGTTTTGGCCCAGAGATTACAACACCATTTTGGATCTTGTTAATATATGGCTTCTTCTTTGCTGTGTTCACAGTGATTTATGGAATTGTTTCTGAGCATGTGCAGTAAGGTCAAGTAGAGAATTGTTTTTTTTATGCAGTGCCAATTCCTCTGAATTCTCTGAACGTTTTAATGATATTACATACTGTAGATGATGGGATCTTCCAAAGTCCACAAAGTCTTCTGAAATTGTTCCACAATTTTTTGTCACAGTTTGTTGCAAATTGTTGAACCTCTGTCCATCATTACATTCGGGAGGCTTACGGATGGCAGCCTCTGTATTTCGGTGCACTCTTTCTTTTGTTTTGGGCTTTAGTTTTCAGTTTGGCTCTGACCACATAACGATGCACTTGATTCTGGCATGCATGCAAAAATCAAACTCTGCAAACCTGCTGTGAGGACATCAAAGAAGTCCACCATTGAGGCTGTGGGGGGACTTGAAATCTCAGGGGTGCCCCGTGTCTGGACTGTGCGGACTAGAATTTTTTGAGGTCTGCCACTAACAGTTGGTATGAGTACATCCTACATTAATTTTTTTCAGTACAGCATTATTCCCTCGTACACCAGCCTGAGTTATAACAATGATAAATCCTGGTTTACAGCCAAACTCAGACAGCTGAGGTCAGAGAAAGAGGTTGCATTCAAAAGTGCGGACAAAGAAAAATGCAAAGAGGCTAAGTACAGATTTAGCAAGGAGGTGGGCCGAGCTAAATCACAGCATGTAGAGCGAATATAACAGCAACTCTAAGCCAGTGACTGTCTGGAAAGGGCTTAAGGCAATCACTAACCACAAGCCTAGAGTCCCCCACTTAGTGAACCACCGGTGCCTGTCCACCTGTCACTTTTAAAGAAAATGGTAAATACCTCATGCCCCCTACCAGCCACCGATCTGCAGCAGCCCCTCCTCCACTGCCACTCATGGATCACCCACACAGCTTCACAACTCAGTCTCCTCCTCCCCCCCAACCCCTTATACCTCTCCATCAAAGAGGGAGATGTAAGACGAAAGTCTGTTTAAATGGCTGTGGGCCCGGATCTTCCCCTCCACCCTGAAGCACTTTGCCAATCTGATTTCTCCAGTGTTCACAAATATTTTAACACCTAACTGAAATTCTGCTCTTTGCCAGCCTAGTTTAAGATCACAGCCCGTTGCCCTGACTGTGGTCATGAAGTCTTTTGAGCGCCTCGTCTTGTCCTACCTCGAGGACCTTACAGACCATATTCTGGATCCCCTGCACTTTGCCAATAGAGCCAACAGATCTGTAGAAGATGCTGTCAACCTCTACTTCAACAGGTTCCATACTGTTTGTGGACGAGTCTGCCTACAGGAGTGAGATTGCACGTCTGGACTCATGGTGCAGCATGAACAACCACTAGATCAAGACAGTGGGGATGATTGTGGATTTCAGGAAGGACCACGCCCCCCTCCTACCTTTCACCCTCTGGTGACTTCTGTTAATTCCATCTGCTTCCTGGGAACCATCATCATTTAAGAGCTCAAGTGGGTGCAGAACATCGGATTTCTCACAGACTGAAGAAATTTCACCTCCCCGTGAAGATGTTGGTACATTCTACATCTACACTGCTATCATCAAATCTATTCCCACATCCTCCATCACAGTCTGGTTTGCCAGGGCCAGGGCCAGGGACAAGGCCAAGCTGCAGTACGTCATCCACTCCGCCAAGAGGGAAAAACTCTGTTTTTTATTCCACTTTATTCTGTCTTTGTTTACATACTTTATATTTATTATGTGTCACACATTTGTATTTGTATGTTTGTACCTGACGCCCAGATCAATTCCTGGCATTAATCTGTTTTCTTATTCTGATGATTCTAAATGATTAAAATGCTTGAATCTATATTACAGAGTGCTTCCGTTCTCTGTAAGTTCACTAATGACTGGCACAAGAACTGTTTATGTTTTATCCTCAATTGTTTGTTTCAGTGGCCTGTCTGTATATGCATCTATGTGTTTCAGTCTCCCTCTCAATCATTTTGCACGTTACTTTCCTGTGTTTTCTTCCCACAGGAACCAAAGATGACTCGATCAAGACTGAAACAGGCTGTCCTGCACGGACAGGTGAACTCAAACTTCCACAAGCTTCTCTGATGTTTTATTTGGAGATGAAAACAAGTCTGTTCAGCATTACCTCACTTGTCTGTCTACCTGTCTCTCTGATTTCAGCGATTGAACTGGAGTCTCCAAACAAACACAACCAAGGTGAATATAAGTTATCCCAGTCATCCTAGCTTTTCTTTTTCCATTTTCTCTCTCTCTATCTCACACACTCTCTCTCTCTCTCTCTCTCTCTCTCTCTCTCTCTCTCTCTCTCTCTCTCTCTCTCTCTCTCTCTCTCTCTCTCTCTCTCTCTCTCTCTCTCTCTCTCTATCTTTTAGTGTCTGGTATTAACCGACTGTCTGCTTCAGTTTCCTCTTCAGATGACCCTGACAACTAACAATTGGGAAACCAATCACGTTTTCTTCTTTTTGGTTTATAATTCCACTGCTTCACATGGGAAACTGTTTTGTTTCCCCTGGAATCAGAATGTTCCTGATTAGTGCTCACCCTGTTGTAGTTAAACTGCCTCAAACTGTGTTTGCATAGAGTGTTGCTTCTTCAGCATTCACCTGTTGAGCAGTGGGGCTCCTATTGCATCTGATATGCACAGTAGGTGATACTGAGCAGCACAGCAAGCTTTCCATTGACATTTCATGACCAGCGGCCCATGGCCCAGACCTTTGTAGCAGTTTATGTGTATATCCAGTTTCTCTGCCTGTCTTTCACGCAGCCTCCTCAATTTGTGGACATTGATCTTGAGGAAAATGAGGACTCATCAGATGAAGAGTATTGTCCTGATGAGGAAGAGGAAGAAGAAGAAGACATTGTTGAAGAGGTAAGTTAAGACTATTTTCTTCTATTTCTGGCCCCAGCCAGCCAACCTGAAAAGGTCTTCTTTCTATGTCTTTGTTTTGTTTTTTTCCTTCTATTTTAAATAAATTATTCCTGGAGTTATACTGGAATGCATTATAATGAAAGTGGGCCAGTGGCAATCATAGCATGTTGGGGCCCTAGGCAAAAAAGTATATATCATAAAACTGCTATGCTTAAAATATGGAAAATACAATTGAATCAAAATACACACCACCCCCTACAGTGCACATAGCACAATAACTTATAGCAATACAGTTAGTCAGACAATAGTATTTTCTGAGTTAGCTAATTATTTGTTTCTAACTTAGTTAACTAGCTAACACCATTTAGTATTATAATTAACCATTATCTCCACTGCTATCACTATATTACTTTTTTCGCTCCCAGAAGGGATAACATTTTTATCAGCTGGTGTTCCTTGTTTCAGTAGACCTGTTTGTTTACGCTGAATCACGTGCTACCTGCAATGGAGTGAGAGTCGGGCCTTTCTTAGGGAGGTCTGTGACTGCTGGTGTCATTGGAAACTTTTCACACAGAAGTGTTGTAGATGGTTAAACTTTTGACAGCCCTCGGGGCCCCAAGCAGTTGCCTGCCTTGCCCTACCTGCTGGCGTGGAGCATGTCTGAAAGTGGTACCAATGTTTTGGCTAGCCAAATAGAATGCAGGTGGCCAACCTTTATAACCACCTCTTCTTATACTGCAGTCCAATCAATTCCACTACACACTTTGACCTCAATACTTTGACACACTTTGACCTCCTTTAGTTTTTTGATGAATAGTTTTGCAAAAAATCTTTTGAATCTCTCCTTTTTCAATTCTCATTGTGCTTGATGCAAACAATGTCTCATTAAAGACCAATTTATAATAACCACAGGCCTTGAGAGCTATGCGCTGATGTCTGTTTTTCTCCTTTCTCGCCACCATGGACATGGGGATGCTTCCCACCCAGTGGTGCAGTGTTAGATGACACTTAAGTCCCTTTCAGACATGCACTAAAGAGAATGACTGACTGGAGAATCAGAGCTAGACATTATCTAGAGTTTCCCTTTCAGACATGCAGGCATCATCAACAGATAGTCCAGACAAGATGTGTTCACACGTGAAGAAATATTCCAGCCAATTGGGTAAGGGGTGGTGCTTGGGCACTTCGAACAGGTGGTGGGATGGGATGTAGAAGCTGTCATGATAAAACTAGAAAATGACATGCTGGCTAAACAGTTGCTAAATTAAAAATTTATATTTAACAAGCAAATTGATCCAAATACTGAAGAGCTAATTTCACAAAAATTCTTCCACTATTCCATTGTTATTCCATCTAAAATTACATGTATTTTGGATGTTCATTTATAACAAAATAACCTACTTCAAACTGAAGTTTTAAAAGTCACAAGGTTTACAGCCAAATTTAAATATACCTGACGTTATGGGTGTTCTTTGTGAACTATTTTAGTTTTTCAGTTTTATTGGAGGTTACACAGATCATGTTTTGGAGATCTACTATACTTTGTGACCAATTCGCCCCACATTCAGATCGAATTGGGTGTTGGAGTTGTACTGGAATGCATTATAAGAAGAGGTGGCTCTAATGTACAATGACAATTATCTACTTGTATTGCAACTGAAAGTGTACAGCTGCTTCATGAATTCATTTTGTTTAATTCTTGATCTACCAAAATTGGATTTCTGCATTAGTGCTATTTTTTTCTGTCTGGAGGTCAAAACCTTTGATGTGAGCTCTCTATTCCACTATTCCTTTAACCCTGTATGGCAAAAAATTACCTTCACAAATACCTCCTCAGTTTGTTCTGTATTTTTCAGTGTTGTGATCATTTGAGTTAATAAAACATGCCCTTAACAGCTTCCAGCTTCATGTAAATGGTCATGAAACCTAAAATGTATTGCACCTTAAAATTTGAAGAATTTAAATGCTTACTATCTTCTGAGCTAGTAATAGCGCAGAAGTAATAATAGAAGAAGAATTGCTACTGTCCTTTCTGCCATGTTTTCCAGCTAAAAAACTGTTTGTAAACACCTGTGTTTCTAGAATTACAATAACCTCAGTAAGAGAAACCTTAACTGAAATGTCAAAAATTTTCAAAAAAATTAAGATAATTAAATTAGTTCATTTCATGCCATTAAATCGTAGCTTTCAATTGAATCTAGTAGTGGTTAAGCTAACCATGAAAATTTCCAAAAGCCTGTTGGTGTCCGTCTACTCAAGCCACCCTGACCTCTGTTCTGCAGAAATCTCAGGGGTGCCCCAGGGAACAGGTGATGACCTCAACATGTGCTCCTCAGCACATCCTCACTGCTCCTGAACCGTCGTTTCTGGAAAGACTTAATGCTGTGGAGGAAGAGCTGGAGTGCAGCCTTGCCTATACCTACAACCAGGTGACTTTCCGACCGCTATAACCAGGTATAACAAGATATGCCTGTCATGCTCACTACCTGTCTCTCTCTCAGGCTGAGGGTGGAGCTGATGAAGACTGCCTGGCATACCGGACCAGGTCCAGATGTCCACTGGTCAACGTTCCTCTGGGTCAGCTGGAGGCCAAACTGTTGGCCCCTGATATCACTGCAGACATGTATGATCAGAGCATTGGGCAGCGGGAAGAGGACCGTCATTGGACTGAGTGGCTGCAGAGCCTCATGGCCCTTGACAGTGAAGGTCAGACTTCAGCTCATTGCGAATTTTAGTTCAGATTTAGAACATCCTGATTGATCACGTTCTTCTGTGCACTCTTGGTTGTATCAGAGACTGAACAGTTAATTCTGATTATTTTAAATAGAAAATCTGTCTAATTTCAAACCTAACAAGTCCAAGTCTGTCTCATGGTTTTTTTAACCTGTTTGTTTCCTCAGGGGAAGGTGATGATGACGACGATGACCCAGAGTACAACTTCCTAGATGACTTGGATGAACCTGACCTGGAGGACTACAGGACAGATCGGGCCGTCCAGATCACTAGTAGGTGTTTTGACTCACATTTTTCTGGAGAAGGCCTGGAGGAGCTTTCCAGGACTTCAGAATGTGTCTTAAGTCTTGTTCTACTCTCAACTTTTACTCTTCCTCTTCTTTTTTTTTCCAGAAAAGGAAGTGAATGAGTTACTGGAGGAACTCTTTGATACAGTGAGTTAAGTTTCTACTAACATCTAATGATGGTTTAATCTTTCCAGTAGGTTTGGTTAAAAACAAAGAGGTTTTGCTATTGACCTTATTGGCATTTAGATTTTCACATAGTTGATTTGTGTGTGACACAATTATGTCTGTGTATGTGCGAACAGAATGTGTTTGAGTCATGACTTTATAATGAGCTTAGACTTGTGATTTGGCTATGGGATGTTTAGTTGAATGGGTCTTTCCATAAAATGCTGATATCTGCTTATTGTGCAGCTCCAGAAGGAAGAGGAGGTAGTGGCTGAGGACGAAGAGGAGACCCCACCAAAGGTTGGACCAAAATTCAACATTCCCCAGGCTTTACGGTAATGCCATAGATTTATTACAACTGGATATTTTAACCGACAACCTTGACTGAATGTTATAACTGGACAATAGAAAATTGCTCATATACAAAATGAGCTAAAAGGGTTTACATGCACAATTCCCTATACAGTAAACTTGGACATATTTACACAGTTAAGGTCCTCCTTTTGGGACAGTGCAACAGAGAAGTGCTGCAACTGTTTGGGTTAGGAGGAAGAGAAATAACCTGTGCTGCTCCTGCTTCATTCAAAACACATGAAGAAGATTCCAGCTCAGGGGGTACATCCTCATTCTTTTCATGTACATTTAACTACCCAATAGATTAGAAACTATCTTGTTTCAGAACCCTTTAAAGTTTAAAACTGGTGAGCGTGGGTGTCCCAGGTCTATGAGACCACATTGTGACTCTTCAGTCTTTAGTAACGTGAAGACTGTCTTAGGAATACCTAGATCACTTCATGCACCCCAAAGCCTGCTGGGCGTGTTGCATGCAGTTCCTATGGCAAGTCATGATTAGGAAATTAGGAAAACTGTGATAAAACAACATAGCTTTGCTAAGAAACACGTGCATAATGATGTCTGTATCTTCTAGCTATATACCGCTCCACATTAATATTTTCTTTTTCTTCTTTTACTGTAGAATTGTAAAGTTGTTCAATGTTCAGTGTGGGCTCCTCATCACAGGCGACCAACAGACCTGTACAGCCTGAGCAGTGAAGACAGGGAGAGGTTCTAGCTGAGCAGGAATACAGTTTAAAACAATTAATGTGAAAGTTGTTTGATCAACTTACAGACTTTGAGAAAAGCAGCTTTGATAAATGTCTGTATCAGTACAGCCACATGAACTACAGCTACAGTTAACATGTGGGGAAGGAACCTGCTAGAAGCTCAGATAGGACTTGTTCAGGAATTTCTGTTTGTTTTCTCTTGCATGTAGTTTTGAGCCACCTCTAGCTGGGATGCTTACAGAGCGACGGCAAACGGTCAGGAAACAGTATGAAGCTCTGCAGCAGAAAAGAGCCTTGCAGGACACAACCAACCATCACCATGCTATCTTGAAAGACACTCCAAACCTACCACCTAATACGGTCACCCCTCTCTTAGTGTTGCCAGGCCGGGTGTGCCTCACCCTGCACCTTGACTATGAACAAAAACTGCAGCTGCAGCAGCAGATACAGCAGGTATGATGCAATATAACTCCCTGTGACTGGACAGCCATTAGTCATTTTCTGTTCTGTAGAACACAGTTACACATTTATACCCACATACTGACACACTTTACTGCCTGTCTCTCCTGTCCTTTTTTGTCTCATTCAACTGTCTTCTGCTGTCTCATATTGCATTTTTCCTTAAGTAGCTTCTCTGTTTCCTCCCCATACAAACAATATTTTAAAACCCTCCTCCTCACATTTAAATCCTTAGGTCAGGTACCAACTTATCTTAAAGACCCAATAGTATCATATTATTCTGATAGGCAACTTTGATCTCAAAGTGCAGGGCTACTTGTGATTCCTAGAAGTTCAATAAAGTAGAATTGGAGGCAGAGTCCTTAGCTATAAAGCCCCTGTCCTGTTCAACCAGCTTGACTGATAGCTGTTTTTTGACTAGCCAGCTTGCTAGCTAGCCATTGCTTTAACTAAACACAGGGCCAAGTTTTTAACTAAAATGTGACATTAGGTATGTGACATAGCTAGTTTAGCCAATTTGTTTTCTGGATCCAACCAAGATGGTGACACAAATAAGAAATAATTTGTAGAACAGACTATCTCATAGACCATATTCTAACCAGCAATGAATCTCTACACCATATCTTTCAAAAGATGCAGCTTCCAAATTGAAACGTGGCTACTGTCTAACACATTGCCGTCTTCTGTCTGACTCTATACAATTCAATTCAATTCAACTTTATTTATATAGCGCCAATTTACAACAAGGTCATCTCAAGTCAAGACTATACAAACATTTAAAGAAAACCCAACAAATCCCCCTTCAGCAAGCCATAGGCAACAGTGGAGAGGAAAAAGTCCCTTTACCGGAAGAAACCTCCAGCAGAACCAGGCTCAGGGTGGGCAGCCATCTGCCTTGACCGGTTGGGGTGAGTGGAAAGTGTAGAGAGAAAAGAACAGAGCAACAAAAGCAACAGCAAAACGTTGGGCAGGTTAGTAGGACCAGTAGCTGCACACTGGAGGACACACAACGCTAAATCCAGGAACACCTGAAGACAGGGACAGAGAGGGAGAAAGACGACTACGGGACAAAGAAAATACAGAGTTAATGTCATACAGTGGTGACATTATAGATGGGGGTTGAGAGGAAAGAATGAAGAGAAAAGGAAAGTGGCTCAGTGCAGAGTCCCCCAGCAGTCTAAGCCTATAGCAGCATGACTATAACCAACTATAAGCTTTATCGAAGAGGAAGGTTTTGAGCCTAGTCTTAAAAGTAGAGAGGGTGTCTGCTTCCCGAATCTGGACTGGGAGCTGGTTCCACAGGAGAGAAGCTTGATATGTAAAGGCTCTGCCTCCCATTCTATTTTTGGAAATTTTGGGAACCATAAGTAGGCCTGCATTTTGGGACCGAAGTGGTCTAGTAGGATGATATGGTACTAGGAGATGTTTCAGGTATAATGGAGCTTGACTGTTTAGAGCTTTATAGGTAAGAAGAAGGGTTTTAAATTCTATTCTATTCTAATGGGAAGCCAATGGAGAGAATCTAATGAAGGTGAAATATGATCTCTCTTACCAATCCCAGTCAGCAATCTTGCTGCAGCATTTTGGATTAATTGAAGGCTTTTTAGAAAGTTACTGGGGCAGCCTGAAAGTAGAGAATTACAGTAGTCCAATCTAAAATTAACGAATGCATGAACCAGTTTTTCAGCATTGCTTTGAGACAGGATGCTCCTAATTTTGGTTAATGTTCTGTAGGTGGAAGTTTAGTGCAGTTCCTTTAATTCCAGTTAAATGTTCTAGTGTCTGTAATAATAAGATCTAGCAGAACTAGTATAGAGACAAGTCCATTATCTGAAGCCAGAAAAAGATAGTTGGTGACTTTAATCAATGCAGTTTCTGTGTTATAATGAACTCTAAATCCTGACTGAAATTCTTCAAACAAGTCGTTTCTGCGCAGTTGGTCACATAATTGCTTTGCAACGACTTTTTCAAGTACTTTAGCAGTAAAGGGGAGATTGGAAATTGGTCTGTAATTGGCTAAGACATCTGGATCCAGACAAGGTTTTTTAAGTAGAGCTTTGATTACAGCTACCTTATAGGCCTTTGCTACATATCCTGTTAGTAAAGATAGATTAATGATATCTAATACGAACATGTCTAATAAGAGTAGAGCATCTTTGAGGAGTCTAACTGGAATAGGGTCTAGCAGACATGTTGTTGGTTTAGATGCCATAATATTTGAAGTTAACTCAGCAAGATCTATGGGCACAAAGCAGTCCAAAAGGGATTGAAGCCTTACTGATAATTCTGATTCTGTTGTATTTGTGGGGAGGGTCTGGTGAATTTTATTTCTAATAGCTACAATTTTGTTTGTGAAGAAGGTCATGAAGTCATTGCTGCATAGCGTTGAGGGAATACTGTGCTGAAAAGAAATCGGCGGTTGTTCTTGTTTTCCTCTATTAGTGATGAATAATATGCTGTTCTGGCTTTACGGAGTGCTAATTTGTATAAACTCTTTCTGCAGGCTGAGCGTGATTCTTGTGAATGAGTGGAACGCCACTTCCTTTCTAGTTTTCGTGACTCCTGCTTTAAATTGCGGGTTTGCGAGCTATACCATGGAGATCGCCTGTTCAGATTTACTTCCTTCTTTTTTAGAGGGGCAACAGTATCAAGTATGAAACGTAATGATGCTGCATAATTATCAGTCAGGCAATCGACTTGTACAGGAGTACAGTTAATGAGGCTACTCTTAGTTATATCGGTACATGTTGAAGTAAATGATGAAGGGATCATTTCCTTAAATTTGTTCAGTGTTTTCAGATAAACACTTACTGAAGCAAAACTTTTTTCTAGCTTCTGTATAGTCCATTAGATTAAATTCAAATGTTATTAGAAAGTGGTCAGAGAACAGAATTATGAGGAAAAACTGTTAGTTTATCAATTTCAATGCCGTATGCAAGGACAAGGTCTAGGGTGTGACTAAAACAATGAGTGGGTTTTTTTTTTCATTTTGAGAGAAACCAATTGAATCTAATAATGAAGTAAATGCTGTGTTGAGGGAGTTACTGTCAGCATCTACATGAATGTTAAAACCTCCCACTGTGATGACTTTATCTGCACTAAGCTCTAAGTCGGCTAGAAAATCTGAGAATTCAGTCAAAAGTTCAGAATAAGGGACTGGAGGACAATACACAATAACAAATAGAAGTGTAATAACAAATAGACGTGGAAATAACAATCTACTGTTGCACATTTCAGTAGATTGAGCTCTGTGGTTTTCCTACAGACTAAAAGAACTGGTTTTAGGGATCCAGAACCATCCTGTGTTAAAGTACTATATAAACATTTTAAAAATGACGTATGAACATATTGTAGTTCATCCTGAAGAACAGAGGACTATACTTTGTACCATAATACCTGAGACCAAAGGTCAATGAGCATTTCTGTCTCTCTTTTAGCATGTGCAGCTACTGACGCAGGTTCAACTGCTGAGTCGTGACATCAGTGCCCTGAACCACGAGGCCTGCATCACAAAACAGTACCTGGTCAGTCAGTAACAATAACACAAACATTACTTAATCAGTCAGTTACACACAAACAATACTTTGGGTCTGCATCACAAAGTCAGTTCAACTTATTCTGGCTCTCATACTTTTTTCAAGCGAAATGCAACATTGAAGTTAATATTAACGTGGCAACAATAATATTCCTCGATGTGGAGCACCAGATTCTACAAGCCGAATCAAGCTATGGTTATTATAAATATTAATATTGGTTTGTTAGAGACTCATCAGTGGTCAAGTAATCAGTCACTTGGTTAAACACAAGAGACCAAAATTATCAGAAACCATAAAATCTTTGATAAACCCAAATCAGTCTTTTATTTACATTTACATTTACATTTAGGCATTTGGCAAACGCTTTTATCCAAAGCGACTTACAAGTGAAGAACAAACAAGCAATAAAATCTACGTTTAGGAGAAAAAACATCAAAGTAAAGCGCTATCAAACAAGTGGTAAGGTTTCCTAAATATTTTAGGTTATCATGAGTTCTTTTCCAGTTTTAGGGACCTCTTACCTGTTTCACTGAAGAAATCACAAAACACAGAACGAGTGATTTATTAATCTACAACTACAGAATATATGGATATATGTTCATGTTTATATAAATATTTGGAACCAAATGAATAAATTGATGGACAATAAAACATGAAAAAACCAACTCTAAGTGAACAATAGATGCATGAGCATTAATAAGTATGGTTATGGTGATTTGGGCGAGGAGAAAGAACTCAGTTACAATTTATCTTTTAAGTAACAGGAAAAAATACTTTTTGGTCATTTAGACCAGCGTCCTTGCGCTAGCAGCTCTATAGGACACCAGACTCTCATAGAAATCAGATAAATTTTGCCTTGCCTTGAAGTTGCCTGGAGGTTGGTTCTGCCAAGCTAAATTGTTAGTCAGTACCGGTTCTGGCCGAGCAGGAAGTGCCACCTTGGTTCAGCTAATGAGTGCGTTACCAGAGTGGGAATGAGTTACAAAAGCTTGCTATAAGAATAATTGAAAAAGGACAAATGAGACAATTAACAATTAACATAAACAAAGAAGTACTTCTTGGTGACATCAGTTAAGCTTACTTAACCGAGGGACTTTCTTTTTCAGTTAGGACTCTGAACTCAACTTTATGTGAGATCTTAGCCAGTGGTGACCTGTTCCTCCTCCTTGATCAGATACATCCTTAGTTTAATTTAATCCTACAAGTTTACTAGATACCTTTCTTTCAGCAAGCCCAAATTACATTTCATAATAACCAAAATTAACATATCGCAAATGTTCTACTATCCAAATTAGTATTGAGGATAAAACGCTTAGATGTATGTGATAATATACAAATATTTTAGGTGTTTCCTATTAACATGAGATGAAACAAATGGAATCAGAAGAATATAACTCGCCAAATTGGCTTTGTCTAATATCTGGTAACACGAAGTATGAAACACACAGACTGTGGTGGCAGGTGTAAGAATAGATTCAATGATGGCAGTGTAAAAATTCACCAGCATCTTTACAGGGAGGTGGAACTTCTTTAGCTGCCGCAAGAAGTATTGCCTCTGCTGATCCTTCTTAGTGAGGGAGCTGATGGTCTACTCCCAATTGAGGTCCTGGGTGATGGTAGTGCCCCGGAAGCGGGAAAACTCAACAGAGGTCACCGGAGTGTTGCAGAGGATGGCAGGGGAAAGGGGGGCTGGGTCCTTTCTGAAATCCACTATCATCTCCACTGTCTTGAGAGCCTTGAGCTCAGCCTTGAGCTCTCAAGACTGGTTGTTCATGCTGCACCATGACATCAGAAGGTCCATTAGGCCGACTCATCTCCATCAGAGAGGAGGCAGATGAGGGTGTTATCTGCAAACGTATGAATTTAACAGACTGATGTCCAGATGTGCAGCTGTTGGAGTACAGGGACTATAACAGAGGAGAGAGGACACAGCCTTGGGCGGATCCGGTGATGGTCCGTGAGTCGGACACATGCTTCCCCAGCCTCACAAACTGCTGTCTGTCCATCAGGAAGTCTGCAGTCCACCTGTACATGGTGTCAGGCACATTTAGCTGGGATAGCTTGTCTCTGAGTAGACCTGGGACAATTGTGTTCAAGGCAGATGTGAAGTCCACAAACAGTATCCTGACCTAGGATCCTGAAGAATCTAGATGCTGGAGGATGAAGTGGAGGGCCACGTTTACAGCATCGTCTACAGATCTGTTGGCTCTTTAGGCAAACTGCAGGGGGTCCAGAAGGGGGTGTGTGATGTCTTTGAGGTGAGATAAGATGAGGCCTTCAAAAGGCTTCATTACCACAGAAGGTAGGGCAATGGGTCTGTAGTCACGGAGTCCTATGATCCTCAGCTTTTTAGGGACTGGTGTGATGGTCTGAGGTGTGAAGCTGTGCGAGTGGACCAGGTGTGACAGTGGAGGGGGGCTGCTGCTCATCAGGAGGGGTCTCAGGTCTGTCAAATTGTTTGTCAAAGCGACAGTAGAAGTTGTTCAGTCTGTTGGCCGGGCGTTGAGAGTGGGGGGATCCAGGCTTTGTATTTGGTGACAGCCTGAAGTCCTTTGCAGACCGAGGCGGGTTGTTGGCTGAGAATTGCTGTTCTATTCTCTCGCCATGCACAGATTTAGCTTCACCTCCTTGCTAAATCTGTACTTAGCCTCTCTGTATTTGTCTCTGTCCCCACTTCTGAATGCCACTTTCTCTGACCTCAGCTGTTTGAGTTTGGCTGTGAACCAGGGTTTGTCGTTGTTATAACTCACGAACCCCAGGTTCGTGATGGAATGGTGCTGTCCCCAAAGAGGCTGATGTAGGCTTTCGCAATGTCCGTGTACTCCTTCAGGCTGTTAGTGGCAGATCTAAAAACATCCCAGTTTATACAGTCCAAAGACTCCTGAAGTTCCTCCACAGCCTCACTGGTCCACTTCTTTGATGTCCTCACATCAGGTTTGCAGAGTCTTAATTTCTACCTGTATGATAGAATCATACAGGAATATGCCAGGGAGCACAGTTTTAATAATCTAGTAATAATAAGTAATCTACGGAGGCGCACACGCACACCTGACTTCTTTCCTCTTTCCTCACCTGCGGGCTCATGCTTGTTAACATGACACCTTGATCAAAATAGCCAGTAAATCCATGGTTGAAGCCAGAAATGGTGGGAATAAATTCACAGGGGTGGTAGCTCTGACGTTCATGAGCTTTTCCCTGGGGTAGGGGCCACCAGAATAGTGGCATGAAACTGAATTAATACACAAAACAACACAGAGTAGGGCGCACCAAAACACTGTGGCTGCCATCTGGGGCACCATCTTGGAAGACAATTATATTAACAAACTTTTATGTAGCTTTGATGTAGCTTTAGCAGGTCCTTTTGGTAGACAGTATGTCCTTTCAAATATGTAGCCTTCGTTCAGCCTGAATTTAGTTTTTGTCAGAGTACTTGAGAATCAGGATACTTTACTCTTCTAATTTGGAAATTAGTTTTCATTCTCAACCTTTGTAGTTTTAGTGATGGACACAGGTGCACCTGGCCATACTTAGTCATTGAGTGTATTAGTCATCTACTGCATGGGTGAGCTGTCTTTCCTCATGCACATTATTGAGCCTGGGCACTTGCTCACGTTTTCTGTTTTCAACACATAAACTTTAGGGACATAATGTTGACTTGCTCACTATCATAGGTCATGCACTTCCAGGTGCCATTGTGATTAAGTATCAATGTCATATACTTATCTTAGTGCTCATAATGCTATGGCTAATCAGTGTAAGTTACATTGATGATCACCCCAGTTATAAGAGAAACGGCTTCATTATACCAGAAAACCTGAGTTAACTACAAACAGCTAGATAAGTACAGGGGCAGCTGTAGCTCAGTTGGTAAGGCAAGACACTGAACCCCAAGTTGCTCCCAGTCAGATGAGCACCTTGTATGGCAGCCACTGCCATCTGTGTGTGTTTGGGTGACCGAGAAGCAACATTGTAAAGCGCATTTGATAAAAGCGCCATATAAGCAGCTATTTATCTCATAGACTACAAGTGTCTATTCAACAACAAAACAAACATTTGCTGTTTCTGCAGGAGGAGCTGCAGCAATTTTCTCATCATAGGGAGGCCATGTTTCTCCCCAGCAGTTTTAGAGTGTGCAACCTCCAGGGAGCACTGGATCTCCTGCAGGAGGTGGAGCAGATACAGAAGCCTTCTTCTGCTCCTGCTGCCTCTAGACGTTTACTCCCCACAATGACTCCTGCTACCAACAGTAAGAAAAAAAACTAAACATTGTTTAAATAAAAAGGTTTTTTGTGTCTGACCATATACAGATTATGATTCTGTTTTTGGTTCTGTTCAGGCCATGCCTTTCCTTTACTGCCCACCGATACTGCCTGGCTGTTTGCCACCCGGCCTGTCTTTCTCTACCCAGAACTGCTTCCAGTCTGCAGCCTGGATCCAGCCCTCCACAGCCGGCACCACAGGAGTGTGTACACTGCAGGAGAGGATGGGTAAATACACTTTAATATACATGGGTTACATTAAGGGTGCCCAATATTGGAAAAAACTGACTTTAATTTTTTTCTGTAATATACCGTATTTTCCGGACCATAAGCCGCTACTTTTTTCCGACTTTTTGAACCATGCGGCTTTTACAGAGATGCGGCTTCTCTGTGAATTTTTCTGCAGTCCTCAGATGGGCGCTGTAGATGGAAGTCAGTGCAAACAAAAAAGCGCCAGTTTTTATTCTTAGCGCATGCAACCCAAGACGCACAACAGCAAAATACAGTAATATTTTTACACCCTCACCCCCTCATAATGGAAAACACGCAAAGAAATTCCTATGATGCAGCTTTTAATTTGAAGCCATCGATCTGGCTATCCGTGAAGGAAATCGAGTGTGACAGTGGTTTCAATGCTCAGGAGGAAGATGAATAGCGATTTGTGGTTTCAGTGCACGGGAGAATGAAGCGGCTTTAATAGTTGCGCAGTTGCGCTTTAACAGTGCGCAGGAAGAAAAAGTGACAGAGGTTTTGTGTTCAGTGGTTTCAGTTCGCAGGAGGAAGAAAAATAAAGCAACTTGGTTTTAGTGCACAGGAGGAAGATTAATAAAACCATGACTTTTCTGTTTTGTGTGATCAGCACTTTTATTGCCGTGTTACAGGCACCATTCAGGTTCAGGTGTATGAATAAACACTTATGGTACAAAATCTTTTGTTGAGCGCAGCAACTCCTGCGTAATTCGTGAAGAATAAGAGACGTCTTCTCCTTTGGCTATGGAACAAGCCGTTTATTTATAACAAGGACGTTTTTGTCGGCTCTGTACATTCGACATGTGTTATACCAGCCACACATACACGTAAACGCACTCTTTACCGTAATGCTGGTAAAACAGCGCACAGAACATCCTCATGCCTACTGTGAACAATGAGTAGGAGCGCATACAACAGACATACAGATCTTAACATCTTTCTATGTAAATATTATTTCTCAGCCTGGATATTGGCGGCTTACAGTCCGATGCGGTTTATATGTGACAAAATATATATTTCTTTTAAATTTTAGCGGGTGCGCTCTATAGTCCAGAATTTACGGTATGTTGTGATATAAAAAATATACAATAACATACAATAAGCTTCCCTGCTGTAAATGCATTTCATGTTTCTCATGCATGCATGTCTTTCTTTTTAGTTCCTCATTCTATTCATTTGTATATATACTAGGCCACCATTTAAAAATGTCTGGCATTACTTATTTGTTTTATGTTAGTACAAGTGCAAGCTGGGACAGATACTTTTTTCAAGTTTAATTGTATAGGAATGCTAGTTCTGTCTTCAATTTCTTGAGTATTGGGAATGATGCTGAGCATGCGTGAGTTTGACTAGTACCTCCACGAGGTTTTGGATTACATATTCAGATGGATAAGGTGTAATCTTTCTAGTGCTGTAGTGGGCAAATGGGCATGCCAAGGAGATTGAGGAAAAGTGGCCAGTAAAGCTAAGTTGGTTGTCAATGGCAAATGAAGGGACAATCACTGAAATTAATGAAAGGTCTGAACTTCTGTCTTGGAGAGATTGAGATTTAGTTGAACACAGCCATTTCTCAACATTTGTTTATCCCTGTACTGCTAGCATTTTGCACCCTGCTGTTATGTGCTGGATTGTCTCATAGGCACCTTTGCACAGCCTGCACCTGGGGTCCTACCTGGTGTTGTAGACTCTGGCCTCTATTGATCTTGCACTCAGAGCCTGCTCCTGTGCTGCTAGGATTAGTGCTTCTGTGCTGTCTTTGAGTCCAGCTTTGTCCAGCCACTGGTAGGATTTTTCGATGTCAGCCACCTCTTCTATCAGACGGTGATACATACTGTGCAGGGGTTTGTCCTTCCATGAGGGTTCCTGCTCTGCCTCCCTATCTTCTTCTGGTTTCTGCTGCCTGAGGTTACCACTAAGCAACTGTACTGGTTCCCGCAGATTCCCTGCTGGGAAGCACATGCTAGACTTCTTGAGTTAGCACAGGCAAAGAGACAGGATGTCTACTTTTGTACTGAATCTACATTTATCCCATATTAAATAACTCAAATTAAATAAAAAAATTTAGGTGGTACAGGCACTTTTGAGTATTGAGTTTGGTTACTTTTTCCAGCTTTTTTAGTTGCAGTCATAATGACATCTCTGTTGGAGAAACACTACTGATCATGTGCATTTAGAAAACAGGTGCCATCCATCAAGTGTGATATCAAATTTCTGTATGAATTCATGCTTTCCACAATGTGTCTGTGCAGGCTAATTGTTCTTGGTCTAAAGCATTTTGAGGGGACTGTCCAGTCTGATGAGCTGATCAGCTCCTACCTGCTCTGCAAAAACCGTTGGAACTTTAGGAAACACATCAGAGATATGACCAGTCCGAGAGCTCCACCCAACAACGTCATTAAGGTGACATCAGTGACGTCAGCACACACTTTCTGACATCATTAGTATATCTTGTTGTCACAAATGTCTAGGTGGGACAGGTAATAGACGAAGTGCGGATGGATAAGTAACAGACAGTTTAGACAGTTAAAGATGTCCTATAATTATTTTTTGTATTGTATGCATAATTATTGTCTTGCTGATCTATTATTTCAAAAAAATGTACATTGTTCTGTGTAGATTCTGTGTTCTTTGTCTATGGCTGCTAAAACACAATAATTTCCCCACTGTGGGATTAATAAAGTCTCATCTTATCTTAAATGAGAGTAGAGTGGGTTCAGAGGGAGTTGGGCCTTAAAATATAACCCTTAAACTCTAACCCTTTTTATTTTATGTAAAAATTAGTGGACATCAGCCCATGTTATGCCGTTTGTAACATTGGAAAAACAATCCTGGTTTAGTATACAGAGAAATCAGCAGTGAAATAGGTGTTATCCAGAAAAAATCCACCAGCACGATGTGAGTGGATCCATGTAGGCAGAGGAGTTGGGAGTGTTACAGAGATAATGAGAGACGAGAGGGCTGTAGACCATATTAGTATATTGATGTAAACAAGGCAGCGCAATGATGGAGTTGTTGGTGCTGTTGCCTCACTGCTAAAAGGTCCCCAAGTTCAAATCTACCTGCCAGCTTCAGCCCTTGTGGAGTATGCATGTTTTCTCCAAATACTTGAATTTCCTTCCACAGTCTAAAGACATAAATGCTCGGTTAATTGGTGACTAAATTGCCTGAAGGTGTGATAATCTGTTTATGTTTGTCTCTCTCTTGGCCCTGGAGACTTGGTGTACCCTACCTGCACATTTGTGTGCAATGTGGTCGGTGACCCTAGTGACAAAGCGTCAGTGTTTTGTTTTGTTTTTTCCCAGATGTTTCTGACACATGGAGTTGTCCCCCCATTGCCTCTTGCCTGCAGCCGAGTTCAGCCCGAAGACAATCGCCCCCCAGTGGACAGAAATTACTCCAGCATGCCCAACTGGCTTAAGGTGTGACACTAAACCAGAATCAAACTCAAATCAAAATTAGGGATTTACATCAGTTTGAAGTCTGAACTTTCTGCCAAATTTCATCACCAATCACAGTTAATAGTAATACATAATAGCTAATCCATCTCTAATGTATTACGTCTCTTTCCATTAAAGTAGAAAGTGGACAATCAGATGTCAGTAACTAACCCTTGACTAATATAATAACTCACCTGTATTGACACAATAACTAGCTGCCACAAACAAGCCCATCTTTAAGATAATTAACCACCAATAATTTAATAACTTAAAAGCGTAATAATTACTATCTGAGGTAAATGGCCGCTTATATAGCATTTTTATCCAAAGCGCTGTACAATGTAGCTTCTTATTAAACCAATCACACAGACACAACACTCACACCGATTCAGTCAGTCATGACTGAAACTCCTTCATAATTGGCTGTGCACCCGTTACCTGCCCCCCATCCCCTCTGGATTTAATCCAGTCTTTCTGAATCTGAATAATTTAATTTAATTAATCCACCTGTGACTTTTCATCTGTAGAACAGTCGTCAGATCATACAGAAGACCCGGCTGGACTCCAACATTTACCCCCCCTCCCTCCCCCCAGGATGCACTCTCAGACTCCACCCCTATTGGCTGAACAAGTCCCGCCCCCCTGTCCCCCGCCACAGACGGTTCTTCATGCTGGCACACAATGCATCACTTCTCCCACTGGCCAAAGCCCCTGAAGACGTATACGTGGACCGACTGTTCCAGCCAATCAGCTGTCCGTCTCTGCCCCCCCCAGATGTTGAGTTACTCTCTAAACCCCCCTCCACACCATTAGGTCTGTCATTAGCTAGGCCTCATGTTTGTGGGGACTTTCCATTGGCTGCTGCTCATCCAGTCCCCACTGACTTCCTTCCTATTGCCCAGACTACTACCAGACAAAAAATCACTCCCCACCCACTTGTCCCTCCCGTCTCCGACCCAACAAACCCTATCATGTCGTTGACGACCTCTGCTGTGAAGCCAGGCTGCTTCCTTCTCCAGATGGTATGGACACCACCCACTACCAAATCCCAGTATGCTCAAGGGAAAGAGCCAATAAGGCCAATAAGAGAAAAGCAGAAAGAAGGTAGTCAGAGCTCTATAAGCCCCAAGCTGATAGAAGAGGACAGAGAAGACGACGAGGAGGAGGAGGAAAGTTTAGCTTTAGCATCAACCTTGAGCCCCCTGTCTTCTACAGAAGAGAGGGAGGAGGTGCTAGTTAAGGAGAAAGATCAGGAGTCGGAGGTGAAATATGAAGTAGATAAAAATGAGGAGGAGGTGCAGAGGGAGAACAGGACTATTGTGGGATTGGTCAGTTTGAATGGAGGAGAAAATACAAGTGGAGACAGTGGAGGCAGGGAAGAGGGAGGAGGAGGAGGAGGAGGTGGAGAGCAAGATGAAAGTAGAGGAAGAGAAGAGGAGCAGGGAGGAGAAAGAGAGGAAGAGGTTAGGGAGAGGAGGGAGGAGGGGGGAGGAGAGAGGGAGGAAAATGGAGAGAAGGATGAAGACCAGGACAGGCAGGGGGAGGATGAAGAAGAGGAAGACTTTGATGACCTCACACAGGATGAAGATGAGGAAGAAGTGCTGTCATCAGCATCAGAGGAGTCAGTGCTGTCTGTTCCAGAGCTACAGGTAAACAAAAAGGAAGGTGAGTTATTGCTAGGGTTACAGCCCGTCTCTGACTGCTGAACTGTGATCCTGCAGGAGACAATGAAGCAGCTGACATGGTTGGCGGCAGAGCGCCAAATGTGTGCAGATGGAGATTCTGAAGAGGATCACTCCCCTACCTCAGAGGAGGAAGAGGAGGAGGGAGGGCCCAAGGAAGAGGGGCCAGGGAAGGGTAGAACCAACAAGGGGGGAGAAGATGAGGAGATGCAGTCTGGAGAGGGGACAGCCCAAGTAGGAGGAGGAAGGTGTCCCGGACGTGGAAGAGGTTAGAGCTTTATTTTTACAAAAGCCTTATGTACATAAACCTAACATACGTTTATTTATGACCCTTCTTCGTTTTAAATACAGCTGTATTTTTTTTTCTTAGTTAGACATGTTTCGCTATTCACCCAAATAGCTTCTTGACTTTGAGGGAAAGTTGGTTAGGCAGGTATATTCCACCAGGGTGGTCATTTGTTTCTCACCTGGCCTTAATAGGCTCTTTAGGAGTAGAGCAGTGCAGAGAGTCAATAAAATGTTAAAATCACATATTTTTATCATTTCTATGTTCATGAAAAGCGAGAATAGAAATAGGTGATCCAAACCATGAACTGTCTGGAGAAAGCTGATTAGAAACACCTTTTCAAAAACACAGGGCGAAAAAATTGGTTTCTTTCAGGACGAAATTAGGAAAATGAGTTTTCCTTAATGCCCTACCCTGTCCTCTTTACATGACAGTTAAAATATCAGGCTTTCCTGAGACACTGACTGTAACCTGGTCACTTAAGTCCATGTCAACACACCAATTGCCAAGTACCTGGCCACTACCCTGTCAACACCAGTTTTTCACAGACGCTATGGCAGCCATGATGATTAAGGAAACAACACCTTAAACACCAGGAGCATCCTCAATTTGCATTGGATCTGCGTCCTCCTAAACCTTTGAGTAAACATCACAAACTTCACTTACAGAAAGAAACAGGGCTGCACCATCAGTTTTTTAATCTTAAATCCAAAGTAGGAAGTGGAGAAAAAACTACATAACACCTTATTGGTTCAAATATGCAGATGACATCTGGGTAAAGATAAAAGACCACGACCTACAAGTTTTTACTGGCCACATAAGCAATGCAAATGTCCCCATCTCCATGGAAGCCAAAAAAGGAAGACAGACATTTGAGGATAGCTCTCAAGGCCTGTGGTTCTCCTACACTGGCCTTAAACAAGACAGTGTCTAGGTCCACCTGCAGGACAACAGACGAGCAGACTCAGAAGTTTTTTTTGGATATACCTGTTCACTTCAAATTAACTGACACACTGAGACAGAGACTCATCGCAAAAGGGACTCAAAAGACCATACACTAAACACAAAAACTGCAACGTAGTGTATGCCGTGCACTTCATGGAGAGTACATTAGCACTGGTCATTAGCACTGGTAGTCCAATAATCCAATGGAGGACAAGGGTTAGCATGACCCATGAGCTTAATAATTCTTCATATATTTTACTTGTACTGATTATATGTTATATAAACTGATTATATAGAAATTTTATTTAAAGCACCACAGTAAAAATTTTCCACTAAGACAAATATATTTTAACTAATTAAATTAACTATGGCAAGACTTGTGTAGTAATTAAAAAAATAAGCTCCATAGATCCCTGTTTGTATGGGTGAAGCTGATTGATGTTTGTTGACTGAGTGCAGTGGTTGGGTCAAAAATAAGAGGGGAGGTTTGATTTGGCTGCTGGTAGTTCTGCCAGGAAGCTATTGCAATAGTTATGTATAGATAGAAGATATGTCTAGTGCCTGCACAATGGGATAGGCTCTATATTCATCAAGGTGGCGTCGCTTGTGTGCCAGCGAATTTAAGCACCTCTGTGCATTTGTTGGTGTCTTTTAATGTTTATTTCTATGCTGTATGTGTTCTGTGTTTTTTCTTCATACCCCTATGGAGTCGTGCAACTAGGGGACCAAACTTCATCACGCTTGCACTATATTTTATAATTTTTTGCCAACTTTTTGTGTCGCCTCGGGGGACCCCTTAAGCTGTGGCTCCATTGTGTACCCTTCAGCCTGTATCTAAACTGCCACACAAGGAACAATGAAACTCTGGACTTACTATATACTAATGTCAAGAATGCTTATACCCCACCCCACCCCTCAAAGACCACTCTGATCACAACCTTGTTCATCTGCTTCCTGCTTACACTCTGGTCTTGAAAACGGTGAAGATCTGGACAGAGGAGGCAATTGAGCAGCTTAGGGACTGCTTTAACACCACGGACTGGGGCATTCTCTGCAGTCTAAATGTGGAGGACATCGACAGTCTGTCAGACTGCATCACGGACTACATAAACGTCTGTGTGGAAAACACTGTGCCATCTAAGACAGTATGGTGTTTTCCCAACACAAGCCCTGGGTGAGCCCTGACCTGAAGGCCGTGCTGAATGAGAAGTAGAGGGCCCTTTCTCTCAGGGGACAAGGAGGAGCTGGGCGAAGTGCAGGGGGAATTAAAATATAAAATGAGGAGGTGCAAGGATGGCTACATGAAGAAGCTGGAGCATCGTCTGGAGCAGAACAATGTCTATGATGTGTGGAGAGGACTGAAACACATCTTTGGCCACAGCGAGGGTGGAGATGATGATCACAGGTGACCAGGCCTGGGCGAATGAATTAAATTTGTTCTTTAAAAGATTTGATTCTGCCCTGTCCCCACTCCCCACTCTCACACCCCCCCTTCACACCTGCCAAACTTCTCTGATGACACCGCCATTGTTGGCTGTGTAGAGTCAGCGGGAATACAGGGGTGTCATCTCTGACTTTGTGGGCTGGTGTGAAAACAACCACTTGTTTCTGAACACCAGTAAGACATAGAGTTGGTGCTTGACTTCAGAAGGAACCCTCCACTACACACACCGGTGAGCATCCAGGGCTCAGACATTGAGATTGTGGACCTTTTAAATACTTGGACTGGGCGAACAACACAGAATCTCTGTACAGGAAGGGCCAGAATCGCCTCCACTTGCTGAGGACACTGATGTCCTTTGGTGTGTGCAGAGAGCTGTTACGATATCTTACGACACTGTAGTGGCCTCAAAAGTCCTGTACGCCGATGTGTGCTGGGCGGGGGGCAGTACAGACAGAAGAAAGATAACAAGCTGGTTAGGAGAGCCAGCTCTGTCCTAGCCTGCGGACGAAGGAAGGAAGGATGTTGGCCAAAGTAGCATCCTTCCTGGATAACCCCACCCACCCCCTGCACCACACTGTGGAGGCTCTGAGCAGCTCCTTCAACTGTTACACCCCCAGTGCAGGAAGGAGCGGTACATTCGCTCATTCCTCCCTGCAGCCGTCACTGTACAACGCATCACTGCAGTGACACACAATGTGCAATTAACCAGGAGATATCCACTGTTAAATATGTATATATGCAGAAAAGAGATTCTTTATCTTTTAATACACCCTTTACACAGTTGGTACTGTTGTTTTTCTTCTATCTTGTTTAAAGTTAAACTAAAGTGTTTTTGTTCTTTATTCCTATTTCTGCTGAAACATGGGAATTTCCCCACTGTGGGATCAATAAAGTCATATCCCATCCTACCTTAAAGGTAGGATCTGATCTTTCTGGTGTGTGTATACTGTATACTGTGAATGTGTATAAATATAAAATGATCCACCTCTAGGGAAATAAGAGGTGTTAGGAGTTACATCCCATGGATGCACCATCTTACTCTTGTCTCCCAAGTCTATTCAGCTAAGAAAACAAGTCCTGCCCTGGTGAATATAGAAGAATTATTGCCATTAAGCAAATACATGTTAAAACAAAATTCTTTTTCTGCATTTCATCTGTCCCCTTTGGGGGATTAGTGGGCAGCCACAAGGGACACCCAGGGAGTGTCTCACTCAGGAACACACCTGGTGTGTAGGCTGGAATTTGATCCTGCTGACTTCTGCATCCTATCCTGCTGTTCTCCCCCTTGAGCTACCAGGCCACCTGAGTCATATAATCAGCTTTGCCTCAGACTGGAGAGCTACTTGGCTGGGTAGCAAAATGTTTAAAACTAAAATGCCAGTTAACAAGTCTCAACTTCTAAATAACTACACTAGGATGACTAAGAAGCTTTACAAAGATCTTCTTGCACAGGTTTATTTTCTGACCTCTCCACACTAAGTTCTCCTCACAGACTTATGTTTTGTGACTTTCCTGCAGGGCGGAGCAGACCTCTCCGTGGCCTTAAGAGGAGCCGTCAGGAGCGGCACAGTAAAGATGCAGCAAAACTGTTGTTGCTGTATGATGAAAAGCTGCTGGAGAACGACCCACACAGAGAAAGCAAAGACATGGCTTTTGCTAAGAGTTACCTCAGCAGGGTAAGAGGAGAAACAGTTCCTGCATAACTGAGCTGCAGGTTCTAACCTGTTAAATCTCTGGATTGTTTTCCGGTCACATTGTTATACATATTCCCTTATTAAACAACATAACATCCTTTCCCAGACAGTTTAAACTCCAACCTATTCAATGTTTTCCCTATTATATAAAGTCTGAAGTACAGTGCTCAAGTGTTTCGCTATAAACTGAATAGCATTACACGACTATATATAATAATTACAGTTACAAACGTGATGTAGTCATAAGCGAAAATTTAAGCAGGCAACAGAACGGACCTGTCAATTAACTGTTGAGAAGTATATTCCATGTGTGCGACACATGCTCATCAGCAAGCTAATTCAGTTCCCGATAGAAGTTTTCTATACCTTAAAACTGTGGAGGGTAGTTGCGATGTATTCCTTCTTGTCATAAGTGGACCTATAATTTGTGAGTTTTATATTAACTAACTTTTGTGTAGTGTGTTGGCCTTTAACAGTATGTCCAAAGCCTTAATGTATGTGACATGTCATCTCTGTTTTGTTGGAAACACTGGCTGAGATATTGATGGAAAGTGCAGAGTAAAGATTGTGTTGACTTATTTACCCTCATTAATTGTCCTGTTAAACTGCTACTCTTTTTACTTTACTACTTTTTGGAGTTAATATAAGTCCACACTTCTTTTTCACTCTATTATTAATACCTGAGAGTATACAACAGTCAACATGACATGTTTTTGACGTGAAAGAGGCTGTAACAGTAGCCCCTTAAGAGATCCTATGGACATTTTGTGCCATTGAGTTTTTTTATTTTCAAGGCATTTTAACTGTTTTGAATTAATATAACTTAAATTTTCCAGAGGATATTATTATTATGATCTCAACAGGGAGCAAATATTTGCGGTTTTGTAATTTTAATTTTAATTTAACCAGGTGAGTTAATAGAGAACCAATTCACATTTACAGCAACAGCCTGACCAAGAGGCAGCATGAAGGACAGATTCAAAACAGTGATATAAAACAAGACTTACAGGAAAAGCTTATATACAAATCAAACTAATTCAAACATTCATAATAACAATGCAGTATGTTTGTAGTGATGTACATTAAAAGTGGATAGTTGAGAACAAGTGCAGTGATCTTGAAGTGCTCTTTGTATTACATTCTTGAAAGAGAAGAGTGGGATAAAAGAGCTGAGCTTTATAGTTTGTTGCAAAATGTTCCAATTGTATGCTGGAGAAAACTGAAAGGAGGTTAATTAAACTGCTTGAACAAAGACTGCGATTGGGTTGGAAACCTTAAAAGTGAACATAAATGTGTAGGAGTTTTCCCACTGATGGTTTGAGCTGCACTGGTGGGTATTGAATGGAGCCCCTGATACGCAGAGTGGTAAATAACATAGAGCTTATGTAGGAGGAAGATGTTTCGTAGACTGAGTAAATCAGGATTTATTACGAAAAGCATATTCTTGATTTTATCTTTGTCAACAGAACATTTACGTGTTTCAAATGAAAGTGTGCTTCCAAGCCAGATGCCCATGTACTTAATGTCAAAGCCATCTGTCACATGACAGGAGGAGCCAGGATTTCAAACAACTAAACTGGGTTTTGTGGACGACTGCTCCACTTCATGCAGTGTTCTGCTTTACCCGTTTCGATTTGCTTCAGGAAGCAAGCAGTAAAGACACATTTTGCCTCAACCCCAATTTTAGGAGCAGGTAATTTAAATAACAAATAGACTAAAATAGACCTGTTGCTGAGAATCAAAAAAATAATCTCACAGTGAATCTTCAGCTTTTGCAATTTCTTTTTTTTTTTCTGGTTCTGATAAAGCCAAGGTTTCAAACAGGTCTAGAGAAAAATCTGTGCATGAAATACTTGTAATGTAGATATCTGAAGGAGCTGTGTTACTGTGTCAACAGGTATATGATGCTCTGCAGGATACACCTGGGCAGGTGGAGGACTTTGTGTCTCTCCTGAATGAGTTCGAGCAGGCAGGACAAGAAGTGGTGTCGCTTTTTAGGAAACTGCGCTCCATCCTGGGAGATCGGACTGACCTCCTTCGAGACTTTGCTGCATTCCTGCATCCGGAGCAGGCACTGCAGTGCGGACTGGTGAGCTGCATAGGTGCATCAATACCTGGAAACTAGGTGCAATACAGATATATGTCACGTATATGTCATGTAAATTACAATGTGTGTATTTGATTCTTAAGATGGTAGATCAGATGTCAACTGAAGGTATGTTTTAGTTGCAGCTTTAATCAGTTGACTTAATGTATCTGTAGCTTTATCACTAAATCACTGCTGCATTTGGTTCTGCAGTTTGAGGAGCAACAGGCATTTGAACGCAGCCGACGTTTCTTGCGACAGTTAGAGATCAGCTTTGGCGATAATCCTTCGCATTATCAGAAGATCATCAAGGCTCTACAGACGAGTCCAGACCTGAGTCCAAATGGCATTTCAGAGGTACAACTGGGAAGAGACCATTTTAGCTACTACAAGTGCAGCGTTTCCCTCCGAAAGGGAATTATACTTGTGGTGGCTGTCAATTCAATTCAATTCAATTCAATTCAACTTTATTTATATAGCGCCAATTTACAACAAGGTCATCTCAGGGCACTTTACATAATAAAGTCAAGACTATTCAAACATTTAGAGAAAACCCAACAAATCCCCCTTGAGCAAGCCATAGGCAGCAGTGGAGAGGAAAAAGTCCCTTTAGCGGAAGAAACTTCCAGCAGAATCAGGCTCAGGGTGGACGGCCATCTGCCTTGACCGGTTGGGCTGAGTGGAAAATGGAGAGAGAAAAGAACAGAGCAATAAAGGCCACAACAAAACATTGGGTAGGTTAGTAGGACCAGTAGCTTTGCGCTGGAGGACACACAGCGCCAAATCCGGGGACACCTGAAGACAGGGACAGAGAGAGGGAGACAGAGAGGGAGAAAAACGACTACGGGACAAAGAAGATACAGAGTTAATGTCATACAGTGGTGACATTATAAATGTGGGGTGAGAGGAAAGAATGAAGAGAAGAGGAAAGTGGCTCAGTGCAGAGTCCCCCAGCAGTCTAAGCCTATAGCAGCATGACTATAACCAACTATAAGCTTTATCAAAGTAGAGTAAAAGTAGAGAGGGTGTCTGCTTCCAGAATCTGGACTGGGAGCTGGTTCCACAGGAGAGGAGCTTGATAGGTAAAGGCTCTGCCTCCCATTATATTTTTGCAAATTCTGGGAACCATAAGTAGGGCTGCATTTTGGGACAGAGGTGGTCTAGTAGGATGATATTTTACTAGGAGCTCATGTAGGTATGATGGAGCTTGACCATTTAGAGCTTTATAGGCAAGAAGAAGGGGTTTAAATTCTATTCTACATTTAATGGGAAGCCAATGGAGAGAATCTAATGAAAGTGAATTATGATCTCTCTTTGGATTAATTGGAGGCTTTTTAGAGAGTTACTGGGGCAGCCTGAAAGTAGAGAATTACAGTAGTCCAATCCAAAAGTAATAAATGCATGAACCAGTTTTTCAGCATCGCTTTGAGAGAGGATGCTCCTAATTTTGGCAATGTTTCTTAGGTGGAAGAAGGCTGTTCTAGAGACTTGTTTTATGTGTGAGGTAAATGACAAATCCTGGTCAAAAATGACTCCGAGATTCCTTGCACTACTACTGGGGGCAAGAGTTATGTCATCTAAAGTAGCAATATGGTGGGAAAATATTTTTCTTAGACTTTTAGGCCCAAATACAATAACTTCAGTTTTATCTGAGTTTAGAAGAAGGAAATTATACGTCATCCAGTCCCTTATGTCTTTTAAACATGCTTGTAGTTTGATTAATTGATTTGTTTCATCTGGTTTCATAGATAGATATAACTGCGTGTCATCAGCGTAGCAGTGAAAATTTACAGTGTTTTCTAATAATGTTGCCAAGGGGAGACATATATAGAGTAAAGAGTATTGGTCCTAATACAGAGCCCTGTGGAATTCCATAACTAACTTTTGTGTATGTCGAAGCAATGTACTATACTGATTTAATTTGCTTATATAAGGAGAGCACACACACCAACAGTCCCTTTTGATTATCCTGTCGTAAACTTAACAAAAGGTAATCTGAGGTGCTGTTAAAAAAAAAAAGAAAAGTTCAACTTTCCTTAAATGATGACAGAACTCTGTAGACTAATTGAAGCAGAGTTCTATTCTATTTACATCAGTATGGAAATATTATGTCTAATATTATAATTAGTAAATATAAATAAAACAATGAGGTTTCCTTCCTGATCTTGTGGTAGGTCAAGGCCACTGGAGTGAAATCTGAGCTGACACACAGAAACAAACATGGTCACTCACAAACAAAAAAAATAAGGCCTCCCGATTAACTAAACATAAAATGTATTCACATATATATTAATTTTAATTAAATCATACACACTGTTTCTGTTACAAAGAAATGCGGGCTGTTCTGCACTTGTTCAGTGGTTATAGAAGGCAATTGTTGTCCTGAAAAAACTTATCTGATGTTTGGCTGTGGTTTGGTAACAAAAGTAGTTCTTTCTGACAGTTTTTTTACATGTGTTTAAACGTAGTTACTGGAAATCTGCGTTACAGGCAGCAGTATATGATTTCTCCTCCACCTCTGACATATTTTGGGGGCTTATATCGCAGCAGAGTGAGAGCGCAGGTGGAGAGTAAAGGAGAGAGGAGACACCGTGGGTGAAAAAATCAGCAGGAGAAATTGATTATTGGATGATTATTGTTTAGACTTCTACCTGGCACTTTGTGTTAGTTACATTTTGTGTGGGCACGTGCAAAGACAGTGCTCAGGTAGTGGCAGGAAAACAGGGAGGGCTGCAAGTGCTAGTCATGGTTCACCCGGAGAGCAGTGGACACACTCTATGATACACAGCTGCTTGCATCCAAGCTCCGTAATGATGGAACTTATTGCCACAGTAAATTACTTCAAAGCAAGACCTGTCAATGAATTAATTTTTGCCACACTGCACAACGAAATGGCATCCGATCACACAGCTGTTTTGTTTCACAGCAAGTCCAGATGCCTGTCACGAGTGAAGGTGCTTTCCAGTGTGGTTAAATTGCGGGATGAGTATAAGATCTTTTATGGAAGAAGAGGGGAATTAACATAAGTTTGAGGATAACCGCTTCCTCATGAAACTTGCATGCCTCAGTGACATGTTTCAGAAGGTCAGTGAGCTAAATTTGCAAATGCAGGGTTGCAATCCACACCTTCCACTCCTTGCAAATAAAATCACATCAATTTAAGAAAACTGGGGATGTGGGAGCAGTGAGGGGAAAAAGGGGAGTCTTGACTGATTTAAGAGTCTGAAATCCTTTATTGATGTCCACAACCTGCAGAACACAATGATTCCATGTATGAAGCCACATCTCTGCCCTAAAAACATTTGCACAGATGTTTTCCTGTGCAGAATACTGATAAATATGACTGGATTCAAGACCACTTCAGTGCATTACCTGCTGCTGATTTTAGTACTGCAGAAACACAACAGTTTATTGCTCTGACTTCAGATTAAATAATTATACTGCAGTTTAAAGTAATGCCCTTGAGTTGAAAAGGACTATCCACTGCCAAGCCAAAGAGCCCTTACTACACTTGTATTTTTTGCAACATTTTACTTGTGAGTTGCTTCAATCAAGACAAAGTACAGGTGTGAGAGTGGCAGTCTCACAGCGTCTACCCCTTTTTGACAGGATCTGCGGCACAAAGCAAGCCCACACCCGCACCAAAGAGTCCAGAAGTATAATTCTTGCAGAAAATTTTTATTCACATGTAGTTTTTAATTTTGTAGTTTTTGCTCAGAAACCAATATTAAGAAAATCTGTTAAAGCAGAGCTGTTAGCCAGTAAAACTGTGCAATAATGTGTTAATTTCTATTAGTGGTTCTGATGAAACTGTTCTATAGTGGTTACACAAGCGTTTTTTTAATTATCATTTTTTGGTCTTATTTCTTTGGTTTAGTTGAAAGCTCAGATGGCCACACTGCTAAAAGGCCACGCCCATCTACAAGCTGAATTCTGGGTATTTTTTGATGAGCTTCGTCCCCCTCCACCCCGCCCTGGGCAGTTTGAAGAAGCTCATTGGCCAGAGGAAGGAGGGGGCGGGTCCGATGGTGGAGAAGGGAGCAACCAGGTATCAGTAGGTGGAGCTAGCAGTGGCTTTGAAGAGGTGACACTCCCTGAGTTGGATGAGGAAGATGAGGGACACAAAATTCAACCAATGGCCAGCCGGAGAAGGAAGATTGATCCCCACAGAAATTACAAGGTCTGAACATCTAGTGTGTCTTCAATCGTGGACATTTCAACATTTCAAACATGAACTACCAATAGTACCTTTGTTTTGTTTCAAGGGCTTGGATTGGTCAGATAAACATTGTTTATGGTTTTCAGGGCTGTGATTGGTCACATAAAGACTGGTCATGTTCTTGTCGTGATGCAAAAATCCGCAGATACCGGAGGAAAGGATGCTCTCATTGCCATGGCAACAAGGTGTGACCTCGCGTTATTAGTTTGAATTAAGTATGGGTAGAGAGACCTATCTCACCTGTCTCATGTGTTTATTTTCCCCCAGAACCCAGGGGCTGTGTCTAGAGCTATGAAGAGCCTGGACCCTCTTTACTCTCAGATCAGTTCATCCCACACTGACACGGGTGACAAAGACCATGATCTAAAGGGGGATGATGACAGTCCACAACCAGGTGTGTAAACACTCACCTGTCGTGCATTGTTATTGATGCACAGGTGAGGTAATAACCTATTTGTAACAACAGATCGAAGCAGTGCATCATGGGAAGGGCCCTTCCCACTGACAGAGGAGGAGGAGGATCTCTGTGAGGAGGAGGACGAGGAAGATGAAGAGGAGAGGAAGAACAGTGAGAAGGAACATAGCCTCTCTGTAAAGAGGAGCAGACGAGAGGAGGCGTCGCTGCGGCCAACCATCACTGCCTCTTCCTCCGTTGCTACCTCTTCTGTTACATCATCCATCTTTACCTCGGTTTCCTCCTCTCTTTTTACAGCCTTTTCTGGTCCTCCTCAGCCCAGTCCTTCTTCTGACCTCCCTGTGTGTGCCAAGAATATTTCTCTGACAGCAAGTGGAAAGAAAGTCATCCTCTGGACCAGGTACACTTCCTGCCGTTACATTCCCAGATAATCCATATCCTGCTTCTCCCTGCAGCAGGAGCATAGACTTAATGTAATCATTATACATGGTGTCATGTTTCAGAGAGGCAGACAGAGTTATCTTGACGATGTGTCAGCAAGATGGAGCCAATCCCAACACGTTCCAGGCCATCTCTAATCTGCTCGGCAACAAGACTCCCAGTGAGGTGATTAGCTGTTGCCTTGTGCTTTCATTGGTTCATTTTGTATATGGTCAAATATCTGGCATGGACCTGTTCAGACAGAATTGCCAGTAAATTCTCATTATTTCAACTCTTCATTCTGAATATTTTCCTATTAACCCAAGCAAAACAGCAAGTGTTGCCCCAGTTTCTTTTCACTCAGCTGCTGGGTCTCCAAAGCAGGGGCATACTTTTTAATATGTGTCTGTCAAGATCATACACTGAATCTGTATCTCTGCAATGATTTTTATAAAGACTCAGCGACCTCACTCAATTCAATTCAACTTTATTTATATAGTGCCAATTCAAAACAAAGTCATCTCAAGGCACTTTATTATATAAAGTCCAGTCTATAAAGACATTTAGAGAAAACCCCAACAAATCCCCCTTGAGCAGCTATAGGCAACAGTGGAGAGGAAAAACTCAATTTAACGGAAGAAACCTCCAGCAGAACCAGGCTCAGGGTGGGCGGCTCTCTGCCTTGACCTGTTGGGCTGAGTGGAAAACATTGGGCAGGTTGGTAGGACCAGTAGCTGCGCACTGGAAGACACACCGCTCCAAAGCTGGGGACACCTGAAGACAGGGACAGAGAGAGGGAGAAGCACAACTATGGGAGAAAGAAGACAGAGTTATTGTCCTGCAGTGTTGACATACAAATGTGGGCTGAGAGGAGGAAAGTGTCTCAGTGCATCAGGGGTTGGTCCCCTAGCAGCCTCGTCTTAAAAGTAGAGAGGGTGTCTTCACCCGAAACTGGACTGGGAGGTAGAATGGAGCTTGACCGTTTAGAGCTTTAAATGTGTCATATTTTTTCTGTGTTTATCGTAACATTGTTTTGTCAGTGTCCCCTTAGTCTTAAGGGAGTAGAGTTGATATTACATAATTCAAGAAAGTCTTACCTAAAAAATATTATTCTGTATCTCCAGGTGTCTCGCAGATTTCGGGATCTAATGCGTTTGTTTCGGACAGCAGCTCGACAGACTAGCTCTGAGGATGAGGCTCCATCCACAGAACCAGCAGGAGCTAATCACGAAGAAGATTGACCTTTAATTGATTCATTGATTAGAACAGACACAGCAGCATTGAAGAATAACATTAAGAAGAGTCTTATTGTGAAAGTGTCAAGTAAAGTTTATAAAGGTTTCCTGTTAATAAGTGTAAATACAGAAGTTTCAGATTATATACTGTTTTTGTAAGAATATGGAAGCTTTGTTTTTCCTTCAATAAAGGTTTTTCATCAGTCTGCTCTCCTGGATCAAAAAAGCCAACAAATCCCCCTTGAGCAGCTATAGGCAACAGTGGAGAGGGAAAACTCCTTATAATGGAAGAAACCTCCAGCAGAAGCAGGGTCAGGGTGGGCGGGCGTCTGCCTTCACCGGTTGGGCTGAGTAGAAAACATTGGGCAGGTTGGTAAAACCAGTAGCTGCGCACTTAAAGACACACAGCTCCAAAGCCAGGGACACCAGATGACAGGAACAGACAGAGTGGGAGAGGCACAACTACGGTAGAAAATAAATAATATAAAAATAAAAAACATTTACTCGGCTGCTGATATTCAGCAGACTTGATAAACCAGCCACAGCAATACAACAGGAAGTAATTTTAATAGTTTAATTTTATTGTTTCAAAGACAAAAACAAAGAGCTTACAATAAAAATTGTGAAATAAAAAAATGTCAACATGGAAAACCCCCAGTGGTGATGAGCACCCTGTGTGGCAGTCATCACCCTGTGTATGAGTGTACCAAATTAAGTAAGTAAGTAAGTTGTAAGTCGCTTTGGATAAAAGCGTCTGCCAAATGACGTAAATGTTAAATGCATTTTTTTTACATAACATCAGAAAAACCTGAAGAATGAATCATTTACACAATTCTTAAAACATCTGATTAAACTGTACATAATCAGGCATTTAATGTGACATCTTCACAATGTAAAGTTTAAATTGATGTTGGTTTTTGTTTTAATTTTATAGCTCAGAAGTAACTGCAGGTGTAGTTGAGTTTTTGTTAAAGGAGTGGCTTGACCTTTACCAGTTAACCTTATTGCTGGTAGAGATGTGGGCTGAGGAGTAGGGTTCATCCCAGTGCGCTCTCGCCGGTTTCTGGGTCAACACAGTCATCCATCTCTGGAAAAAAAAAAAAAAAAAACTTAAAATCTAAAGTGGAATTAAAAGTCATTAAATTCTAACACAGTAGCAACTTATACATCTAAACCATGTGAACAGTGTTAGATAGGCCAATCAAACATTACTCCACATTTAAATTTCCTTTAATGAAGGCACAGGAACTCTTAAATCCAGACGTTTCCCTTTTCATCTAAAGAGCTAAGCTGCATCTGCTCTGGCTAAATATCGGCTAGCTTCGTTCCTAACAAGGTAGCAATTACCAGCTCACATTTTTTCCCCATCAAATGGAGAGATCTTGCTGACTTCATGGATTCAAGGGGGCTGGTTGGGGGTTTCTACAAAATAAACTGCCAGTTTAAAGTGACAAATGATAACTTTGCAAAAACTATAAATTTGTAAAACCATTTTAAAAGTCAAGAGCAGAAAAATAATCTTTTTTTATTCCAGTGAAATTCATCAGTTTCAAAATCGGTTAGTGATAACAAAGCTGACAACTGACAATCTATCTCACCCATACAGTTTTCAGCTCTGTTCTCTGGGATCTTCTGGTTCTGTTGCTTCCTTTCATTCTCTGTATCAGGTCGATTTTCCTCCATGTGAACATCTGCTGCTCATACACAAGAATTATCACAAAAAATAAACTGAACACCAAGTCTGTGCTTAACTTGAGCTTTTAGCCCAGTGTCACTGATCTTGAACTAACCTTTTTATCAAACAATGAACAGACCCTGTCCTCAGTCAAGTGAACTCACCAGAGACTTCATCTGATTGGCCGTAGTCACTGGTCAAAGGTGGGAGAGACTGTGAGCCGGCTGTGTTGATTGGCTGGTTGCTGGCGTTAAGGCTGACATTGTTCCAGTACAATCCAACAGCAGATGAGGCTGCAGTCGATACGGCTGTTTACAAGAAACAAGGATGGATGAAAGGTCAGAGGTCAGTCTGGCAAGTCTCCTACATACTACTGCAAAAGTCTGAGCGATCAGCAACTGCCCATTCCTCGTCCATAGAAAGCAAGCTGGGCTGCTTAGTATCACCTGCTGTGTGCTTCAGATGCATTAGAAGCCATGTTGCTCAACAGGGAAGTTGACGAAACTCTGCGCAAATGCACTTCGATACAGCTACAGCAGGGCGAGAGCCAATCAGGAACATTAGTATGTTGTCTGTATTAACTTATTTACTGTTAAATTACTAACAAATTAACTTTACTTAAGTAAAAAAATACCAATAGCTAATTTTAAACCCTACCACATGAAACTTCAGCGTTATGGTGTAAAGTTTAATCATGTGAACATTAAAAAAAACTAAACCTTATCTAAAACTTTGTTTAAACGAGCACAGACTGACCGTATGTTTGTCTGCGGATTTTCCTGAAGGGACAGTTCATCCTGAGCCGCAGCAGACAGGGCTTCTTCCTCGCAGACAGCAACTCCATGGTTTTACTGGTAAAGCTCAGTCTGACAAGTTAATTTAACAGAAACAAACAATTTTCTTCAGTTCAGAACTTTCCTTAGTCTGTGACGACGGACCGTGAGGTGAGTCTACCTGCTCACGCATCACGAAAAAAAGAACTATTCATTCAAAATAAAAGCCCTCCTTGCAGTGAACAGGTGCCCGAAGAAATACAACTATTTTAAACGTTTGATCAAAATATATACAACCATAATTTACTTAGTGATAAATCATGGTTTACTCATTTACTGCTCTCAGCTAAATTTTAGTCTCTGCTCGGTTAGTTTAAATAAGGTTATTCCTGAACGATTTTCAAACTATTTTTAAATCTTTTGTTAAAAATAATCCCAGCTGTTTTTAAGACGAGAAGTGAGAACACAACCCAGAACTTTCTCACGTTTGTGTCTACACTTGTAGCCTTGTGCTTTTATTCTGAAGGCAGAAAGGGGCGACGTCTGTCAAACTGGTTCGACCGGAAAAACCCAGTAGCAACACATTTGTATGACTGAAAAGCAGGCGACGGATAACTGATCGATAGGTACTGCAAACATTGAGGGAATAAACTTAAACTAACTAGAACATGATAGTGGTGAGTTTTAAAATGAGAATAAAACTCCAGCTAGTCACAGAAGTTATAATTGCAGAAGTTTCTTTTCCTGTAATTTCACACACTGTAAATACAGGGTATGAAAGAAACCAAATGACATTATTCATGACAAATCCATCAGCACTGGGTCTTTTTTCATTTACATTTAGTCATTTGGCAGATGCTTTTATCCAAAGCGACTTACAAGGTGAGGGTGTTGAAACTGCTGCTACAGGTACTTAGGCATTTTTCCTAATTTATATTTTGTTAATATTGTGTTTTTACCAAGGATTTTACCAAGCTTAACATGTCCCCGTCGTAGCAAACTGTAATAATATGAAAAAAATTCTAAATTTGAAACATTTGAGTAGCACTGCACAATTCCCTTCAATAATAATTCCATCATGTGCTCATTAAATTCGAGTTGGATGAAACATCCATTTTACAACCTGCTTTGATCTGTGTTTGGGGCCCATTGTCCTTTTGGAACATCCAAGTGTGTCAAAGTTTCGACCATGTATCTGAGCTTATGATGAAACATTTTGAGGTCTGTCTCCTTCATTGTTCACTCAGTTCATCGGTGTTAGCTGTGGAGCTTCTTTCTTATATGGCAGACTGATATATACAGCGACATCAATATTCAATATCCCAATATTAACATTGAGTACTGTCAAACCGTTTTTCTGTTGGTACAGAGAAGCTACATTCAATCATGATCACTACCCCTTAGCAAATTAAAAGATATTTCAGAACTGTCAGCACCACTGAAATAATAAAGTTTGTATTTGTTTAAAAAAAAAAATCCAAATTCAATAAAAAAAAAAATCCTGCACAACAACAACAACAACAAAAAAAGAGAAATCAAAGCCCGATATTTACCTAAGACTGATGTGTATGTTAACCCCTGTACTGGATTAAAATGTCAACTCTGCTCTGTTTCCATGGTGAATTGTGGTTTTAGCAAAGCAATGATGAAGCCGGTTTTATTCATAACACACACTTTAAACAGACAACACCGAACAAATTCAAGTGAATTTTATGATTTTACTGTAAAGCATGAAACTGTAAAAGGTTTTTTCTAAAATATTTAATTGTAAACCAGTAAGTAGTCATAAAATTTTCACAAAGACAAATACAAACTAAAACAACACTTTTCCTTTGATGGAAAATCTAGTTTTAAAACATCTGATCAGCAGACAAAACTTATTGATCACTGATCAGTTCTCATCCCCAAAACCTTTGCTTGCCAGTGGTTGGAGACAGCTCATCCTCAGATGGAGATGGGAGGCTAAAGATGGACCCCGCTGCCTCCACAGTGAAGATAAAATAAATGTTGGCAACCATCATGACGAGACTTGGCAGGAACGAGAGGCCGAACCCAAAACCACGAACACTGCTGCCAAAGGCCGCCGCCACCCAGTAAATCAAACTGGAGACAGAAAACAAACCAGATCTAAAGATTCTGTATTAACCCCTTTAGAACCTGCAGAACCATCCACCCCCTTCCCTCCCCCCAGCTGAGTTAACCTTACCGTCCAATGGCGAAGACAACCGTCAGCAGTGGGACAAGTTTCAGATGTTCCTGGCTCAGGTACATTGCCATGACGATGAGCTGCAACAAATAGATTAGGAAGAGGGAGACAGAGTCTGAAATGAAGCGTCGGTGAACAGTGACGTCCTGGAGTTCCACCCACTTCACCTGGTCATCAAACAGAGGCCGAAATGCGCCTGAACGGATCCGCGAGGCCCCCAGGACCAGCCAGCCTGAGACACACATTTGAGACTGGTCACACCCGATCCTGTCCCTCCCCAGAACTCAGCAACTAGCTTCTAGACCCCACTACTCACCGAGAACTATGGGTGTGGCGGCAAACACAGAGCAGCGCAGTGAATAGATCAGCCTGAGGGGGCTTCCATCCATCAGGGGGGCATCAAAGGGCAGGAACACAAACCCCCCCCACACCAGGAAGGGGAATAGGAGTGCTGATGTCATTAGGGACACACCCACCTTCAGTGCATCTCTGCTAGGACATCCCTGCACATCTAAGGACAGAAGGCTCATTCAGACAGGTGAGAACAAACAAAAACAGACAGCTGAAGACAGTCATAAAGGTGTACTAACATCTGGCAGGGGGAGTGCCCTCAGCCCAGTCGTACTGGTAGCCATGTTGGCTGTAGTCCTGGGGTACCCCCCTGGGTCTCAGGAAGGGACTTTTCTCTGATTGCATTTCCCACAGTACTTCACTCTGTCTGTGTGTGGAGGGGGAGGGGAGAGTGTCCACAGGGCTGAACACCCGAGCTGCCTTTTCTGGCAGGCGGTTCTCCACAGACTCCTCCAGGTGTGTACTTGAGCACAACCCCTCACCCTCAATCTTTACTCTCCTATCTCCCTCACTTTCTATCCAGCTGGCTGTCTCATCTGACCTCACACTTGTCCTATTCCCTTTAGCTGTCTGTCCATCTATGTGCTTGTCTCCAGGCCACTGGAGGGTGCTCGGCTCCATCCAGGTGGACACCGCCACCTCTTTCTTGCCGTCGGTTTCTCTCGTGGTCCAACTGCCATCCATCCTACAGGTTTATCTACCTGTCAGTGAAAAAGAGTGATGTTCACAACCAGTATTCTTAGAAAGTCTAGTCCCTACAGGACCCTGGACACAGCATCATGTCAGTGTGGACCACATAAAATCATAAAGACTAAGCATCCTTACTTAGACTCTATGATTTTATGTGGTCCACATAAGGTTCTCAAAGATGCTGAAACAAATGAGGATAAGGTGGGTGGTTTAAAACTATAAAGACCAAAATTCGCCATGGTAGTAGCCAAGTTTTTTCCTTGACTTTCTATAAATAACTTATAATAACTTATACTATAATAACTTATACTGAGTTTTGTTCCTTGGTACTGCATCATCAGCATTGTTTGGCCAAGTTTACCTGCTTCAGATTATTTTTTGAGAAGAAAAGAGAAAAGATTGATGTTTTTTCTCTTACGGTTATATGTTCTGTTTCTGTTGAACTAAATTAAAACCTCTAATAATACGTGATTTAATTTCATATTGAAACAGCAGTTGATTACGCCTACAACCGATGACGCCACTATGGTGTTACCTATTTCAGCCGTGACGTTTTTCAAATTAAACGTTACAATAAAAGCTGCAGTTAAATCAAGTCATTACCGATTGATCAAAAAAACTAATGATCATCAACAACAAAGACAAAGGTCAGTAGGTATGTGCTAACTAGAGTTCATAGGCTGAATATGAAACGGATTAAAGTCAAATATTTAATTTGATCCAGAGTTTAAACATCACAGGTCACAACCCACCGGGTCCTTCCTGGTTCTTGCCCTTCTTCCTTTTCTGTCTTTCCTTTATTCTTGATATTTTTCGTGGTTTTCTTCGCCTGTTGTTGTTGTCGTAAAAGCGTCCGGAAGTTCCGTTCAGGTGTGGTAACGTCAGGTGACTTAAAGGCAAAGTAATCTTAAAGGTAAAGTGTCCTCTCGATAAGAGACGGAAGTCAGTAAAGACAGTGCTTCTCCCTCTCGGTCTCCCTCTCTCTGTCCCTGTCTTCAGGTGTCCCTGGCTTCGGAGCTGTGTCTTCCGGTGCGCAGCTACTGGTCCTACTAACCTGCCCAATGTTTTGTTGTTGCTGTTGTTGCTCTGTTCTCTTCTCTCTCCACTTTCCACTCGCCCCAACCGGTCACGGCACATGGCTGCCCACCCTGAGCCTGGTTGTCCTGGAGGTTTCTTCCGTTAAATCCAGTTTTTCCTCTCCACCGCGTATAGCTGCTCAAGGGGGATTTGTTGGGTTTTCTCTAAACGTCTGTATAGTCTGGGCTTTATGTAAAGTGCCTTGAGATGACTTTGCTTTGAATAGGCGAAATATAGATTTTTTTATAGTTGAATTCAAAATTGAATTGAAAGAAAGCGTGTTATATGCAAAAGTACACTAATATCAAGTAATCACAATCGTCCATAAAATAGTAGAAATAAAATACTGTGCAGAAAGTTGTGTCATTTTTTAAAAAATTACCTCGAGATGATGACTAAAAGTAGAAAAAGAACAACATTTTGTTGTCTTTTTTTATTCAAACTTTACAGTCAATAATTTTCGGGGTGGTAGTACGACACAAACTCAATACTGAAGTAAAAGTGGAATTATTTGCCTAAAAGTTTCAAAGTGCTACACATCACAGTGTCATGGAAAAATATAGACAACTACTGGTTCCAGATACCTCGAGTGTAGTCAGTAAAGAAGCTGCATCCAGGATGTCTTTTAAGGGTTTTATTGTCTTTTAAGAGAGAAGTTCACAGACAGAGTTTCATCCCCTGTCTAGTGCCATTCTAAAGATACATCACACACATGTTTTATACCCGTCTGCTGCTGGGCAGAACATTTTACACCATCAGGCTACCAACATTCCCACATGAAGGTGGTGTGTCTCCAGGTCGCTACAGTTTACTGTTAGACAGCAGACAGCCTTGGGACGGTTATGCAGACACTTCTCAGGACAAAAACATTCATATGAAATAAAGGATGCTATGTTTCAACATTGTTCATAAGAACACTGAGAATCATTTGACCTTACAACTAAGCAAAACTTAACCATTAAAATTTAATCACTCCTAATTTTTCGATCACAATTCCCTCCTTTTGATTACATTTTAATCACGAAACATACAACGTCATCAGATGTATAAATTCACAGAGATTTAATATACAACGTCATAACGTTGTATTAGAAATTTAGGCATTGCTTTTTTTGTGTGACATAGACATCACTGAGTTATAGAGCTAAGCATAGATTAAGAGAATGCTAAAATATTAAAATAAATAAAATAAAATATATGCTTGACTTCCTGTTCTGTCTTTTGTTTTGTAGTCCCTCTGCCTCACCTCCTGTCCCATAGTTCTTTCTGGCAAATTCACCACTCATCACCATTCCTGACTGTCTCCGTCTGTTCCCGTGTCTACTTCAATCCTGCTCTCACTACGGTCCTCTGCCAAATTATCTCTCTGTATAGTGTGAGTGAGCCTTCTGGCTATTATCGGTGTTGCACTTTGGCCCTTGGTGATCTGTTGTTTCATTATCTGCCTGTTAAACCCGTTTATCTGTTAACGTGCCTGAAGCCTGTATCTATAGCTGTTGTCTGATAATCCGCTTGCCACCTGCCCGATGTGCCTCTCAGCTGGCTTGTTGTGTTACCTGCCTGTCTGTGATCCATTACAACCAAACTCTGCTTGGATTCCAGTCCTGTCCCAACCCTAACCCTGTGGTGTAGGTATTTGCTTGTTATTTGTTGGATTGTTTATGCTGGACCTTGGAATGTTGTCTGTTATTTGCATCTTGGAAAAGGAAAATATTTGGACCTTGGATTTTGGACATTGGAGCTATGATAACCTATATGCTTACTCCCTACTACTTGTGTTCTGCTGCAACAAAAGAAATTCTGAGCTGTGCACCAGGAATAATGAAGTGCTCACCTGCTCTCCTTACCTCCACTCGTCATCCGCGATCTTACCTCCCTCATGGTTCCTTCATTTTGAGTGGTTCCCAGTCTACTCATCTTTTGCCCTAGAATGAATCTAATATTCACCTGCCTTTATTTCTTCCCATAGTTCAGTAAGGTTCACAGACTTCAGGGTCAGTGCTCCGATCCCCACTCCCTTGTGGACTGGTGTGTTGGGACTTGGAACCCCAAGTTGCTCCCTGTTGTTCAGGTCCTTGCATGGCAGCAGCTGCCGCATGTGAATGAGAAGCAACATTGTAAAACGCTTTAGATAAAAGTTACATATAACCAAGTTATAAGTTACACTAAACATTCTTGCCGTTCCTACTGTGTTTCTGCATCCAAAACTGTCACAATATGAACAGATTAAAAGCAAGAACATTAACTTAAAATGAAAAGTAGTGTCCCCATGAATGTGCTTTTCTGAGCCGAAGAGATTCTGACATGTTTCCATGGATGCACTAGTAGTTAAGTAGATATACTCCTAGTACTGCAAAGTGTACTTGATTGCTTACTACCTCTGAATATTATTTTCTCCATCTGTTAAATCTGTAGTAAAAGCATTGCCCCCCCAATGTTTTAATAATTATTAAATTCAGTTAATAATGATATTTAAAACTTAGAGTTGTTCAAAATGCTGCAGCTAGGCTTTGGATAAAACTCTTATTACCATTCAAGCCCTGCATGGTCGGGCTCCTAAAGCCACATATGATGAGAAGAACTCCTAGGTCCTCTGATCAGGACTTGGTAAATGCACATTTGTGAAGCGATTCACAATCAAATTTACAATTTACTTCACCCACACATGCACCAATGGCAATGTCTGCCACTCAAGGTTCTCATCTGACCTTTAGTGTTTGGTGTTTCGCCTGAGCACACTTTGACATGTAGCAAGAAGGAACCAGGGATCGAACCACTGACCCTGTGGCCTGCCATAATAACAGACCTACAGCTGCCCCAACACTAGGCCCAAGATAAAAGGGCTTCTGGAACATTGCATCCAACATCTGTGGACACTGACGAAACAGCTTGAGACCCACTTGTTTAGACATAGCTTTTTTTTAGCTTTTACTGTTTTATGCTTTATCCTTTCATTTTCTGTTCAAGTGTATAGCTTTGTGATGTCTTCTATTGAACGGTGCTACATAAATAAACTTACGTGTAGATTTTACTGGTGTACAGATATCTAAAGAGTGTGTGTTCAACTTATCTGGTTTAACTCAACCATAAACAAGATGTTACACTAAAAACTTATTCTTCTGTTGCTGATAGTACAGATTAGTGAATACATTTGACACAGCATACTGCAGCCTTTAAAACATTACAACAGAATTGGCGACTCAATCAACATTTCTCCTGAATCACCATTTTATCAGTCACCAGTGTGGTACTATTACATAAACTCTACAGTACTTCTTCAGCATGTACCATTTGGTTTCCCCTGTTCATTTATTTTGCACCCTTTTTGACAACCTTTAGAATCAATTTTGTATCATTATTATCACACATACCCACAGAAAGATTGTTTTAATTTGGAAAAATGTAGTGTTTAGCTTTCTAGACATCAACTTTTGACCTTTAATTGTATTGCGTAAATCTACTAGTTTTTTTTTGGCTAGATTTCATATCCATAAATGCAAATGCAAATTCACTTTTTTTTAAAGATTAAAAAGTACATCTCCTCTATCTCTGAAAACTCGAAGACTCTAGACTAATAACTACTGTTGTTTATTTAAAATCTTTGTATGAACGGCTTAAACGAGGCTAGCTCTGTATGAGCGTGAGTGGTTTTGTTGTTGGTTATGACTGTCTGTCAGCCGGTGGCGCTGTCAGCACGATGACATCACTTGCTCCTTTCTCTGTATTATGGGCTGTGTGTGGCTGTCATGGTAACATTGGTGTCAGTCCGTACCGGGACAGACGTGGACAGATGTTTGATTCAAGAGCTTCAGCATACATAGCGTCCCTGTTTCAGTTCCTGTAACTAATGATTATTCATAATTCATAGCAGCGATAAGTTATTATCAGTAAAAAGAACATAATTTGTCTCATCAGCTTTGACTTTGTTGTGTGAACGTCGAGGCAGAAAAACGTTTTCCCTCCTACTCACAGGAACTATCAAGACCCGTGGAGCCTTCTCTGCAGGTTCCGCTTAAGCCTGATTCTGGATCTGCTGCACGTGACAGACAGACACTTAGTGGTAGTGATGTTGCAGGAGTATCTTTCTTTGTATGTCACTTCTGATGGTTGGGGTGTTTGCCTCTGACACCGTACATCTCCGGGACGGGCGGGGTCCGTGATCGCTGGTTCCACGTCACACACGAGCTCATGTAGGGTGGCGCTGTTGCGCATTGTCAATCACGTGATTACTTACAGCTCTCTGAATGGCTGCTGGGGGTCATGTGACACATTGACACGTTGTCATAGGGACTGACTCCATCCTCTCCTGCGACATTACGCCCCGGTATTCAAAACAAGCGCTCCCTGACAGATGCGGGTGGGCGGGCCTTTAACTGCGATCGGTGCACGGATTGGCTTGTTGTGGCATCAGCGGGCTAATCTATAATTGGTCAGAAATAGAGAGAGCACTGTCAGTCAGAGAGACGCTCCGCCCCCTTGGGCATAGACCGCGGACCGCTCCGGGACCGGAACCCAGCAAACCCTCCTGACACTCTGGAATCAGCCTTAGACCGGTTATTTATTAGTTATTGATCACTTATTGGTCAGTTATTGGTTAGTTTGTAAATAGGTGAGCGATCAGGGCCATTTGATTTGGTGGAGGGGATGTCCCGGCTGCTGGAGAGCAGGAGACAGGACAGGATGAAGGAAATCAACCAAAAGGTGAGTTTATGGGGGAAAACGGAACCTCTCCGATCGAAACAAATAGATATCGATGATTTGAAGTCGATCAGACAGTTTTTAAGCTACTCATCTGGGACGGATACCATCTACCGGATTCAGTCTCACTTTCCGTTTGTTCCGCTTTGTCTCACATCTGGAAAACACCGTTCCGAGTTTATTCCGTTACTGCAGATGTTGGATTCGTGGTTAACTGTGGTCGATCGAAGACTGATCGGTACCTGGATCAGGATCAGGTGTGTAGGTTGGAGCAGTAAGTGTGTGGAAAGACGAGGGGAAGTTCTCAAAAACGGGAAACGTTTTGTGTGTGTGTGTTTTTCGTTTTTGTCGTTTTAGTGCAGACTCGAACCTGATTTTACGTTTTTTACTGTCGTTGTATATGTGTTTACATAAACCGACTTTACGTCAGTTTCCGTGTTTCTGACTGTCCGTTTGCAGCAGCGTGGTCGCTTTGTCCTGCAGAGGAAAAGGGAGGGGGAGGGGAGCTCCGCGTGTGTGTATGTGTGTGTGTGCGTGTGTGCGCCACAGGAAGTGACCTCTAAATCCCTAACCTGTGTATAAACTGCTTGTTTCCAGCTTATCACATGGATCAGGTGTCTTCAGTCAATCAGAAGCTACCATTGTAGATGGGGTTGTATTGTGAAGAGACAGTCAAGTGCAATCTTGTCTCATTCAGATGATCATGTAGGTAGCTGGAAAACCGTGGGGAAGGGGGACTGAGGACCAGGGTGGAGAACCTCTACCTTAGGTAAAGCTAGTTAGCTTAGCATGCAGCATTAAGACAGACATTTGTAATTAGATTTTAATGCTGCCCCTGCAGGTTTGTGTACCTGTCCTGGAGTCTGAATGTTCTACTTTTGCTTGTGAGTGTTTCCTTCCACAGTCCAAACACGTGCATGTAACCTAACATGCATTGGGTCAGTAACAGTGGTGACATAAATTTTCCTGTGGTGGTTAGCTGTCTGTCTGTGGCCTTGTTGCCTATAGCTGCTCAAGGGGGGATTTGTTGGGTTTTCTCTGAATGCCATCTCCAGGCGCAGATGGACCAGTGTGCCATGTGGCTGCAGCAGCTTCTCAGTGTTTATTGAACAAACAGAATTTAATTAAAGTCAAACAACTGATGCTGAACTTTGATCCTTACTACAGAAATTAAAGCAATAATTGAACTTCCTGTTTGAAGGCGCCCAAGTTGTCAGCAGCAGGACAACCTAAACCTGTTGAGGTGAAGTCATAGCAGGTCACTAGACTCAGCCTCACCTGTTTTCCTCAGTGACTGCTGTCGCCGGTTTCACGTTTCAGCCTCTATGTCTCTGTGTGGCTCTGTCTCATGACCCCCCCCCCCACACACACACACACACACACACACACACACACTCACACACATACATACACACACACAAACACAAACAGAGGTCTCTTTATTCCCCTCCATCACTGAGCTCTTTATTTATTGATCAGCTGATCACTGACAGTCACCAAATCCTGAACCAGTTTCACAGTGTACACAGAGTCCCTGTCACTTCTTTGTCTCACACATTCACAATCAACATAATTTATATTCACAATAATTCATAATTAATAAGCATCACTCATACTTTCCATGTTTAAACACCTCCACCTTTTTATAGAAAACCGCCCCAATTTTTAGTCTTTAGCTGTTTCAGTGTTGCAGTTTGCTTGTCAAACCTGAACCAGAAGCTGTTTCAATAAAACTTGATGTTTCACATTCTGGTCTTGGAACAGTTAACTAAAACATTTTCCTCTGAAAACATTGAAAGATACTGTGACTTCATGTTGGATGTTAATGTCACAGATAAACCTGTGGTTTGTGCTCCTCCACCCCGGTTCATGTCTTTCCTTTAGTTTCCTGTCTAAAAGTCGGTTCAGTTAGATTTCAGACAGTAAGCTCTTTGATTTGCTGTTCATCAATAAAATGCACCTTGGGAGCTGTAGTCTACTGATAATTTCTAACACAGCTACTGTTCTTTTGGAGAATCTTCTTTTCCTCACAAGTCTGAGGAATCGTAAACTCCCTACAAACACAAATACATATAATTGTGGGCTGTTCCCAAACCCAGGTCTGGACCCTCACACAGGACCACATGTCCTCACAGAGATGGTATCAGACTGAAGTTTGTTCACACACACTTCCCCTTCCTGCCCCTCCTTAGAGCAGAAGTTAATGTAAAAACACTCGGGAGAGAACAGAGAAGTTCGCTCTGAGAACAAATGAGTCTGAAAAACTCATGTCTGTCATGTTTCTGTGTCACTGAGCTCCAACACAAAACCCAGTCTGCAGTTTTGTTCCTGTAGCAGTCCTGTAGCAATTAAATGAAAGCCCTGCTGGTACTCAGGAACAAATATTAGTGATCACTGACGCTGATTCTCTGCAGATGTGTGTTTCTGGACAGTAAGATACAGACACATGCATACAACTAGTGTATAAAACATACAGCCTTGGTTCCACAAATTCTATTTGAAATAAATTCAGCTCCTCTTAAATTTAAAAGAAACACCAGAAGAAGGTCTCCTGAAAACTTTGTTTGCTTACAGGTAAACTGCAGCTGGACGAGGATTTAATAAGAAAATATTGTGATGTCAATAAATAATCAATGTATTGATAGTGAACTTGTGAGTAGAGTGATTCTGCAGAACAACATCCAGTTTGTGTTCAGACTCACACACATTTGGTTAAGGTAACAGGAAGACTGTTGTCTGTTTATTAAGTTAAGACACACTGAAACCAAACCAGCACCTCTGGCTTTGACCAAAGGACTTTTGTTCAGCCATGGATGTGACTCAGGAGTCAGACCCTGGACTGTGGTGTCACAGCCAACCTTTCCTCTACCTTTCTGTGACTGCTTTTCTGTCCATAAATGTGTTGCTTCATTTGTTCTAACTTTGCATCAGAAGGTCATGTTTGATCATGTTTCAGTTTGGTATGAACAACTGTCAGGAGATAGAGCTGCTGTATATGAACATTTACATTCATATCTGTCATTAAAACAATTAATACAATTCTTGATTGGCTATTTAACAACTGAGGAGCCACAGTCAGTTATTCTGAGAAACTAAAAGAGGAAGTGAAAGTTGATGTCAGATGTTTATTAATGTTAGTAGTCATCCACACCCTCTGCTCCATCAGTATCTTCGGTGGAATTCAGATTATAGAAATTTATGTCTGACATGGTGAAACTCTAAAAATTCAATTTTGACAAAGGCCATTAACTCCCCCTCATCCCTCACCCCCAAACACACACTTGAGGTTCAATTTAGTCTACATAAAAAATGATCCGTCAGTGCTGATCACCTGTACGTTGTGTACCTGATCATGTTTATCTGTGTGATCAGAACAAGGAGAAGGAGCGACTGAAGGAGAGAGAAAAGGAAGCGAGAGAGAGGGAGGCCCGCTCCAGCAACGGTCACCTGTTTACATCCATCACTGTGTCCTCCACCACCCTGTGCTCCTCCTGCAACAGGAGCATCACGGCCAAGGAGGCGCTTAGCTGCCCAGGTAACGTCCAGACAACATCCACACAACCTTCATCTACAGCAAACGTGACCTCATAGATGTTCATCTGTAATCATAAGGTTTCAGGATTTAAAAACAAGATGTGATTTTTTTTATTAAATCTGAAGCAGAAATCTTTAGCCTTAATTGTTTCGTCCCTGTTTGTTTCGATATCAAACATTTTAATGTCATTTTAACAATGCCATTTTAAGTGCTTTGTACAAAGCTCAGCTCTTCACTTAAGTTGTCTCCGCTGAACATCATGTTAGGGGACGGTCATGTGGATTTGAGCGACTCATCAAATGCTTGTTCCTGTTAATCAACCTGCGGCCATTGTGCACCTTCTAGCAGAAAGCTGTGTCCCAAAAATTACAAATTTTCCCATTTCAAAACCTCATTTTGAAATGGGAAAAGGTAAAGGTTTTTATTTCATCAACAAAATATTTAATGCACATTCAGCCAGTACAAATGTTTCCAAATTATCAAGGCATAAAATTACAAATTATCAAATCATATGCCAAACATGGTGATTTTGCCTGGTGATGAAGAAACAATGATACTAGCTGAGTGTCCATTAATATTCTTGCAGGATTAGTGTTATTTTTGCATCCCCTACCTTAAAAATTACATCTTATTTTCTTAACTATTATTTTACCAGGAAATGCAATCTGTTTTACAGACAAGAAAATTACTCTTTCACAGTTCTTAGAGATGAAGCAATGTGACTGTGTCTGAAATCTCAATTGACTGTTCACTTCTGGGGGAAATACTTGGTGTACATTACATGTAGTGAATGAGGGAATAGGGAGGAATTTTGAACACAGTGTTTGCTTGCTCTAAGAGACTTTCTCAAGATTCCCTGGTTATCTTTTTGTGTCATCTGTATCCCAGAGAAAGCATTCAGAGACAAATTAGTGAGACTGAACTCCTCTGTACAGGCCTGGGGTTTTATCACAGGACAAACATCTAAAATCCATCCATTATCTGTAACCACACATCCATTTCAGGGTTGTAGGGTGCTGCCAGCGCTAACCACTCCACCACGGTACTGCCCTACCTGACATGAAATATATAAATTGTTTTGACAAAATCACATACTCAGCGTTTACGATCTGTGCGTGTGTGAGAGAGACAGAGAGACAGATTGTGTGTTAATCCTCAATCACAATAAACAGATGTATGTCTCAGATTAACACACAGTAATACAATAGACCCAATCTGTGTGTGCATGCATTTGTTGACCTATATTTTGATGGGCTGCTGTAGATGAACCCTGAGAATTGGGTCAACGAGAAAGGTGTGTCAGTTTAGATCCATATAATGTTATTCTGGACTCTACCTTACTTCACTGTAGTCTACTCTGCTTTACTACCAATCTTTGTGGATCTCCATTTCAGATTTAGAAACAGGGAATTCTGTTTGGAGGTCAGTAGACATCCCAGAGAAACTCCAAAGATTTCTGTCTGTGGCATCTAAGTAATGTCTAAAATATGTTGAATATCTGAACATCTAGATTGGACTACTAAGTCTGGAAGTCCACTGACTTCCTGTATAGGTTCAGGGTCTAGATATCTGATAGGGACTGTTTTTGGAGGTCAGTGGTCATCCAAGACAGACTACAAACAAAGATGTCCATCAATGGATGTCCACAGATAAACATCAAAATATCTGAAAATTATAAATAAAATGACATCCAGCAATGTTCAGTGTCAGATGTGGACATCCTTGCAAGACCTATTTTAGATATCCAGAAGGGATTCAAACTCTGTGCCAGATTCATGTGTTTTCCTCTTTTACTAAGTCATCTATCAGTTCTTTTTCTCTTGTACAGAAATAGAGCAGGTTTTATTTTGGTGTGTGTGTGTGTGTGAGAGAGGTAAAGATAAATGGTCGATGTTATAATAACTATACTATACTATACTAATGATAGCCTATTTCTTTAAACCTGTAAACTCTGAAGCAAAATGCAAAAATAAGATTCTTTAATGGCTACCGTGAATAGATACTGTAACTAGAGGACCCAAAAGCAGAAGCTGAGATGTGCTGAGAGTGCAGGTTTATTAACACATGAACTACTGATGCAGTTATTAACACACATACTCCTGATACTGTAATACTCAGCAAAGACACTTGAGGAGATAATACTTTATTAACTCAAAGGCAGAGACTTGGACTATAACACATGAACTACTGATAGTTATTAACACACATTCTACTGATGCTATAATAACTTAAAGGCGGAGACTAGTGAGGAAGCAAGCACTTTAAACCAAAACCACTCCTACAGAGAGCTTAACTCTATGAGCGGATAATCACGCAAAATGAGGAGCCTAACACTATAACAGAAAATCACACTTAATGTTGAGACTATCAAACCTACTACAACTATCAACAGACTCATGAACAGTAGGAAGGGTGGAGATTGTGAAAGGCTGAACAGGATTAAGGAGACGCACAACCCCCAACACAAGGCCTTATATACAAACATGCAGGGGTAATGGCGATGATGATGATGATGATGATGATGATATTCAAAGGATGAGCGCACTGTTAATCAGCCAAGGAGGGGAGGAGTATTGCAGTAATCTGGGTTCACATTCTAATGGATAAAGCGTCTAAATGGTAAAACTGTGTGTTTGTGAGAGATTTGAATCTGTGAAACACAAGCTTCAACCTTTACTCTGCATTGGGTTAAAGTTAATTAGTCAACTGTTAACTGCAGGGATGATGAACTTTAGTCTTACCACAACCAGTGGAATATAAAGTTTCACCTAATGACATCAAGGGCTCTGTGGTAAAATAACCCTAACACAGGTTTCACAAAGTGCAGTAGTGTAGTAGTGTAGTGTATTTTCTATTCTTCTGATGGCCCATTTACATAAAAAAATCCAGGTTTAGGATCTGAGCTTGTGTGTGTTTTAATCATTAGGGTACACACTGACAGAAGGAAACAAACCAATTAAACAAAACCCTCAACCTGCTAAGTTTTGTCCTACTCCGAGAAATCCGCTGTCCTAAGAAAACCACTGTAACCTGGTTATATAAGTCCATGTAAATGCTCTCAGTAAGTGCGGTTCGTGTATTGACTGAGGTACAGTTGGCCTTCTTCTGAAAGCTGATTTCTTAATCATCATGTAAACAGGACAGCTGGTTTTCAAAATTCAGGTAGGGGATTAAACTTGGTATCTGTCAGAGAGTGCTGGTTTCTCACTTGCTTTCTCCAACTGAGCATGTGGGTAAAAAAGACTGCAAAGAGTAACAAGCAACCGAGTGAAAGAATGAATGAAAGGAGAAATAATTGATGAGGTGAAGCCTCCTCATTTTTAAAACAATGCAGACTTTTAAAAATTCACACAGTTCCTGTTGTGGATCCATGTGTCCCCCAATTTTTCCTTTTCTCTCCTCCTCCTGCCACTCTGTTGTGACATGAACACACAAAAAAGAAAAGTCAGAAAGCAGTGTTTTCTGTCTATACAGTTAATCAGACTTCAAAGTGGAGAAATCAGGTTACTCTGCTGCTGCAAGTGTACTCGGATTTATAGTAGCCAGGTTCATTAAGTGCATTGCAATAACACTGTAACCAGATTAACTGAGAAAGCAAATGTTTCCAAGTAGCCTGGTCATGGCATGTAAACAGTCACTGTGTTCAGATTGCGATTGATTTAAATGTGTAAAATGTCACTGACTGGACATGTCTCTCTCTTAGCCTGTAATGTCACCATCCACAACCGCTGCAGAGACAGTTTGGCTAGCTGTGCCAAGATGAAACAAAGGGTACGGATTTTCCAAACTCTCTTCCTCTGAACTGTCCCTGTCTTTTTCTCTCTTTGACCTGTCTGTCTCTTACCTGTCTCTATGTGACCTGTTTCTTTATCTCATAAGTTTCTCTGACCTGTCTGACCCTCTGATCTGTCTGTAACTCTGGAGTGTTTCTCTCTCACCTGTCTGCCTCTGATTTGCCTCTCTAGTCTGTCCCTCAGGTGACTTATTTGACTCTGACATATCTATCTGTGTTTCTGTCACCTGTCTCTCCTTCTGATGTGTCTATTTTTCACCTGTCTCTGACTTGTCTCTCTCTTTCTTTCTGTAACAGCAACAGAAACTTTCAATGGTCAGAAACAGTTCAGCTCTGCAGAACGTCACCCTGCGGACAAAAAGTAAGTCTACCTGTCTGTCTTTGCTGTTGCAATATAGGAAATGTAGGCTCCACTGTTTTTATCTCTGTTTCTCTGCAGCACCGATATTGAAGGAGCGTCCTAGCTCAGCCATCTACCCGTCAGACAGTCTTCGACAGTCCCTGCTCGGGTCAAGACGAGTTCGATCTGGACTATCACTTGCCAAGAGTGTTTCAACCAATAACATTGCAGGGTGAGTCAGTGAAATGTTGAGTGGCTGTTTTAAAGATGAGTCTGTAGTTGTAGTAAAACATGCTCACTAAATGTTATAGATCATACACGGAGAAAGTACGAACACATGTAAATATGCATGTTGTAGGATCTACAAGATTCTATTTTTTCAGTTTTTTATATTTTAGAGATTGTGAGACAGTTTTCCTGTGTGATTTAATAATTTTATAGCAAACTGTTCACCTGACTCTCTATTTCAGTGGGATGGAAGACTCTACAGGTCTAAAGCGGATTCTTTCTCAGTCCACCGAATCTTTGAACTTCAGGAACAGAACTTTGTCAATGGAGTCTCTGACTGATGATGGTCTGTGATTTAGCTCATCAATAACTTATCAATAATTAATAGTAAATACAATTTTATTGTTTATTGAGACCAGCAAACAAGCTGTGTGTGTACGACAGGTGAGTGGTGGTGGAGCCCCCTGCTGGAGGAGCTGCAAGTGGAGGGCAGCTGTGTTCAGGCAGACAGCTGGAGTCTTGCTGTGGAACCAAACTTTCTGCAGACACTGCACAAAGACCTGATCAAACAACAGGATGTCATCTATGGTAAATACACATTTATACACAGACAGCAACAGAAAGAAACAACAAACACAGGTTCAGAGCTGCGGGTTTAAAAAACTAGTCCAAAATAAAAACTGATAAAAACATGTTCTATGCTGAGAAAAATTTGAAGATCATGTTTATCTTTAATTTGAAGGGTAAGGCAGTTGCCTATGGACCACAGGGTCAGTGGTTTAATCCCTGGTCCCTTTTTGCTATGTGTTGAAGTGTCAGAACCCCAAGTTGCTGTTGGGTCAGGTGAGCAACCTCCATGGCAACCACCGGTGTATGTAATGTGCTTTGGATAAAAGTACTACATATTACCAAAAAGAATGGTACCCCTTGAGAAGATTGAAAATATTTTGAACATAGGGACATGTTAAACTAAAGTATGTCCTGTAATTAACATCACAGGCATCTTCAAACTTGTAAACAGTCATTCTGCCTATATTGAGGATGAAAATTCACTGTGCTGTTTGGTAATCATGGTGTGTACCACACTGAACAGGGATCACAGAAAGTTTAGAGAGTTATCTCAGAAGATTAGAAAAAACATTATAGATAAACATAGTAAAGGTAAAGGCTGTAAGACCATCTCGAAGCAGCTTGATGTTCCTGTGACTACAGTTGTACATATTCAGAAGTTTAAGGTCCATGAACGCAAAAATGAAACATGCAAAAAAAAAAAAGAAAAAAGAACACAGTACCTACTGTGAAACATGGAGGAGGCTCAGTTTTGTTCTAGGGCTGCTGTGCTGGCAGAGAGAGTCTTGCATCTGTGCAGGGTACAATAAAATATCAATACTAACAAGAAATTCTGGATTGAAATGAGCATAAGCTCCCTAAGGTGTTTCAGGCAGCAGGCGGCAACAGTTTATGCCTGAAACCTAAAGGATTACAGTATTCTTGTAATTGCCCAGTGTGCTAGGCAAGACCTTTGCGAGAAGAATGTCACGGTTACAATATTTGCAGAGGACGATGTCTGCTTTAAGGCAAGCTAGCAGGCTAACATGTGATGACGAGCCAAAAAACTTTTGCTAGCAATTGCATTTTAACTTAACCGCTTGTTCTTTGCCGTGAGGTCCTGGTCTTGATAGAGCAGAGCCTCTTGCCAGAGGGGAGGGGCAGAAAAAGATTATAACTTTTTTTTTAATGGAGATGTCTCTGTGTGTGTGTTTCCATGATAATTGCATTGTGTCTGTCTCTCAGAGCTAATCCAGACGGAGTTCCACCACGTGCGGACACTGCGGATCATGGAGGGGGTATACCGGCGGGGGATGCTGGAGGAGGTGATGCTGGAGGCTGGTGTTGTCCACACCATCTTCCCCTGTCTGGACCAGCTGCTGGAGCTTCACTCCAGTTTCTTGTCAGAGCTGCTGAACAGAAGGAGGGAGGGTCTGACAGAGGGCAGCTCCACAAACTTCACAATCCACAGGATTGGAGACCTGCTGCTGAGACAGGTATGACTGCTTAGGTGATCCCTGAAGCACGAGACTCTGAGGACTGTAGAGGGTGTCACAGACTTCTGCTCTTCAGGAAAATCAGAATGTTGACTCTGTTATTTTAAAGTCAGTAATTGCATTGCTCATCACTAACGTGGATCTTTCATGTGAAAAAGACATCTGATACCCACAGATCAGAGAACATTTTGTGCATTTACATATTTCCACATGTGCAGTTTTCAGGTCAAAGTGCCAATGACATGAAGAAACTTTACTCAGAGTTCTGCAGTCGACACCCCAAAGCTGTGAAACTCTACAAAGAAGTTTTAACCCGGGACCGAAGACTGCAGCAGTTCATCAGGGTGAGAACAAGAACCATGACCTGGACTAGGGGTTTACCTGTTTCAGGCTGGTGTAATCTTGTTTAATCCCAATTAACATTCAGTAGTATAATGTTGTTTTAGGGTCTGGTTAATTTATCTGGTTTTTGTGGAGGTGAAATATTATTTAGACTATGGCTGTTTATTTGTAAATTACGGAGCCCCGGAAGGGACATGGTCGAAAAAAAAAAACCTAAACATTTGCGAGATCTCGCAAAACTTTCGCGGGAAATCCAAAAATGGTTTGCGAGATATACTTCCGGGTTAGTTAGTTATCATGGATATTACAACAAACACACTTTTGCGTGTGTCTGTGTATTATTGAGTAGTGGGGTAACACAACTGGCAAATAAATTTATATTTTATTCTAAATTATTTAAGTCTGTGCCACCTCACAGCCAGAAGGTTTCAGGTTTGTATTCCCAACCAACTGTGGCCTTTCTGTGTGGAATTTACATGCCCTGTGCTTGTGTGGTTTTCCTCCAACAGTCCAAAGACATTCATGTTAGGTTAACTGGGTTGACTGTGACTGTGAATGGTTGTCAGTCTTTCTATGTCTCTCTGTGTTGGCCCTAAGACAGACTGAAGACCTGTCCAGGGTGGACCCCACTTCTCACCCTATAAGGCTGGAATGTGGAAGTCTCCCTGTTCAAATCCAAGCCTTTGGACAAGTTTTTGCCTTGAGCAAGACACTCGGTGCTAGATCCTAGAGTACTGGCCGTGGCTGCCCATGCTATCTCAGGGGGATGGGTTTATGCAGGGAATAAATTTCTTTGTAACATGTATGCACTCAATGACAAACGGTTCAAGTAAGAATTAAAATTTTGTCATATTGTCAGAAACTTTCAATTTAATTTCAGTTCAAGTCAGTCAATACCCTGGTTTATCCCAGTTAATTCAGATTAACTAGATCTAGACCTGAGCTTGCTGTAGTTTAATGGTCTAAACTGCTTTGATCTGGTTAACTTAACTCAGACTAATTTAAACTGGTATTTTTTTGTCCGACTCTGGGTCTCTCTCTATCCCGTAATGCTTAGCGAGTCTGTCGTGGTCCTCTGCTGCGCCGTCATGGTGTTCAGGAATGCATCTTGCTGGTGACACAACGAATCACAAAATACCCAGTTCTGATTCAGCGCATACTGGACAACACCAAAGGTGACCTATGATCCTTGAAGATCTCTGACCTTTGACCTGCTGTACCCTTTAACTACTGACCTAATGTGACCTCCTTTAGGCAGCGATGAGGAGGTGCAGGCTTTGAGCCAGGCCCTGCAGCTCTTGAAAGAGCTGATAAGCTCAGTGGACCAGGAAGTACTGGAGCTTGACCGAACCAGAAAGTTGCAGGAGATCCAGGCCCGTCTGGATCCCCGGGCCAAAGCAGAGGTTCAAGGAGGAGCAGTGTTCAGAGGAGGGGAGCTGCTGAGAAGGAGGCTCCTTCACGAGGGGACACTTCTCTGGAAGGTTCAGGGCTCCAGGATGAAGGGTAGATATCAACTTTGCACCTGTATCACCTCTTCTCCTAAATCAACAATTTAACAGTCTATGTTTGTATCCAGATGTGCAGGTCTTGCTGATGTCAGACATCCTGGTTTTCCTTCAGGAGAAGGACCAGAAGTTCACCTTTGCATCACTGGTAAGTCTCACCTGATCACTTGGACAGCCAGAGACATCCAGAAAACACATAGACTAAAACCTTAAAGCAGTTCTTACATGGATATCTCTTTGCATTAAGGTTCCTCCTTTCTCACCAATTTCTGTGTCACACCTGTCTCACCTGGCTGTCATATCTATTTCAGGACAAGTCTTCAGTGGTGTCTTTGAACAACCTGATTGTTAGGGACATAGCCAATCAGGAGAGAGGGATGTATCTGATCAGTGCATCAACACCTCCTGAAATGTTTGAGCTTCATGCAGCGTCTAAAGATGATCGACGCACCTGGATGACCCGGATCCAACAAGCTGCCATCAGGTAGTACACTCAGTACTGCAGTACTCTGTGGGGGTACTCTAGTAGAATGTTTGTGAAAGTTCTCAGTAGGGTTAAATCATGTTAACTGGACTTTTTTTTTCTTCTGTAGTATAATATTTTTACAATATGTAATGCAATATGTAGTTCTGTAGTATTTGACAGTACTGCGTTTTGCAGTTGTCCATCCAGAGACGAGTTTCCGCTCATCGAGACTGAAGATAAAGCTTTACTGCGACGCCTCAGAGGTACTGCTCTTCCTTTACTGCGTCTTGTCCTTCGACATATTCTCCTTTTTATACTTGTCCTGCACCTCCAACAAAACCTTGCAGCTTTTTACAATCTAATTCAACATTTTCAATCTCTCGTCTACATTTCTTCTCCTCTAACTCTACTCCTCTTCCTTTCTCTTCACCCAGCTGACATCCAGCAAAAAGACAGGGAGGTGCTGGAGCTCCTGCAGGAGCGCGTCACTCTCTTTTCTGATCTGGTGGAGGTGACAGGAAGAGGAGGAGCAGATGGAGAAGGTGTGGAGATAATGTCCTGCTGCTCCCCGTCCTGCAGGAACTTGTTCAGGGCAGACACTCCTCACGCTCCTCAGGCAGAGCCGCTCCTCACTGGGGCCATTTCTGAAGGTTTGAAAGAGTTAAATTAAAACAGAATCAGGGTCTGAGGAGTTTGGGAAGGAAACTTTGTTTTTTTTTTTTGTTTCAGTCGACAAACTCACAGAGCTACTACTGGGCTCCAGCATTCAGAGGTTACTGGTAACCAACAGCAACCAGGAGCTAAGCAGTAAGTCACCTGCCAACTGTTGTTTACTGCACACCACCTGATGTTTAAAAGAACAACAACCTGTGTTTGTCACTTGAGCATGTATACATTTGCACATACATCTTACAATGAAATTTGTCCTCTGCATTTAACCCATCCCTCTGGGGGGAGCAGTGGGCAGCTACCAGCGGCGTCCAGGGAGTTAGCGCTAGGTGTCTTGCTCAGGGACACCTGGTGGGTAGGCTGGGGAATTCATCACTGCCATCTTGTGTTTGCTTGAATGTCAAACATGTTACCTGCATTTACCGGTCTGTCTGCACCTGTTTCTTTCAGATGGAGACTCTGGTTCTGTGGAGTCTTACGTTTTAAATGGCAGCTCCTCAAAGGTGAAACATATCTCATTACCTTTAATCTTTAAACAACTCTGACCAGAGATTTACATTTAGTCATTCGGCAGATGCTTTATCCAAAGCTTCTTACAAGTGAGGTACAAGGCAAGCAAAAAATTCAAAGAGAATATTAAACCAAAGACATGTCAACACTGCTGTCAAAAGGGCATTAGTCCTCATATTTAAAATTCAGCAAACGTATAAACTGAGAGATTCTGTATAAATCCCTGCTGTGATGAGCTACAGATTCTAGAGCAAAACAATTTAATAGTGGAAACAATGTCACAACCACAAGAAATGGGACAAATATCACAACTAGAGATTTCACACTAAGGAAATGTTTGACTTACATTTTATTTACATTAGTTTGTAATTTGGTCAGTAAATAAAATCTGAGATGGGGTTAAGTCAGTTCACTTTAACCTTTAACAAAACTGATAAAATAGTTTAAACAATTTGAAATGTTTCCTGTTCTTATCTCTCAGGACAGAAATGGTAACCAGCTGCAGGATCGGACTTTAAACGAGGTAACAATTCAGTTTCATCATCTTCAATTGGTTCTGTCCAGTCAGTGTTTCACCCCTCTCCTCTCCACAGGAAATCCGTCAGCGATTGGTCAGTCTGAGCACAAAGCTTCATGCCCTGCAGGTGAGATTCTTTCTATTATTAAGTCATTTTACTTTTTCAAATGATGCTAATAAGTAATGTTACTTTGACTTTGCTCCCAGGCTGCTGTAATTCTTCAGGACTCGATCTTGGAACTGTCAGTCAGTGCAGGCCCTGCCCCAGGTCCTGCCCCAGGTCCTGCCCCCCGTCTCAGTCGTTCGGTGTCACGGGACACAGGGCTTGACGCTGGAGGGGAGGTGGTGTTGCTGAGGCGGCAGGTGGAGCTGCTAAATGATGAAGTAACACGGCTGCGCCTGAGGGGTGAGGGACCTAACAGCAGGAGGTGGGGCAATGGGACCAATGAGAACAGCAATGTCATCAAAGAAGAACAGGTGCATCAGGTTTAAATGTCTGTCAACTAACTCAGGATAGGCTAAAATAAGCTAATCTCATGTGTGTCTTTCAGCAGATGAGCAGAACATGTAGCAGCAGGGAATCTCTTGCTCCATTGGCTACTCAGGATCCAGTTGACCAATTAGATGGTGTCCAGGAGGGAAATGAGGAGGAAGAGCAGGAACTAATGAAGATCTCACCTCGCTCCGACAGCCCCAGAGGTTGATGTTTATAAATTGATCAGTTTTATTGATTGTCCCCCACAAACTCTTGTTGCAGTAAATATTTTTATAAATAACTAGAGATTGATTGGTGATGGTGACCATGGTATCCTTTGTGTTCTGCCGTTAGACCTGCAGGACATCCCAGAGGAGAGCGAGTGTGAACATCATCACACCTCCACCTGATGAATTCATCGTGATGTCAGAGCCGAACTGCAGATAGTGTAATTAGCTTTTTTTTTTTTTTTTCTAAATCAGACATTGCGATATAACCATGTGACCTGATGACACCATCAGCTGGAGGCAGTGAACCAGTGTCTGCTTTAAACAAACCTGTTTATGACTTGATCAGGGGAGCAAAAGGTGTCGTCACAACTGAAGACTGTCCCTTTGTGTCAGGTGTGAAATTAGATTTTTTTTTTTTTTTTTTTTTACAGATGGTGTTGCTGTGAATGTGAATCTGAATCGGTTCTAATGAAAAAAAATCTTAATATTTTTTACTTAGAGTTACTGCCCTTATATCAGCTGCTGATCAGTTATACCACATGGAGTTTCAGGTAGCTATAGAACCATGTCACAGGACGTTTATTTAAAGCAGACAGACATCACACTACATTTCCCAGAATGCCTTTGGACATCAATGGCTGACAGTTTCACTGCTATGTTACTGTTTACTACTTGGGGGGGGGCATTTAGGGGGGGGGGTAGTCTGTTTAAATCTGTGTTACCCTTTTTATCATGACAACAGTGTAAACTTTATTTATAATGTAACTTAAAACAAAAATATTTCAAAGCTTTTTTGGGGGGTTGTTATTTTGTGGGAAGGGGGGTCTGTGGGGCGTAGATCAGCTCTCTTTTTAAAAGAAGCTGTTTGTTTGAGGTCCTTTCTATTATCACATTGGCATGTTTTGTCTTTGTATATAATCTTTGACTCTTTTATTGACCAACTGATTATTCAGTTGATTGGTTTAATGCTGTTATTGATGAACTGTAGAAATGTTTAATTTGTTTGTAGAAGGAGCCTGATGACATAGGTTAAAAACAAGCAAAATTTAACACTTTAAGGATCAGGCGATAAAAAATAACTAGATTCAAAACCCATCCTCCCCAAACAGAAAATTTTAAAAAGAGGGAAAATATTTTAAGAGAAAACAAATCTCACCTGTTTAAATCTTGAAATTACTTTTTACTGGTGAAACGATGAAACACTGCAACTTTTAATTAAACAAGTGTTGTGGCATGTGACCTCTGACTGCAGGATTTTCACATTAAAATGACACCTTAAAAGTAAAGATGCTGTAAAATCATGATCTGATGCTGTAATGTGTTAAATTTGATTACATTTGAAACTCTGTATTTGTAAAAAGACTTTCAGAATCTGTAAAAAGAAAACCAAAAAAAGTGATTCTCTTATGACTTTATTGTAATATGTTGTTTGGACTTCATAAATCAGCTGGATAACAAATTGTCTTTTTATTGCAGAACAATTTCACTGGTTTTATTATTTCATTAAAAATATCTGTATAAATTTATGTTCCAAACAGCAAACCTGTTAGCAGATATTTGTTGGTGTGTGTTAATGTGTTTTTATAAGTGAATAGAAAAACAAAGTTTTTTTTAAACATAAAGGGACAAAATTTAAAAAATGCACAAAGTCCCTCTGCCTGAATTGAATCTGTTATTGAGAATTTTAATACTTCAGTCTTTAAAATTTAGACTAAAAACTTTAAATTACTTTTGGACTTTGAAATAAGTTGAATTTCAATTTCAAGTTTAAAGTTGAATTTCAATGCTGATTTGATTGTTACAATGCATAACACCTAAAAAGTACAATTATCTAAATTAAAAGATAAAAATAAAGAGAAAATGTCAATTTCATAATAAAATAATGCATTAAACATATGCAACAGAGACTTTGTGTGATAATTATTTTTTGAATAACTAATAACTTTGTAAGATGTTGAAAAGCTTTGAAGATTATCATTAATCATTATCATTATAATTTATTTTTATTTTATTAAAGTTATTACAAAATTTATATTTGCATAAGAGGAATGGTGGAATATAATCAAGTACATGGTACTTATGTAAACTTTATGTATTTGTGTGTAAAGTGTTTTCATCTTCTGTTATTTTATACTTCTATTCCACTAAATGTATCTGACACCTGCAGTAAATTTATGGGTTTGTATTTTATATGCAGAAAAATATAGTAAGTAGAGTAGTAAGTCCTTTTTCCACAGAAAATTTCATAACCTTTAGCTGCTGATTCAAATATGATTGCAGTAGTAGTTGTGCATTGTGGGTTTTCTGCTTCTGATTAAGTAAACTATGTGACTAAAACGTGACTCTTCTGTCAGCTGTCCCGCATAATCTCACAAGGTCAATCATGTATGACAAATAGAGTAAATGAATTGCAGTAAAAGTTCCAATGAATAGGAAATTTTGCCTTTTATTTTAGACATTTATTTAAATTATTCGAGTTTTGTTTTGAAAATGTTATGGCTTGCGTCACTTTCCTTGGAGGGAATTTAACCCGGAAAAAGGTGTCGCCCTGAGCTGGGAGTTGTCTGCATCAGGAAGCGACGGAGATCTGGACTTGGGCCATAACCAGAAGCATCACATTTACGGCGTTTAGGCTAAGATACTGCGTTCCTGATTAGACTAACCCGGAGCTACAGTTTTAAAAGTCTGAGTTGAAAATTTAATCAAAATCGAAGTTTCATTAGCTGCTAATAGCTATTAGCTAGCTTGCTGGGAACAAGTAAGTAACGTTGACGCTTTCAGGTGAAGTCGGTTTCGACCTGCAGCTGTGTTTTCTTCGGAGATTCGAACAGGTGAGAAGGATTCCTAAGGTCCACCTGGCTTGGTCCCTGTTGGCTCCGAGCTTTGCTAACTTGCTAGCAGGGCGGTGGTCGGATGTTAGCAGTAGCTAACACATTAGCAACTCGTCGGTCCTAAATCCCGATTAAATACGGTAGGGATTGTAGCTATAAACAAACATTTGTCAAGTGAAAAAAAGTACAACTCAGAAACGTAACTCTAAAGAAGGTTTTAATTGAACTAACCGATTTCGTAAGATTTTTGTATGTTGGCTGGGGTCATGCTCACCGTAGTTGTGCAAGTACATTTTAAAGTTAAAGTCACCAGTCAGTAGCATTTTAACAGAAACTTTAATATGCTAGGTCTGTAAAGAAAGGTGTGCTCTTGTTAGCGATTTTGTGCTCTAATAACGATTTAAACAGTCTATGTGCTTACATTTATTTTTAGGGTCAACTTTTAAGCGTCAGAAATGTAAAAAAAATCTCCAATTGATCGCTTTGAGCTGACTGCTTAGGAAAGCGAAGAATTGTGGGTTAAACGCATGAAAGATTGATGTTTGAAGACACGTATCTTTGTCTCAGAAAAGTCATTTAATTACAAATTTCCAATAAATGTGTGACAGAATAATGTCTTCTAGGGGAAGGAAACGCAGGAAGGTCGTAGTGGCCAAACAAGGCTTTCTTAAAGCATTGAAGCTTCCGAATCAAATCCTTGACGTTTTATTCCTCAAATCCTCGTTTAACACGGTGTTCACTAGTGACACTTAGTGGTTAAACAAAACTATTGACGCTGCAAAAAAGGAGGAGCCGTCTTGCAACTGGCAATTGATTGTTTATAAATATTTTTAAAATATATTATATATATTATATATTATAATATATATATATATATATATATATATATATTAATATATAAGTTTTTTCAAAAGCAAAACCTCTGCTTTTGAATATTTTTAATATCTCAGCAGTTTGTTATACCAACCAAACAACCACATGGACAAATGGCATAGGTTTGATCTTTCATACACAACTAAAACTTTCACGTGAAACTGGGGGGGAAAACCCATTTTAAAAAGGCCTTGTTTTTTTTATTGTTGAGGTCATTTTTCAAAAAAATTAAATGCAAAGATTCAGTATGAAGGCCATAGTTGCACATCACACTTTTTGAACCTCTGTGTCCTATGGGAAATCAATACAGACATGTCTAATTGTGAAACACAATTTTGTTTTGTCAATCAAGAAGAAATGGAGATTTTGTTTTGAAGTTTTTTCAGCCACAGATAAATCCAAACAAAGGTCCGGTGCAGTTGTCAGTATCTCATCAGTCAATAGAACTGCGTTATTTTTAAGTAATAGTGATTAGTTTGACACCTGTAAACAGTCAGAATAGTATTTGTGATAACGGATGGAAAACGAGGGACACTGAATAATTAATCATCTTGCTTGCTGCTGTTTATTCCGCAGTAGAAGATGAGTGGAGGGGTGAACAGCATCGAGGCCGTGAAGAAGAAGATCAAAGTCCTGCAGGAGCAGGCAGAAGAGGCAGAGGAGAGAGCAGAGAGACTGCAAAGGGAGGTGGAGAAGGAAAAGAGAAGCCGAGAGGAGGTATACACACCTACATGACACATTTACAGTTGTACAAGTTTACTTCTAACTTCTTTAATGTTAAGTGGGATCTGAATTAAATTTTTCAAAAGGTTTTGTTTCCAGTAAAATTTGCTGGACAACATGTTCTAGAATAGTTGGATTACACTGCATCTGCTTTGCAATGTCTTGAGTTTTGTTTTTCTTCTAAATGCAACGCCTTAAAATTTTCTTGATGGACAGATTTTATTGGCAGGGTCTTTTGACATGATGTATGTCTCCCAAGCGCACAGTTGCTCAGGGTATCAAGTTATTTATTTTATCAGCTTTTTAAGTTTTGTGAACTAACTTTATGTTTGTTTGTGCCTGGGTCTGCACAGGCTACAATCTGCTCTCACAAGTTTCTTGAAAAACAAAAACTCAATGTCCGAGGTTTCAGAAAAGAAGGTTTTTGTTGACAGCTTAATTGATGTTCACAGCCTGCAGTTGCAACTTACAGAATTTGATAAGAAGACGGGCTATCACATGTTGATTAAATACATATTTACACATTAACAGCCCACTGACTTTACCAAAGCTTTTTATTGAAATGGTGAGAATTTAAATTTTATTGGGACAATGTGATGACAAATGTGGTGGTTTTCTACACTCCGCCTCTGCCACTCTGTCAACATATGCTAGCATTAACTTTAACGCTTGCATCACTGGTGGTATTCCTTTCTGTTTCCTTTTTTGTTTGTTTTTTTTATTGTTTTATTTCAGACTCATCTTTGCATAATTCAAATTACTTATCCCTCTGGCCTTGTTCAAAATCACTAAACAATCAGTTTATAAGCGCCTGTTTTTGGCCACCAACAAACTAAGGCTGTAAGTTTTTTAAACGCTACTGGTTTTTCTTGTATTGTTAATGGGACAGTCTGAGATATGTAAATGCTTAACAACAACACTAATTATTATGCATTATTTTTGTGCAGGGAAAGTTAAACTCCCACTTAGTGTGCTTTTGGACAAAAATGGCCACCTCCTTTTTGCAATCCTAAAATGCTACAAAATGAATACATAATAGGTTTTTCACTTCAACAAAAATGTTTTATTATTTGCATCAGTCATGGTCATGAAAACCAAAATTTCATTCAGATACAGAATTTTAACCCTTTAACACTATGGGCTCTATGCTGGCCATTTGTGTCCACTTCACTCTCTCTTTTTTCCGTTTTAGCTGTGTTAATGCAAATGGAATAAAACTTCCCTAGGGTCTTGATATTCTTATTTGTTTTAGATTTCAACTTTAGCTCTCTAAATAAATCAGTGATATGCTGTTTACATCAAAATGTAGCACTTGGCTCCATCGTGGCCATTTCTGGCAAATTGATACCCATAAAACTACATCTTTTCGTTTTTACAAAATTCCATTATACAATTAGGTAAAATTGCTTTTATTCTAAAAAGAACACTTGAAAATTGTAGTTTTGAATGTTTTCTAACAGATTATGGCATTTGTCCATTTTTTTTTTGAAAGGTAGACATTTCATGTAATATTCTTCGTTTCCATTACGGGCGTATGATGGTTTACTGCTCTCCAATGGAGCCAGTGAATGACACAATTTTGACATGGATGTGATGTTAAAAATTTGGGGTTAGTGATTTGTGTTTGTGCATGAAAAAACTGTGCCTGTGGGTGAAATTGCAGTGCATATATGTATTTACAAGATGGTGAATTAATTGATGTATCATAACTCCAAGTTGCAGTGAATTTCTGTTAATCCAGCTACATACCTTTTAGTTTCCCAGGCAAACAAATGCTATGCTGAAGTTGAAAATTTAAAAGAACCTCAAAAATATCTAGACCCTTAAGAAGTTTTATTTCATTTGCATTAACACAGCTAAAAGGATAACAAAAGGGAAGTGACTAAGGTTAAAATAAAATATTCTCAAGGACCTATGCAATGTAAAATAATAATCTACTAATCAATAAAACTACAACTGTTTTAGGTTTGAAAATTGTAATAAAATTATCACATGTAGCATCAGGAATCTCTGATACTTGTAATGTTACCGGTCTCATTGAATAGATTAAGTGCATTTTATTTCCCCACTTCACAATTGGTGTGTTTATTTTATGCCATCAAAAACAAAATGATTTGAAAGGGGGTAATATCTTCACTGTAACCACTGGACTTCCTCAGGTATGTAGCCCGTGTTTGGAAGTGATAAATTTACTGTAACTGAAATATAATTTTTGTTAAAGGTACTCGAGGTTTGGGTTTTTTTTTTGGTTTGTTTTAATTCTGTTCTAATTTGGAACTGATGGCCGGAAGGAGACCCTGGTTTACTAATGCATCCCCTCAGTTCCTGCTTGCAGCATTCTCAGTCAGTGTAGGTGTGCAATAATGTCCATGTTGGCTCCACTAACGGATCCACACAACACGGGAGTAGAGTGTCTTTGATCATTACAACACAATCCAAACAACAGTGATTTTAGTCTCGTGTCAGATGCTTATATCCAAAGCAACTTACAATGGGGTACAAGGCAAGCAAAAAATCTTAAATCAAGGGGAAAAACATCAAAGTAAAATGCTATCACAGAAGTGTTTCTGTTTCATGAGATGCAAGTACGAGAAAGAACAGAAAATTAGTTTTTGTTAAAATGGTTTAAAAAACATTTATATTTATAAAGTGTAACTAAACCCCTAGGTCGGACCCAAACTGTGTGAAGAAAGAGTTGGTCAGGTTGACATCCCCTGAGAAAAATGGCTGAGATATCAGTCAGAGAAAAATGAAAAGCAAAACCCAGAGAGCTCTTGAAATTAGAGATGAGGGAAATTTCCTCTCAAGGGTCCTCTTAGACAGGCAGTGTGATGAACTTGTTCGTTTGCTCCATCATTGGTCATAAACGTTACGTAAACAATCTGCCAAATGTGACTAAACTTTTTTCATTGTGATTTAAAAATAGACATAATAATTATTGGGGATTGTAACGTAAACTGTAATGGAAAGGACAGAAAATATCTTTGAAGTCATTGACAGTTTTAATTTTACTGTACTTATAGAACAGCCCACTCAACTGTACATTGAAAAACACTAGTAGATCAACTTTTTTGTTTGTTTGTCCACACTAATTCGTGTAGACCTACATCTTTTCACAATATAATTTTAAATATTCAACAACAAAATGGCTTTGCAAGGAACTGATCTGTACCGCAAGGCACTGAATGAACATGCTGCTGCCCCCTCTGGGCTCACCATGGGTGACATGACCAAGTACTAGGCTGCTTCTTACAACCTTCTGAAAGTAGTGAAAGAGGCAAATCGGCGTTATAGGAATAAAGTAGAAACACAGCTAGACCATCGAGACAGCGGAGGGTGTAGGCGGGACTAAAGATAATCATGGACTACAGAGGACAAGGAAACACATCAGGTGAAGTTGATTGTACACTCGTTAATGACTTGAACTCCTTCTATGAGCGCTTTAACAACAAGACCGCTAAGAGTGGTACAGAGCAGGATGTAAGGAGAGCTCTGAAGAGAGTGAATAGCAGAAAGTTGGCTGGTCCTGATGGAATTCCAGGAAGAGTGCTGAAAGCTTGTGCAGATCAGCTGGCTCAAGTGTTCATCTGCATCTTTGATATATCCTTAGCCCTGTCAACAGTGCCTGCATGTTTCAAGATATCCACCATTACTCCTGTGCCAAAGAATTCCAATCCTGCAGGTCCAAATGATTACACTCCTGTAGGGCTGACATGGTTATGAAGTGCTTAAAGAGAATTGTAAAAGATCTCATATGTGCCATCATTACCAAACCTCCTTGATCCCCCTACAATTTGCTTACCTTCAAAACAGAAGCACAGATGATGCCATGTCCGTCATACCACGCTTACACATCTGGACAATTGGAAAGGGAATTTTGCAAGGCTTCTTTTTATAGACTAAAGCTAGTCCCTTCATGACTCATCAATAAAGCTTAGTGAACTGCGACTAGGCCACTTATTATGCTCCTGGATACTGAGCTTCTTTACAAATGGATCACAGTTGGTAAATATCGCACAGTGCTTCTCAGAAAGCATTACACTGAACATCGGATCACCTCAAAGTTGTGTTCCGAGTCCCCTGCTTTTCTCTCTACACCCACAACTACTATGCTTGAAACAGCTCTAACTCCATTGTGAAGGTTGCAGATGACACAGTGGTGGTTGGTCTGATCCAGAAAAATGACTAAGACAGCTTACATGGAGGAGCGATAACAACTATCTTCCTGGTGTAATGTCAATAACTTGGACTTCAATGTCTCAAAGACCAAGGAGATGGTGGTGGACTTCAGGAAAGGGCAGCAAGTCTCTCGGTACCTCATATCTCTTCACTGGTGGAGGAGGCTAGGAAATGTTTGTACTATGTCAGACAGCTGAGAAAGTTCAGGATCTCCTGGGGTCTGTGCAAAATCTTCTACTGCTCTATCATCTGGTTTGGGAATGGCAGCTCCCAGGACAAAAAGGACTTAAGGAGAGTCCACAGTCAGGAGGTGCAAGTCCAGGGGACAGCAGATTATGAATGATATTTACCACCCAAACCACAGTTTCCCATCCAAGTGGTTAAGCTCCCATACAAGGTTCTCTGAATGGTGCAAATGTAAAAGTTCTTGAGCACCTTGAGGGGGAGCTTAAAGTGTCTTATTCATCTGAGGAGTTACAGATGCTATCTGGCCTTCTTCACCATGATGTTTATGTGATGTGTCCAGGAAAGGTCTTGTGGAATAGTCACTATCAGGTATTTGAAAGTTTACTTTTTCAACTTCAGAGCCACTGATGAGAAGTGGGTGAAAGAACCTCTGCTGTTTCCTACTGAAGTCCACTATCAATTCCTTTGCTTTGCTAATGTTCCGCAGATTATACTCTCAACACCAGTTCCCCAGGTGGGAGACCTCCCTCATGTAGGCTGCCTCGTTGTTGTCAGAAATCAGTCCCACTACAACAGTGCTGTCAGCAAACTTTTTATGATCATGTTGGAATCTGAGGTGGCTTCACAGTCATGGGTGTACAATGAGTACAGCAGAGGGCTGAGCACACAACCCTGGGGGGGGGGATCCAGTTTTGAGTATGAGTTGGGGATGAGGTGTGGTTGCCCAGCTGAACAACTTGTGATCTGTTGGTCAGGAAGCTATGGATGCCCATGTGAAAGGATGGGTTCAGACCCATGTCACACAGTTTGAAGACCAGTCTGGAGGGGATTATGGTGTTAAATGCTGAGCTAAAATCAACAAACCTCATCAGTGGTTCTCGACGGCCTGCTTGCAAACTTTAACATGTCCAGAGAAGTGGTGATGAATATTTTGAGGAGTTTCTCAAAGCATTTCATCACTAACAATGTGAGGGCTTTGGGACTGATGGGGGAATGTGGAATGTTCGGGGTAGGGATTATAATAGACTTACTAAAGCAAATAGAAATCACACACTGTTGTAGCGAGAGGTTAAATATCACTCCGATAAGTACAGGCTTTAAGGACACATCCGCTAATGCCGTCTGGCCCAGCTGCTTTCCTGGTGTTTACTCTTTTAAACCTCCTTACGTCACGCTCCGTCACAGTGTCTCCCTATCTCCTGCTGGGAGCATAGCATGTGGTCAAATTCCCGAATAAAAGCGTGCGAAAAAGTTATCCAATTCATCAGCCAGGGAGGTATCAGCACTCGCCAGGTGAGCGCATCGTGCTTTATAGTCTGTGATAGTACGTATTCCCTGCCACAGTCTTTGTTGATTTTCAAATGTATGCAGATGATGCAGTTCTCTTTGCAAGCGCAAAGAGAATTCAAGAGTCCTCATCAATTCTGACTTCTGTAATGGTTCTTGTAAATGTTTTTTTTTTTTTCAATCTTGCTTAATACTGAATTCCAAAAAACTATTTGCATGATGTTCCCAGACGAACAGTGGATATAAAACACTCTGGTATCTTCCTGAGAGGAGAGAAACTACCAATTGTGTAGTTACATAGTGTAACACTGTATTCTACACTAAATTTCAAAAGGCTGTTACCCAGAGTGAAATTCAGTCTACAAAACTTTAAAAACATAAGACTATAACATTTGGTTATACTAGAATGTTTCTACATTCTATCTCCTATCATATATTGAGTACTGTATCACAAGCTGGTATTTAACAGGTGTAAATGCACTATTTTTTTTATAAAGTGTTTCTAAAAGTAATTTTCTTTTCACTGTTGTAATATTTTAATCAAATACAATTTATTGAACTTTGAGAAAATTAAGTCATAAATACGCAGACTTCATTTATAGGGTTCTACATGGACTCGCCTCATGTCTGATCTATTTTTAATTGACGAATCACAGCAGCGTCAGGACAAGGGCCTCCTCCAGAAAAGACTGTCAATTGCCTTACAGAAGAAAGGCCTTTGGAAAAAATGCACTTTATGTGAAGGATGGTATATGGAACAGACTACCACAAGCAATAAATGTCCCACTTTTACAACTCAACTCAAACAGTGGCTGAAAGAAAACCCGTCCGGGGATCATTTTGGTTGTTGTTTTTAATTTTGTTTTCTTTACCTGTTCTATTTTGTTATGTGTTCCTGTTGCTTTGTTGCTCTTTTCTCCCTTCACTTTCCACTCAGCCCAACTGGTCAAGGCATAGGGCCACCCACCCTTACCCTGTTTCTGCTGGAGGTTTCCTCCGTTATAGGGAGTTTTTCCTTTCCACTGTTGCTTATGGCTGCTCAAGGAGGATTTGTTGGGTTTTCTCTGGATGACTTTACTATGTAAAGAACCTTGAGATGACTTTGTTGTAAATTGGCACCATAAAAATATCTTGAATTGAAATTGTTACCTGCCGAGGGACTATGGATGCAAATTAGCATTTTAACTATAATCTGGCATATTTACATCTGTTGTTGTATGTTGTATTAATAGATGTTCATCATTATGCATTGTCCCTATCAAGTAACATAATTTCTTATAAATCTGCCATACCAGTTCATTTAATTGCTGGAGTTCCTCTTCTCCACAGTCTCCCAAACGTTCAGTGCTAGGTCATTTGAACTGTATAAAAGGTTTTCCCTGTCATGGCATGTCTTAACCAGACCAAACAGTGTGATAAAAAACAAACGTAACTCATAGGTTAGCATTAGGTAGCTAATGTTGGTTAGTTAGCACTCACCTTTGCATTGACAATGAAGAATTTCTCATGCTTCACCTCCCAAATTGCATCGCTATTGTCCATCCACACTGAAAATCTGTAATAAATATTTGTACTGCTATAAGCTTTGATCGTGGCAGCCGTATAAGGGGAAGGGGATTCATATAACATTATGCAGACACTGTCAAAAGTGGAGCCCTAATAGGAACCTTTTAGTTTCTAGAACACTTTGCTGGATGCTGTAGATATACTGGAAGTGCCTAAAACACGTAAATTGATTTCAGGTCTTGTTTTTTATTTGTTTAGTAATCTGAATATTTGTTACTTGGACCAGATGGAAAATTAAAATGTCTGTTCTCCAACTTTATGGTGCAGTTGTCACTCACCACGTGCTGTGCGTCCCTGTTGTGTCTTCCAGGCAGAGGCAGAGGTGGGCTCTCTGGGTCGGCGTCTGCAACTGATGGAGGAGAATCTGGACCGAGCTCAGGAGAGACTGGCAACTGCCCTGCACAAACTGGATGAGGTAGAAAAGGCTGCGGATGAAAGCGAGAGGTCAGACTCCAGGCGTCTGTGACACAGGTAGGACAATGTAGTTTGCTGCAGATACTGACTCTCTCACTGCCCTTCATCATCCAGAGGAATGAAGGTGATAGAAAACCGAGCTCTTAAGGATGAGGAAAAGATGGAGCAGCTGGAAGTTCATCTGAGAGAAGCAAAACTGATTGCTGAAGAGGCTGACAGGAAGTACGAGGAGGTCAGAAAATGCAACATGCATGTGTACAATCACATACACACACACCTTACCTGCCCAAATGCATAGGCAATTACAATTTGGTGTTTAACTCAACACAGACACACCAAGCTGACAGTCAGCCAGCATCAGGCAGTTGGGAGCGTCAGTTAGCCTAGCCTTTGTTATGTGTACGAAACCGTTGCTGTTAGTTGAACCACTGCCATTGGCTTTTCAGGACACATGTTGAATTGCTGCTCAGCTTAGTGAATCATTGCACAACTTTCAACTTTATTTATATAGCGCCAATTTACAACAAGGTCATCTCAGGACACTTTACATAATAAAGTCAAGACTATACAAACATTTAGAGAAAACCCAACTAATCCAACAAACCCAGCAACAATCCAAAACAATAAGAGACTGTGGTATTAACAATGCCAGTTCAGTTGTAGCTTCTTAATAGACACATCATTGTTTAAAAGAAGTTAGAACCCATGTACATAGAGTCAGTGTTGTTTTAAAGGTAGGCTATCACTTTTTAACAGTTTGTACGTATTTGGTCACAGGTTTTCCTCTTTTATATTCTGCAAGCAGAGAACATGCAGTGTTTTGTTTGTTGTTCTTTTGTTTCTTGTAGGGCCAGTCAAAATATCTAATTAATTAATATAATATTTTTAATTTTTAAAAATTGTCTAAATTAAAACGTGTGTGTCCTATTGAGATGCTTCCAAGTATGTTTGCTTTATGGGGGTGGTAATGTTTGCAACAGTTGAAGACAATGAAAAAAATCAGTGAAAGGTATTGTTAGATTAAATGTCAAACATCCCAAGTCCTCTTTCTTTTACACAGTCTCTTCATTGATGCTGTAGCATTAGCCACCTTTTAGCATCAATAAACTGTTAATGCGTTCAGGGACAATACAAAGTTTATGTTTTGGAAACTTTTAGAGCCTAAGGTGTATTTACTTAAGCCTTTATTGTTGCACAGCTTCTTACAGTGTTTATCTTTACAATCTTAATAGTGCATAAAAGGAGATCAGCTAGTGGCACTTTCCTTGGTTAAAGCACATATGGTGCTAGGGAACAGCATGTAGTTTTAATGAAACAGTTTGAATCATGTTTTTTGAAAAAATATCTACAATTGTCAACCATTTAAAACACATACCCGAACTGAGCTGAAATTATAAAACCAGCCCTGCATTTTTGGACAGTTCTTGAGACAGAAGCACACAGAATTTCTGATGCTCACCTGTACATTTAACCATGACATCCATCAAACTGTGATGTGGTTGGTAGATTAAAAATGTTGAATGCTTCATTGATAGGTGGCTCGTAAACTGGTTATGGTAGAGGGAGAACTGGAACGAGCTGAGGAGAGAGCTGAGCAAGCTGAGAGGTTTGTAAAGTGCCCATACACACACACACACACACACACACACACACACACAGATCTGTCATTGTCCACTTTAATAGGAATACTAGCCAGTTTAGTGTTATTGGGGTTATCAGATTATTAGAAACCCATCAATATATAACATAATCAAGAGTAATGTTGTAGGCTGCTCAGTCTGTACAAAAACATGTGGACTTCATTATAAAAACACACCACATGTGTTAAAGCTGCTTACAACCATAACACTGGTCTGATGCTTAAAAAAAGAAAGAAAACACCTCCTCTTTTTCTGTAATGTGCAGCAAAAGATGAGGTTTTGCTGAAGAGCCTGCAGTTGTCAGAGGACAATGTACAAAGGGTCACATACACAAACCTACACACACACACCCCACACACACAGTCAGTCAGTACACACTGTAACTTTATTTGTTAAGCTCTTTAAAACAACAAGGTTGAACAAAGTGTTGTACAGGTTCAGACATAAAATGTTAAAATAAAACTAGGTAATGAAAAATAAATAAAAAACAACAATTTAACAATAAATAACACAAATAAAATATTGTCAAAACTCGAACTGCGCTAAAAGCCAGTCAAAACAAAGGGGTCTTAAGAAACGATTTAAAAACAGGCAAGGAAGAGGCATGTCTGATGTGCAAGGGCAGCTCGTTCCACAATTTTGGAGCTGCCATCGCAAAAGCTCTGTCCCCTCTGAGCCTCTGTTTAGTTTTTGGTACACTCAGGAGCAGCAGGCCGGCTGATCTGAGTGACCGAGGGGGAGTAGATAAATGCAGGAGTTCGGAGAGATACAGTGGGGCAGCACCAATTAAACATTTAAAAACAAATAAGAGAACTTTAAAATGGATCCTAAAACGCACAGGCAGCCAGTGAAAAGAGGATAAAATAGGTTTAATGTGCTCATGTTTTCTAGTGCCAGTTAAGACGTGCAGCGGTTTTGGATGAGCTGCAGTCGAGAGATTGACGACTGACTGACGCTAAAATAAAGTGCATTACAGTAATCCAGCCGGGTGGTAACAAAGGCGTGGATTACTGTCTCAAAGTCCTGCATAGTAAGAACTGGCTTAACTTTGGCCAGTTGCCTCAGGGGGAAAAAAAAATAGACTTTACAACAGACCAAATCTGACTCTCAAGCTTTAGGTCGTAGTCCATTTTAAGACCAAGGTTAATAATTTCTGATTTGGCGTATTCAGCCAAGGGACCCAAGTCTACAGAGGCAGCAGCCCCTTAGGTGAATTGGTTCCCAGCACAATTACCTCAGTCTTTGAATCATTAAAATGTAAAAAGTTAAAAGCCATTCAGGCCTTAGACTGTCCTTTAAACAGTCTAATAATGAGCTGACAGAGAAACCAGCCCTCTTATTTAGTGGAACATAGATCTGACCATCATCAGCATAGCAATGAAAAGAGATGCCATGTTTTATGAAGATGGAGTCAAGGGGCAGCAAATACAAAGAAAACAAGATGGGGCCTAAAATAGAGCCTTGTGGAACCACTGTATCAAATGCCGCAGTTAAATCAAGAGAATGTCATTAAACACCCGCAGAAGAGCAGATTGTGTTTTGTTCTAAAACCAGATTGAAAGATCTCTAAAAGGTTTGCTCATTTAAAATTGCTGTTAACGGACTATATACGATTTTCTCTAAAAGCTTTGATAAAAAGGTGATCTGGAGATTAGCCTTAAATTAGCAAGAACAAGTGAATCGAGCCCAGGTTTCTTAATGAGAGGTTGAACAATGGCATGTTTAAAATTTTTGGGGACCAGCTCAGAGTTTAGACTACCATTTATAATGATGAGAACAGATGGCCCTAAAGTAAGAAAAACCTCTTTAAAAAGACGAGGGAGAAGAGCATCACCGGGTGAACCCGAGGGTTGCAAATGATCTACAATCTCCTGAACCTGAGACAAGGTGACAGGCTCAAACTGATGAAAGAAAGCAGAGCATAAGTGAGGGACTGATGGGTCAAAAACAGGAGGAGAGATTTGGGCCCTTGCCATAGAGACCTTATTAATAAAAAAGTTAAAGTTTTCACAGGTTTCAGAAGTGAATTCAAAACACACAGCTTGTCAATAGATTTGCCCATGGACTTAGGAATCACATAGTTCTGGCTGAAGAGGACTGAGAACTGAGCGGCAGTGGAGGGGTTACACAAGAGAGCTGAGCAGGAAAGCGACTTTTAACAGTGTGACAAAGCAAGGAGGCGTGAAATACCACAGGCACATGGTCTGAGAAAACAGCATCACAAACCTCCAAGTTAAAAACAGAAAGACCAAATGATAAAACCAGATCAAGTGTGTGTCCACGCTCTTGTGTTGTTAAAATTAGGAGTCAATAAGGTTTAAAAAGTCATTAACCATGGGTTTGTCCAGACAACACATGGATATTAAAATCACCAACTAAAAGGACACAGTCATACTTTGGCATAACCTCAGCCAGGAAGTCGGCAAAGTAATTTATAAAATCCTTATTGTATTTCGGTGGTCTGTAGATCACTCCACATAGTACAGGGTGAGAGCGGCCAAGCTCAAATAGACACATTTCGAAGCTGGATAAAGTGGTGGACAGCGAAAGCTGTTTACACCGATACCCACTCCGGTAAATAGCGGCCGTTCCTTCACCAGTTAAAATAACAATCCGGAGGTAGGAGCTTCGCAAAAATGATCGATTCACCAGCGTTGGCCCATGTCTCAGTCACACAGAAACTCCAAACCATTGGAAAGACAGAAATCCTTACTGAAAAATGTTTTGTTTGCCAGAGATATGGCGCGCACACACACAAACAACTCTGACCTCTAACTTTTGACCCACAGCAAAAGCCGCATGCTGGAGGAGGAGCTGAAAACTATCTTCACTAGTTCAAAGTCTCTGGAGGCCCAGGCTGAGAAGGTAGGGGGGGTGGGGGCTTGGGGTCAGCTAGGGTCCTGATCTTAATACTAAGATCAAATCAGTCATTCTGGATATTTTAATTGTAGGTTCAGGTTGTTCAGGTTGTCCAGTTATGTTGGTTGTTTGGTCCAATTTAAGAATTAAGCCTCATATTGGAATCATGAGGCTTTGAGTTACATATTCAATAGTAGTACAGTATACTGGGGAATTGAGTACCTAGACTGGTTCCTGTGCTCCTTTTGTTGCACCTTTTTTACATAACTTTATTAAAGTTATGTTAAATATTACATGCGTATTTAAAGTTGCTGCAAAAATGCGGAGAGAGAGAGAGAGGCCTTACTGGCACCACAGTTGCTTGACTTATTTTCTGAATTGTTATCCTACAGCTCAGTGCAGCCATGGATTAAGTGTATCTGCTCACATAGGGCTACTGATACTGAATATTAATAGGTTTTTGTGTTCACAGTTGTTAGGAATGTCATTAGGCTGCTGTTGGTGACAGGACCATGTTAAATTACTCTGATGCACATATTGTTGCATTGTGCAACACTGTCTGTACTATAAATATACATCCTGATCTCAGTGGATCATTTGCTTAAAAATTACGCATTCCTAGTTAAAAGGACTTTATGGTCCAACATTGGTAAAGTCTGAGAGGTTATCTTGTTTACACTGATTAAACCTAACAATAAACCAGGTCCTAAGTAAGTTTGAGATTGTCGATCAGTTGCTGGGAGAAGTTCACAACGTGGAAAAACCAATAAGTGGATACATCTGAGCTAATGCTCACTAATTAGAGAAATTATCAGTCTAACCTGTTAATCTACATTTACATCAAATGGGGCCTGGGTGAGACATTAACACCTGAAACTATAAACACTTCATCCTGTCTGAATCTGAAAGGTTTGCTAAAAGGAGAACGAATTGCTGTTTCCTCTTGGATACACTGGGATGATGTCTAGTTAAATGTTTCATCATAGTAGAAAATAGTGCTACTATCATGTGTTGCACAGTCACAATTTATGTACTACTTTCTTCAAGTTCTTGTCACAGTTCACATAAAATCTGTATCAATAATGCTTCCACACAGCAAACTAGACATAACCTTATTTAAAACTAAGCGAAAACTGTTTGTTAAAGTTAAAATGGTTTTACTGGTTCGTTGGAATGACATGCAAAGCTTCTCAACAGTAATTAAAATTTTACAAATGCATGCATACATACTCAAATGCTCTGGGATGGATATTTAAACCTTTTTGTCTTTTATAACACTGTGTAGTTTTCATGTGTTTTTATAGAGAATAGGTCTAAAGTAATCAGGGCCAGGTGTCCTTAAACCTGTCTGTTCACTTGGTCTCTGATTTGGTGGGTCTATTTATCTCTTAGTACTCTTACAAGGAGGACCGGTACGAGGAGGAAATCAAGAACCTGAGTAACAAACTCAAAGAGGTGAGAAATGTTACTGACTGATGTATCTGGTAAAGTATTTGTGGTTTTACTTTGACGTCCTCACTTTCTGCTTTCAGGCAGAGACAAGAGCAGAATTTGCAGAGCGTTCTGTTACTAAACTGGAGAAAACTATTGATGGACTGGAAGGTAAATCTGCTTCTGTATTTTACATAGAAATTTGATGGAGGTGGGGTCTGCTGACTCATTAACCCTATTCTGTTTGTTTAGATGGTCTGACCACGGCAAGAACTGCCAACATGGAGCTGCAAGCAACTCTGAACCGGACGATGGAGGAGCTTAACTCCTGCTGAACCCCCTAGACACCCACCTACCCAGGTGTCTGGGAATGATGTGGCCAAATACCTATGCTACTGTTGCATCAGAGAAACCTGCAGTTCTGACAAAACCTCACCACCTTCTATTCCCAGGGTCAAACATTCCTACCCGAATTAAAAAAAAAGTGTTGCTTTTGCACATTCCTGCTTTGAATCTTTCACATGTATTTTTGTTTACCGTCTGCCCTACCCTCACCACCCCTTCAGTATTATGGAGAGTCGGGAGGGGGAGATTGTGGACAACTCTTTAAAGGGAGTTTAACATTTAATGTCAGTTAACTAAAGTTTCCTTTACTGAGACAACCTTTTGTTAGCTAGTCACTGATGGTTTAGAGTAGCCAATCACAGGAAGGTATTCCACTGCCAAGGTAACCAAGGGGCCAAAGAGGTCAGAGACACCCCCGACCCAAATGAACAAGAAAAGTTTAAATGTTACCTGAAATGAGGTCACTGTGATGTCACAGCTCATTGTAATGAATCATGTGAAACAGGATTTTATAAAATAAAGCACAGTCACTGGTTTTTAGATTGAAACTGAGACTCAGGTTTTTATTGATATTACAGGAGTTTAAAAGTGAACATGGATGCTATATGATGCCATCAGGTGCACATGCGCTTCCAGAACGGCTTTGGCACAAAGTTCTTAGTCTGAAAACTTATTTCAGAGGAATCTCCAGACTTCTAAACATTTTAAAAATAGATTAACCTAATGAAACTGCTTAAGCACCTGAAAAATTGAGAATGTCACCAGCACAATAGTTTTGATCACTGATAGGTTATTGACTAATTATGGAGAGATGAGCTAATACAGCTGTTTCCTTAGCCAGTGTCAGAATCGGCTGTAGTTGCTTATCTAATGAGGGGGCATCAGCCTCATTGGTGATGATCCAGTCAAACTCAACCCCGCTGTCCAGCCCACATTCTGACTCTGCATCGTCCACACCTGAGAGGCAGACAGTTAAAGGCACACTAAAGCTATTACTTTTACTCAAAGTGACAGGTTAACGCCTAAAACAGGTGTTACTTACCTGTAGTAAAGCTCCACCCCCTCTGTTGACGTGTTTTTTCTGAACTTTGAACTCTGACACTATGAGTCTGTCGAGGATACTTGGACCAAAACCACTGAAGGTCTGACAGCCGACGTGCGTCGCTCACCACCTGACCAGAGTAGAAAGCATCACTGCAGTCGGACACAAGATTACTTATAACATGCAAAAGTATTAAGCATTTTAAAGTGCAGGGCTTCTGTTTGTCTCGAGACAAAAAAAAAAACCTTAAACCCTTCCTTGGTCATTGGGTGATTTTAAGACTCCTTGTATCTATGAAGCTGGTTTGAACATTGTAAACAACACCCAAAGTTTAACGTGTTGTATACAAGCTCCAGTTTAATCTGTAGTGCACAGCGGATTGGTACATGGCAACACAGCTGGCTTTCTGCGAACAATGAATAAATATTTGGTATTAAATGCTGCCTTGGTCCCTTTAGGACGGAATATGTTGTGCATAAGAGATGAAGTAGTTGCCATAGAAGTTGCTGATGACATACCCAAACTGGTTGCTGTGCTCCTTTTGTTGCTAGATGACAAAAAAACCCAGGGTTCTGACGTCGTTTATTTTCTCCCCAGTAAATCATATCAGCCCGATACTGCTCCTTATATGGACCAGAACCTAGTAGTTGGTCCAGGTCCAAACCATGTTCCTGGAACCATAGTAACAAACGTGATCCAACCCAGTTATATAATTGTGGAAATGGGTGCATCAGCAGGTGTACTCACTTGAGCGTACTGTTCTTTGAGGGGTCCCGACAGACGCAGGACGCAGCAAACATCAGGCCCCAAACTGGAGAAAAAGGAACAGGGTCAGTGTACAGAAGTGAATGGTTACAGGTCTCCCTTGGCTTTCTTCATGTTTACAGTTTGTTCATCCAAAGCCAGTACCCTCACTCACCAGTCCGAATTTAAGATTTCCTTACTTTTTTAAAAGCACGAAGCTGCTTCCTACCAAAGAAGAAGGAACTTCAGTTTACGTTGTTTTATCTTTGGATAACCAAACTCGCTTAAGCTTCACTGCTATTTTTCATCTTAAGTAAAAAAAAAAAACCTAATGTGAGTGGAAAACACGTAATTAGCCAGAGACAAATGAAAACAATGGAGGAAGCGACTTTAACATGCTCCACGCCATCGGTTTTTCGTTGTTGTCGCTGGGGGCTTGACTGGAGAATTAGCACAGGCATCAAGCAGTTAACCTTAACCCATCGGAACACAGTTAGGGTGTTTCTAGTTTTATAACTGAACCAGTACCTCAGCTCCACCAAACCAGAACCTGCACTTCAATATTAACATTACACATGTTATTTCCCTCCACCCAAAATTGCGATGCACTAACCGCTCCTGGATCAGAGTCGTTACATAATCCTTTCCGGATTTCCGTTTCCCGCTGAAAACTAATATAAGTTCGGGTTCTCGGTCCTCCATCTGCCACCAATAATCAATGATCGAAACTCGTTTTACAGAACTAGGTAAATGACGTTGGTCAGCTGCGGGTTCATAACACGATCGCACCACAATGGAACAGTACCGTAACGGTCCAAGCAAACAGGATACAACTCAAATAAAAACTACTGTAGGTAGAATTCCTTTCAATAGGAGGATAAGACAGATCAATGATCGATACAAAACAGATAAACTGTCGATCACAGTACGCGTTACGTTTTTTTATGGACAGAAATAACGAAATATGGCGGAGGGCTTTTTAAGGGACGGTTTTTAGAATCATTATGGTAACAGGTGATTAACGTCAGCCTGTGGACTGAACCATTTTCCAATGGGGGTCGGTATCAAAGTCACGTATAGTGTTTTTATTGACCGCGTATATTAACTTAAGGTATTCAGTTCTTGTCGTTGGTGACTTTCAAAGACACAGCAGTGCACCAGTAACAAGATACAAACGAAAGAACCAAGTCTTTGTTTTTTGAAAGTCTAACACAACTATTTGTAGAAGTCTGTAATTGCTGATTCATTTTTTCCATTTTGCACAGTATTAATATTTAGTTTATACTATAATAAACTAAATAAATAAAACTAATAAATTTCTGCAAATAGAGCCCATTACACCAGAAGTGCCCACACTTTTCCAGCTTGCGAGCTGCTTATAAAAGGACAAAGTCAAAATGATCTACCTACTATAAAAATGCTAAACAGGGATTTATTTATAAATATATTGAGTATTCTTTATATGTACAATATATGATGGTGTACCTTGTAAAAGTGCATGAACCCATATTGCCCAAACCAACTCTTCATTTTTCACAAAAATCTTTGCAGGAATTTGCGACAGCTCAGAGTGGTTGCAGTCACACCAGCTGTCTTTCAGGACATCTGGCACGAATAGAACAGGCGATCTTCGTTGCCACATCCAATATTCTCTTTGGCATTGAGCGTTTGTGGAAGTTGGGGAGAGCGTCGATCTCCCTGCACTGCAATAAATCCACTGGAGTGAATTAAGTGTCAAATGTAATAGTGAGTACGGATGATAGGCTGATGTCAATTTTTTTTATGCCATGTGATATACCCACACTAACTTTGCTATTTACCGGTAGCAATTGCAATCAACGTATTGGGCACCCCTGCTCTAGACCTTCTTTGTGTGTAATTTGCGTATCTTCCAACAAAATGCAGCTAGATCAGGTGGTTAATAATAAACTTCCTTCATTAAATTGGACTGTTTTAATACACTTATTTCTCAGTTTCAAGATCAATGTTGTTAGTTTTCAAGATTAAAAACGCCAAGTTAGCCAGTATGCTCTACGCTCTTCTTTTGTATGTACGAGAAACTGTATTTAAATGATACTCTTGTTTCAAATCTGATTAATCAAAACTGTTTTTTTCTTTTTCTTTTTCCGTGATTACCTTATTATATTGTAGCCTATTGTAATGAAATACACACCAGCGTTTTTTGTGTGTTGGTATGATCCAGGTCAAAGGTTACTAGGTCGTGAACAACATGGCGATGGCAGTTGTGTTGAGGAGAAATGGAGTTTTAAGATCTGTAAAGGTGAGTGTTAACGTGAATGAGAGTAAGAAATAAAATAATTTGCCAAATACAGTACATCTGCTGTATAACATTTTTAAATCTGTACACTATAATGCCAGAAATAACCCGCAGAGTAATTGGTCTCAGATGATGTGGCTGGGCTATATTCAAAATGAAACCTTTTGCTGAACTCACGTCAGTGTCACCAGATGAAGTAATGAAGAACTAAACGTGTTCACATTCAGACACACTCACAACACCTGATAGGGCATGATGATTAATCTGTTTTTAAAAATTTGTTCATGTGGGTCAAAAGTTCAGAAGATAAGGTTATGATTTGAAAATGTGTTTAAACATATTGAAAACATGTGAATTTTAAATCACAAGGTTTTATATGTTTTTATTTTTAATCTAAACACAAGCAGAAAGAATTTGGTCGAAATTTTGCAAACCTTTATTACTTTTTCACAGACCTCGAAATATTCATTTATATTTTGTCACAAAGTCATTGCAAAAAAGAAAACAATACCGGTGGAAAATCACCCTAATAGTTTTGACAGTTTGACCTGAAGAAATTATTATTAAGTATGTAGCGACCAGCACGCTGTGACGTCATATACACATGAACACACATGACTGCACACATGATGATGAGCCAGCGAATCACCACCTAATTTTTCTTTCCCCGCGGAGTGTGAAAAGAGACCAGGAAGTGTATTTCTGTGTGGACTGAGGGTTGGTGAAACGGGGGAAAAGGAGATGGAGAACACGCGGTTTGGTTGCGGTCGCGTCCATGGGTCCGCGGGTATAGTCCAGTGAGTTCGTCTGCACGGGAGTGGACCTCGAAGGGACCGCGCTTTCTGATGGATTATATAACTTGCTGGATCCCTAAATTTCGTTTAAGGACGGCTTTAAGGGAGTCTGACGCCGACCTCCGAAAGGCTCGTTTGGCCCGCCCGGTGCCGTGAGTACAATATAACTCTGGGAAGTGTCCGGTCCATACTCTGAAGTGGTCATAGACTCTGTGGTTGGGTGAACTGTCCTGGTTGGGAAGGGTCCGAGGTAATACCCGGACCGGATTATTCTTTGAAAGTGGAATGAACTAATGGATTGTGGTGGAAACCAGTTGTGTCTACGAGGGATGTGAACTGTGCAAATATATATATATATAAATATGAATTTGGGTTCGTGCAGTGTTTGATGCATTTGAGTTTTGTATACTGAGTAACCTTTTTGTTTTATTGTTGTACGGGTTAACCTGACGGAGGAATTATCATTTAAAATTTTGTCAGCCCTAGTGCTGACTGGCACCCCTTTTGTTTGTTTCTTCCTTATATGATAAAACCCGTTACAAGTATTAGTATGAAGAGATGACAGTATGTTTTAATATGATTATATATTACAACACAAATTGTGAGTTTTTAGAAGTTTGCATGTGATATGGTCACATCAGATTCAAATGTTAAAATATTCATTTAAAAATACAGTCTCACGTTCACCTGTCCAGGTATTTACGAACATTAGGGTATATTGTCACCATATGTTTAATTTTAAGATAGATGAGTCAGAAATAACAAGGAAGACAACAACTTTAGTGGTGTCATAAAAATGGCAAAAAGCATTTATATGCTGTTACATTTCAATCTGCGAAAGCATAAAAAGCATCTCTCTATTCATTTCACTAATATGACGTAAAAATGCAAAATTATGGACAAACCCAGTAAAAACTACTTTAGTATCGATTAAAAAATAGACAAAAGCCAAATGATTAAAGAGTGGGTCCATTTTAAACACGACTGAAAAGAGTTAAAACCACAAACCCAGTAAAAACAATAGTAAATACAAAAATAATTAATCTGTAAAGAGGAAGCTTAATTATCTTCAATGTAAATTGATTATTAAGTGTTTGGCTTATTACTGCACATTTTATATGTGTAATAATATTAAATATTAGTCCCTGTCCAATAGTGGAAATGGGCAAAATTTTATCCATCACATTTGTGGCCATAAGCTTTGGTAGATCTTTATTGCGAGTTGTAGCTGTTGTTGAGTAAAATATGTTTTAGTTGTTTAGCCTTTGAAGGGCTATAGCCTTTGCAGCTCATAATTGTAAAATGTTTCACAGTAAAAAACATTCTCACCACCACCTGGAGACAATTTATGTCTTACAGTATTGTTCTTATCGCCTTTTGTCCTAAATAAAATTTAAAATGTCCTCCACTCGGCTTCTTGCTTATGGTAATGTTAATCTCGATGTCTTAAAGTGTGCCGACTACCACTGATCGTCACTGGCAAAAGTATTATAATTACAGTTCAACACTGATTATGAATGTGAAATTACACTCGGAAATTACAATAAAATAGATTTCGGATTAAGTAAAATATTCTGAAGAGACCCTGAAAAATGTAGGTTTCCAAATATGAACATGTTTATTGTGAGCTCATTAATAATGCATATGCATGTGTGACTTGTGACCTGCAATTGTTTGATTAGATTCAACATTATTGTTTTGGTATACGTTATGGTACAGTTTAACAATGTTGGGCTTGTTACTCCACGTGTAATATGTTAGGCTATATGATTGCTCAAACCTGAGTTGGTATCTGCTGTGTTACTATTACCTGTTTTTCAAGATAAAGCTTAAAAATAAAGTGAGATCATCTGGTGGAAATGTATTTGTTGATAATATTCCTGCTTGTTTTCTGCTCCAGTCTTGGTTCCACAGTTCTGCAGGTTTTCATTCCAGTTCTGCTGTGTCCCAGTCTGGGCTGTTTCCTCCATCTGAGGGAATCATGCTTCCAAGTGGAACGTTCAACAACAAAGTGGCTTTCATCACTGGAGGGGGGACAGGTCTGGGCCGAGCCATGACCACCACCCTGTCAGAGCTGGGGGCTCAGTGTGTCATTGCCAGCAGGTCTGAATATACATGATATATTCCCCATTCTCAGTTTCAGGCCTTTTACTTTTTATTGCATAACATAAAATTGTGACTTAAAAGTGCTGTTTTTTTTTTTGTTTGTTTGTTTGATCAGGAAGTTGGATGTTCTGAGGCAAACAGCTGAGGAGATCAGCAGACAGACTGGAAACAAGGTGATTAATTACCAGAGCTAGTCTCAACCAATTGGCTCTTCTCTGAACTGGTCAACTCACCTCTCCATCTTCCTCCTCAGGTCCATGCTGTTCAGTGTGATGTCAGAGATCCTCAGGCGGTTTGTCGTTGTGTGGACAAGATGGAGACTCTGACTGGTCTTCCAGATGTAACAGCAGAACATTGTTTTGATAGTGACAATATGATTATGTGAAATCATCTATGACAAGAGGTATGACATTACAGTGCTTGTATGTTGTAATTGGTGCAGATGGTCATAAACAATGCAGCAGGAAACTTTGTGTGTCCATCGGAGCTTCTGTCACCCAATGCCTGGAAGAGCGTCACTGACATTGTACTAAATGGGACTGCGTTTGTGACTCTTGAGCTGGGCAAGAGGCTGATCCAGAACCAAAAAGGTCAGAGAACAGAGGAATAAGGAATGACACGGTGCTTTCTGACAGAACCAGTTCCGTTTTCATTTGCAAACAAGTTAAATCTGCATCAGAACGTAAACATGTCTTTATGCTTCAGCTGAGGTTCAGCTTTAAAGTTATTTTAAATTACTCTTACATTCTGCATTCTGGATTCTATTGTGCTCAATTTGGATTTTTGTTGACCACCTCGGTATAGTGCATGCCCACTGGGAACTGGAATTTTAGGTTCTGAATCATCCTTTACCTTTTACTCTATTTTTGTTGAAATACTCAGAACTTGGTTTGCAAACTGAACCTGTTCTTTGTCTGTTTAAATGCAATATTACATAAGTCATTGAGAACCAGTAGTGGTTGCAAACTTATTCAAATTTAGAAAAGTCTGACAGATTTGGTCCTGTTCAGAATGTTCATAAGTATGAATGAGAAAATCCGGGCTTGTGTTGTTAATTTAGCATGTGTTGTTTTGTGATGTAGGTGCTTCTTTCCTGGCCATCACAACCATCTATGCAGAGTCTGGGTCTGGTTTTGTGGTCCCAAGTGCATCTGCGAAAGCTGGAGTAGAGGCACTCTACAAGTTGGTTTGACCTTTGACCTGTATGAGCAGTGTTTTCAGTAAAGACTGCTGAGTGAAGTCATTAAATGTTGCCATGGCAACGGTATTGTTATGTGTCAGGTCTCTGGCTGCAGAGTGGGGACGCTATGGCCACAGGTTTAACATCATACAGCCTGGACCAATAAAAACCAAGGTAATGCCATTCACTGAGACTTACAGCTAAGAAATGCACACTAAGGGCAACTTGGCTGTAGTGTCTTGTCCATGCACAAGTTCACATTTGGAAAGGCAGAACTTTGTTTTGCACCACTCACACTTGAATAGGTGAATGACAGCTCTACCAACAGTCCTCTATTGTTATTGATTTGTTATCATTTTCATCACTGTTTGTTGTTGCTTCCCTGTTTTTGTTGTCGTTTACCAGGAGCCTGAGCCATGATAAAGTGAATTCTGTTCATTTTCCCTTGTGGTTATGTGGCTTTACTGAGCATAACATAGGGGTTTCTGGATAACCTATGTCATTAAGCTGGTTAATAAAGTGGTTCTTTGAAGCTTGAGGCCTCCTGTCAGGCTATGAGCTTGTTCGTGTTAAAAAGGTGTAGGAGTGGTTAAGAACAGTATATGTGACAGCAACAGAACTGTGAATTAAGTGTTTGATACAATGTGAAATGAAATTGGGACACCTTCAAGGAAATCAAGTTAAAATTGAACCATGAGCATTATAGTCACATCACTAAAACAGAATATAAAAATGTAGAAAAACTATAAATAGACAAAAGATAAAGATGGGAGGTTACTGCTAAAGTCAGTCATTTTGTGCTATTATAAAAATTAGAGATATTTAACATTGTGTTAGTTATTTTTCCAGTTATCATAGCATCTAATGGAATCTCATGGCACTGCAAATAGACAAAACACAAGCAAAACACAAACTCTCTAGGGGCCGGCTGTAGCTCTGTAGCTATAACAGCTGTAAGGTGGCACATAAGGCTTAAAAACGATTGCATTAAGTGATCACGTTCAGTGTTTAGTAACTTCGAGCTTAAGGTGGATGTAAACTAACGTGTGTAGTTACTATTTAACCAACAAGCTTATTGTGGTGAACACATTGGATACGGACAGCGGATGGGGAACTGCGGGCACAGCCTTAAACCGGTTGGGGCGAGTGGGAAAACATTGTGCAGGTTGGTAGGACCAGTAGTTGGGCAATGGAAGACCCACAGCTCCAAAGCCGGGGACACTTGAAGACAGGGACAGAGAGAGAGAGAGACATAGAGGGAGAAGCACAACTACGTCAGATAGAAGACACAGAGTTAATTTCATACAGTGATGACATATAAATGTGGAGGAGGAAAGCGTTTCAGTGCATCAGGGGTTGGTCTCCCAGCAGTCTAAGCCTATAAAAGCAGGACTAGAACTAACTATAAGCTTTATCATCACTGTTTTTCAGTGACGTGATTGGTCAGGGGTTGGGCTATTGACAGGTTTAGATCTTGTCCTGTTAAGTGAACCTGGTCTGCATCATAAGTTACTGTGGTGATCTAGCTGTTTTAAAATTAAGCAGGTTTGTGATATCAGCTTGCCACATCCTGACTGAAACCCAAAGATAGGGAGATAAGCCATTAATCTGACTTTGTGGTTCAGGCCCCTGTTGTCATTGTTCTTTACTTGCTGTTGATCTGTTATGCTCAGGGGGCCTTCAGCCGCCTGGACCCGACTGGAGCCTTTGAGAAAACGATGATTGATCGGATCCCGACAGGTCGGCTTGGAAAACCAGCAGAAATTGCAAACCTGGCAGCATACATGAGCAGTGACTATGCCAATTGGATGTCTGGAGCTGTAAGTCTACTTTGATTCTAGAACAGAGTATATTTCAAACTCATACACTGAAATACATTGATGTAAAGCCAAATATTAAAAATACCATTAAAAACATCATAAAACAAATGCAAAGAAAAAACCCTTCTTTTCTACTCTTTCTTGTATTTACATCTCATGAAACAGAAACTCTTTCTCTAATAGCACTTTTCTTTGATGTTTTCTCCTTGATTTGGATTTTTGCTTATCTTGTAAGTGTCTTTGGCTAAAAGAGTACATGTAAATTTTAGAGCTCAGGCTGATCTAAGGTCTTTTCATTTTTGTGGTAGGATAAAAAATATTTTCTGACTGTTTTCAGGTGATTCGTTTTGATGGGGGAGAGTATGTGTCTATGGCAGGAGAGTTTAATAACCTGCGCATTGTGAGTCAAGACCGACACAATGTCATTAAGTGTATTATTGTAAATAATGGCAGTCAGTGAACATATTTTGATTCTGTGTGACAGATAATGAAAATATAATGAAAACATTAATTAAATGTGTGTAAATTACAGGTAACTCCTGATCAGTGGAAGGTGATGGAAGCAATGATCAGAAGCACCAAAGGATCCTGAAAACGACCAATCAGATAATTGTTTGTGTTACCATTGAGAACTGTTGTCACGGTAACATCCTAACAATCATGAGAGAATCAGATGGAAGATTGAGTTTCCGAAATTCAAAAATCAGTTGATCCAATGAAGCCAATAAGCTAGTAGTTGGTGAGGTTGTTGTCTGACTCTTTGCACAAGCTGAGTGTGAATACAAATGTGAAACTTTTAAAAATAAAACACTTCTTCAGTTGTGTGTGCAGTAGCTGTAACTTTTTTGCATGTTGTAAAAAAGAGCACCCACACTTTAATTTAATATTCTTTTCCCATCATGTGCTAGTTAAGTAGATAATTGTTTGTGTTACCATTGATACCTGTTGTTCTACTTAAGTGCAGGATGTTGTGCTATTTAAGTAGCACATGACGTGTGTGAAAATAAACCTGAAGAGTTGAATGTGTAAAAAATCTAGTTTCTCAAACAAATTCTTTTGAAAATTGGAAAAAACATTCCTTGTCTGAAGTTGTGCATGGTCCTTCCCTTCGCTTTTATATTCATTTTAGTAATCAATTGTTCATCTATTGTTAGTCTATTAGTGTTATCTCCCTTGTGGATCAGAAGTAATTATTTTGTAGACATGTAATCCTGAGGTTGAAGAGCCCATATTTTAAAAATTTTTTTTGGGGTGGTTTGTCTACTTTATATATTTATATGGACTTATTTTAATTCAGTTTGTGTTTCTACTTTCTCCTACTTATTTTGTCTTACAGTTGTTGTAGATAAAGCAATAAATGCATTTTCTTTTTGAATTTTTAAATTTGTTTTTCGATACTATTCAAAATTCATGTGGAAGGGTGGAATTGTAGACAGGTGTTTTTTTTGTTTTATTAGTGAGGATTTGGATTTATTGAGAGAAGCTAACTTGCTTTTCACTAAGTAAGACTGCATTTTTGTTTTTCCCCCAAAAAAATTAAGTATTAGAGAAAGAATTCAAAGATGAACAAATGAAAGCTAGTGAGCTCGCAAGCAAGTGAGCTGAGCTGCCGTGTGTGAGGAAGGCCAGCAATTTATAGGAAGTAGGAAACCGGGCCCAGGTGCCCTAAAACACCTTGACTGGCTCCACCTGCAGCTCTTTATCAGGACCTGCAGGTAGCACAGAGAACCAGACAGGCCACAGGGCTGTCACATGCGCGCTGCCAAATTCTGTAAGAGCTGGAGTTTGTGAAGAGTTTTTTGGGGAAGACCAAACAGGAGGGTGTTGCAGTAGTCAAGCTTAGAGGTGAAAGGACTGAATTAGTGTGGCAGCAGCTTGAGGTGTGGGGGATGGACATAGGCGACTGATGCTGCGAAGATGAAATTAACCCTGAGCGTGTGATGCTATTAACGTGAGAAGCAAAGGAGAGTGTGCTGTCAAGGATGACACCCAAGTTCATAAACTGAAGAGAGAACGAGATAGAAGAATTGCCTATAGGTAATTTAAAGCTGTCTCGTTCGGTTAAAGTGGATTTAGTGCCAATAAGTAACATCTCTGTGTTATCATTGTTTAATTTGAGAAAATTGCATGAGAGCCAGGATTATATATCAAGGAGGCAGTTAGTGGGGGAAGAGGGAGGGTGGAATTTGGTTTGGTGGAGAAGTAGAACTGGGTGTCATCTGCATTAACAGTGAAAGTGAATATGATGATTGTGAGAAATTCTTAAGTCAATGCAACTTTGTTCACCTTTGCTTGCTCTTTTTTCACACTTCTGGCAAACCCAGCATTTGCACTGTTTACACCTAGTGAGCACTCACCTTTTGTTTCCTACAAGACATCCTGTCTCTGCCTGTGCTGACTCAACAAAGAAATCTCCCACTGATGTTTTACCTAAACAGCAACCATATACTACCTACAGCTTTGAAAACAAAAAATACTTCAAGAGGGGCTATCCAAATTGACAAACCCATAGCACGGGCTTGCAAGCTCTCCTTATTCACACTCTTTTCCAAAAGAAATTCCTAAAAGTGAATAATTTTAGGGGGTCCAGAATACCATCAATGCACCAGGCTTATTCAGCCATCCACAACCCACAAATGTCTGGCTTCCAATCTGCATATGTAAGGTGGTAAAAACCTAATTTGGGCATGCCCTGAACTAATCAAACCCCAAGTGGACCAAAAAAAAACGTTTTGTCTTTGTCACGGTTGTCACTCTGAGCTGTGTTGCCCTGGCAACTGTTCTCTATCTCTTCCGCATTATTTACTTACTACGTCCCTTTCTCTCTCTCGCTCTCTCTCCTCCCTGCCGCTCCCTCATTAACTAACTTGATTCACCTGTCACGGCCCTTCTTAAGCCCCCCATTCACCTGTGTCTCTCTCTCTCTCTGCCAGAATGTCTTAATGTCTCTAGGTTTGCCTGCCAGTTGGAGAACCAGTATTTCTGTTGATACTTTCTGGCCACACTCTCCTCACCGGTTCTGTTCCCCGGGGAAGGTAGTGACTGCAAGTTTCATGTTTGGTTTTCTGATTTTTTACGCAGTTTTGGACTCAAAAGCAGGTTGTGCCTGTTGTTTTGCCCAGTGTGGTTTTTAGCTCGGCTGCTTTTTGTTGTTACTTTGATTACAGTTATCTTTCTATTTCTGGGGGTTAGGGTTAAGGGGTTAGGGAATAAAGAAAATTGAATTTTGCTGCGAAATAAAAGTTCCATATGATTTTCTGAGAAAGGATCTGGCGTAGCCTCTCTTTTTCAGGGCAGTACATAATGCTTTTGCAGCTTGAGTGAAGTAGTCCTTCTGTGTACAGATTCTGTAGAATCTGAGCAGTTGGGGATTTAACCAGTCCGGCAAAAGTGTGTTTTGGATGGAAACTGGTTTTAAAAAGGAGTGCGTGAGTGTCTGTGTCCTTGAAGTAAACTTTGAAATTAGGGTTAGGGGAATTGTCAAATCCCTGGTGAGCACCACGCAGTGGTTCAAGACAGGATTGTGCACGGCCCTGTAGATGATGGGTGTCCTTCAGAAAATTCTCAAAATTGGTTAGGGGTTAGATCATTTGATTTAGCTGTACAATAATTGATGCATAAGTAGAGATAAAGGGAATGAATTTTGAGGGTCCTGATTTCGTGGTTTAGTTTGTGAGAACAATTTGAGTGAATTCTGTAGAAACTGTCTGGAATACCCTCTTTTTCTAAGTGCTCAAAATAGGGTTGTTGTGGCTTCTTTGGAGGCCAGGGCTGACTGTTCCCAATTTGCCATGTAAATATTTGCATAAGAAGTTGCAAACCTTTTCCCCATGGCAGTTCCCTTGATCTGAAGGTATAATTCTGAATTGAATTTAAAGTAATTTGTTTAGGTTTATTTCCAAAAATTGTAGCAAAAGTTTATCCGGCCTTTTCGGGTTTGGGTATTGGGTTTGGGTTTTCTCTGCCTCCAATCCGGCTTGGGTTTCAATATTAGTGTACAGACTGTTGATATCTATTGTGAATAAAAAGGATTCCTTGGGAATTGGGGCCTTTTTTTAATTTTAGCAATAAAATCGTAAGTGTCCTTCACGTAGCTTGGGTGTTGATTCGAAATTGGGTTCAAAAAATGCTCTAAATATTCAGCTACATGGTATGTTTCGCTTTCCAGGTCTACCCAGGGGCCTACTCCATTCCCCTGGGTCTTTTGTATTTTTGATAATAGTTAAATAGGGAATAGGTTAAATTGTTTAATTGTCTTTGTCCTTCCCAGATGTATTGGTTTCTATCCATAATGACAATGGCACTGCCCTTATCTGCTGGGTTAATAACTATGTGTTTATTTTTTCTGTAATTAGTGCAATGCCTCAGCTTAATTTTTTGTGGAATTGTGTTTCTCCTCTTGGCTCCACAGGAGTTCCTTATACGTGTACAAGTCGGCCGAAATTATTCCATTTATGGGCTTAGGTAATAAAATGGAATAAATGGAATTACATCCGTTTCCCCTTTCCTCTCAAAATAGCTAGCTAGCTTTAATTTCTGGTGGTAAATTTGTAAATCCAATTTTAGTTGCTTCTTAAAGTTTTGTGTTTGCCCAAGAGTGGGAATAAATGTTAAGCCCTTGGTTAGTAATGAGATTTGGTCCCCAGTGGGAGTAAAGTTCTTCGCCAATACTAAAACATTTTTGAGCCCCTCCTGATTAGTTGGTCTTTAGGGGCTTACAGGTTTAGGTGATTTCCCCAATGCTGGAGCATCTCTCTTGCGGTTTCTGTAGTCCAGTGAACCTTATCCCTGTAAAACTGCCCCCTGGTAAGGGAGGTAGGAAGCTTTTGTGCTTCTGAATGTAGCCATTTATGCTTTTTAGGTTTTTCTGCTCTCGCCACTTTGATTGCTCTTTGGAGCTGCTTGACCATGGATTCTTTGACCTTTTGAGCTCTGTTATTAAGGCCATGTCATGGTCTGTGGCCTGACCTCCCAGTTTTTTCCTTATTTGGTCATTTCCTGTCTCTGCTCCCCTCCTCCCTCCTGTGTTGCAATCTACCTAATCATTTCCACCTGAGCTCTCCCTGTCTTAAGATGGCCTGCAGCCCTCTCTCCTCTGCCAGATTGTCTGTTGATCTCTTATTGAAGCTGCTTTCAAGCCTTTTGGAAACCTGAACTATTTGATTACCTGATACGACCCTGACCTGTCCCTGGTACTCCCTGTCTGTCTGAACCCCGGCTCCGTAAGTTAGTGTGATCACTCTTCTGCTTGTTTCTGGACTTGGAGTCTTGATTTTTGGACTTGGCTAGTTTGTTACCTCTGTATGTTGACCCTGCTTGCTCATTCTGACCAATCCTATGTGGATTATGGATTTGATGTTCTTTGATGAACTATGATCAAGGACTTTCCTACCCCATTCTGCTAGTGTCTGCATCCTGCTTTCCACAGTGCCACCCCTGTCTGCAGTGCCTACTCCGGTTCATTCCTCTGATAAATTCAATAAAGTCTTTTCTAACCAGTTCTGTGTTGTCCGGCCATTGGTTATTTGAGTCCACCAGACTATTCTAGTGCCACCGTTTCTGACAGGCCAAATGAAAGTATCACTTTTTCGACTTTTGTGGTGACCGTCATCTTGGCCAAGATGGCTTCAGCATGGCAAAAATTGCCTCAGGGAAAGCTGTTAATTTGAAGGTCGGTAATTTTAAATTCAGGGATCCGGTTCAAGTTTGAATCTCCAATGATGAGCCACTTTTTGCGGGCACATAGAGTCCAGTCTATCATTTTCCGTTTTGTATTGATGTGTCTTGTTGGTCTCCCAATTTGGTGTGTTGTCGTTGTTTGGGTATCAAATAATGGTGCTATAGATGTTAACAAAGCCTGTGTAGTCTGTTCCTTTGGTGGTGCTGGAACCTCCGTGGTTATGGAATACCTGGATGTGTCATCTATTTGAATCAAGGGAATGGATTTATCCTCGCATGGTCCAGGAGCTTTTACTCCCTTTGTTGGAGTAGGCGTCAAAAGTGGACTGGGGTTGTGGATAAGTATCAGTCTTTCTTTGACCCTATTTTGGGTTATCCAGTCACTATGCGACTGTGAAGAGTGCCACGATTGTTCTTCGAAGGATTTAGTTCCTTCCTTCAAATTTTTCAATTCCATGAGGGAATCGTCCATTACACAGGGATTCCGTGTCATTTTAGTGTCCATTCTTGGTGTAGCTGTTCCTCCGCCGTCTTTGTCCTTTCGAAGTGTGACCTTCTTGGGTGGCATTGCCAAAACTGGGAAGTCTTCATCCGGAAAACTTTGGTCAGTGAAATCGACTGGTCACACGGAACTGTGACCACCCCTGTGTTTGAAATTGTGTCTTCTCCGATGTGCATTTTACTTTTGTCCTTTGTGACGGGGGCTGGCAAATTATCTCCAGAGGCGTCCTTTTGACATTGGACTACACAGGCCACTAGTGCGTGTGTTTTCTCCAATGTTTCGTCCGTCAATTGTGGACCAAAATTTCACTTGGCCCATCTCTTGGCTACAGTGAAAGCCTGGGGCCAGTCTTCATTGATGGAGGAGGAGAGTTCCTCCATAATTTGTTCGATGCCACTCTGGTAATGTTCCTCCAAAATAACCTGAGTGGTGTAGCCCCAGTTCTTGGCGTTCCCCTCCAACAGAGCTATTGTTTCCCTTGTGGGTATTGCTGGAGTGATTACCCCACTAAGGTACTGAGGGACTCGGTTGCAGTTGAAATGTTACTCACAGGATGCACCATTCAGGTTAGTCTGTAGATGTTACGGATCATGGCGCTGAATGTTACATCTCATGTAATGTAGATAGCTGTGTTAACACCTTTCTTATTGTTTTCGTCGCATTTGGTTCTTTTGACCACGTCTGCATAAGTAGGACGTGCTCCAAAATTCTTCTGGGTTACATTCCTTCTTCTCCATGGTACTCTCCTCCTCACTTGTCCATATTCCATGTGTTGTGGCCAGCCATCTGGTCTTGGTCTTCAGATGAGTTGAGTTCCACGTCGTTACATCCATAATGAGATGGGTTAGAGGAGACCAGGAAGACCCTGAGACAGCTGTGTTATTAATTTCAATTCAATTCAATTCAACTTTATTTATATAGCGCCAATTTACAACAACGTCATCTCAGGGCACTTTACATAATAAAGTCAAGACTATACAAACATTTAGAGAAAACCCAACAAATCCCCCTTGAGCAAGCCATAGGCAACAGTGGAGAGGAAAAAGTCCCTTTAGCGGAAGAAACCTCCAGCTGAACCAGGTTCAGGGTGGACGGCCATCTGCCTTGACCAGTTGGGCTGAGTGGAAAGTGGAGAGAGAAAAGAACAGAGCAACAAAAGCAACAACAAAACATTGAGCAGGTTAGTAGGACAAGTAGCTGCGCACTGGAGGACACACAGCGCCGAATCCGGGGACACCTGAAGACAGGGACAGAGAGGGAGACAGAGAGGGACTACGGGACAAAGAAGACAGAATTATAACATACAGTGGTGACATTATAGATGTGGGGTGAGGGGAGAGAATGAAGAGAAGAGGAAGTGGCTCAGTGCAGAGTCCCCCAGCAATCTAAGCCTATAGCAGCATGACTGCAACCAACTATAAGCTTTATCAAAAAGGAAGGTTTTGAGCCTAGTCTTAAAAATAGAGAGGGTGTCTGCTTCCCAAATCTGGGCTGGGAGCTGGTTCCACAGGAGAGGAGTTTGATAGCTAAAGGCTCTGCCTCCCATTCTATTTTGGCAAACCACAAGTAGGCCTGCATTTTGGAACCGAAGTGGTCTAGTAGGATGATATGGTACTAGGAGATCTTTTAGATATGACGGAGCTTGACCGTTTAAAGCTTTATAGGTAAGAAGAAGGGTTTTAAATTCTATTCTACATTTAATGGGAAGCCAATGGAGAGAAGCTAATGAAGGTGAAATATGATCTCTCTTACCAATCCCAGTCAGTAATCTTGCTGCAGCATTTTGGATTAATTGGAGGCTTTTTAGAGAGTTACTGGGGCAGCCTGAAAGTAGAGAATTACAGTAGTCCAATCTAGAAGTAACAAATGCATGAACCAGTTTTTCAGCATCGCTTTGAGACAGGATGCTCCTAATTTTGGCAATGTTTCTTAGGTGGAAGAAGGCTGTTCTAGAGATTTGTTTTATGTGTGAGGTAAATGACAAATCCTGGTCAAAAATGACTCCGAGATTCCTTGCAGTACTACTGGGGGCAAGAGTTGTGTCATCTATAGTAGCAATATGGTGGGAAAATATGTTTCTTAGACCTTTAGGCCCAAATACAATAACTTCAGTTTTATCTGAGTTTAGAAGAAGGAAATTATACGTCATCCAGTCTCTTATGTCTTTTAAACATGCTTGTAGTTTGATTAATTGATTTGTTTCATCAGGTTTCATAGATAGATATAACTGCGTGTCATCAGCGTAGCAGTGAAGAGTGTTTCTAACAATGTTGCCAAGGGGAGACATATATAGAGTAAAGAGTATTGGTCCTAATACAGAGCCTTTTGGAATTCCATAACTAACATTTGTGTATGTGGAAGATTCATCATTAACACGAACAAATTGGAATCTATCTGATAGATACGATTTAAACCAATTTAGTGCAGGTCCTTTAATTCCAATAACATGTTTTAGTCTCTGTAATAATATTCTATGATCAATGGTGTCAAATGCAGCACTAAGATCTAGCAGAACTAATATAGTGACAAGTCTGTTATCTGAAGCCAGAAGAAGATTGATGGTGACTTTAATCAGTGCGGTTTCTGTCCTATGATAAACTCTAAATCCTGACTGAACTTCTTCAAACAAGTCGTTTCTGCGCAGGTGGTCACATAATTGCTTTACAACTACTTTTTCAAGTATTTTAGAAATAAAGGGGAGATTGGATATTGGTCTGTAATTGGCTAAGACACCTGTATCCAGACTAGGTTTTTTAAGTAGAGGTTTGATTACAGCTACCTTATACGCCTTTGGTACATATCCTGTTTGTAAAGATAGATTAATGATATCTAATACAAACGTGTCTAATAAGGGTAGAGCATCTTTGAGCAGTCTAACTGGAATAGGGTCTAGCAGACATGTTGTTGGCTTAGATGCCATAATAGTTGAAGTTAACTCAGCAAGGTCTATGGGCACAAAGCAGTCTAAAAGGGACTGAGGACTTACTGATGATTCTAATTCTGTTGTATTTGTGGGGAGGGTCTGGTGAATTTTATTTCTAATAGCTATAATTTTGTTCGTGAAGAAGGTCATGAGGTCATTGCTACATAGCGTTGAGGGAATACTAGTCTCAACTGAACTATGGCTCTTAGTCAGCCTGTCTACAGTGCTGAAACTTCACGTTTCTGACTATGGAGTCGCCAATTACCAGAGTTTGTTCCTCAGCAGGTGTTTCGCTGAGTGGGGAAAATCGATTAGAAACGTGAACCGGCTAATGCTAGGTTGGTCCGCACCAGCTACCGGGGCCTGGCTAGCTGGATTGTTTGTCATGGTGCGGAGCCGTGCTTCCAAATCAGAGAGCCTCACCTCCAAAGCCGCAACAACCCTACACTTATTACAAGTACCGTTATCACTAAAGGAGGCCGAGGAGAAACTAAACATGTGGTAGACAGAGCAAGTCAGAGAAAGACAGGAGTAGACGGAGAAGCCATTGTTAGGTGCTAGGCTAAGAAGCTAGATCGATTAAGTCTAGTTAGCGTAAGCTAGTTTGTTAAATTATTTCAGGAGAGCAGGTGTTTGCGTAAACAAATCTTATGCCCAAAGTGATAGTTTATGTACAGGGAAATCACTAATTTAGAAAACAAGAGCTACGATTAACCAACTTCGGCAGAGACCCGAAACAGTGTGAAGAAACAGGAAGTGATGCAATACGCTTACCGCAGGAGGAGTCGATCCAGAGTTGGGGTTAGGCATATGTTAATATTGGTTAGTGTTAGGCTTAAGCCTTTGGTTTCAACTGGTTAGGGGAATTAGTTTATCTCGATAGCTCTCCCCGCTTCATCAAACGACTGTGCGGAGAGCCAAAGGCAAGGCACGGGCCGACGCTTGTCACTCGTATTCCTAGGCACTGTGCGTCTCCCCAGTCCTGCGTGCGTGTTCTTAAGATAGGCTATGCTAAGTTTAGGCTAAGCGACAGCCCCCAAGAGACCATGAGACAGCTGTTTGTGAATCAAGTGGTTGGGATTAGGCAATAGGGTTAGGGTTAGGATTAGGCGTTAGGGTTAGGAGGGTTAGGGAAGGGGTAAGGGTTAGGAAGAGAGTTATGAACCGGCGCCACATAACACGGCCCCGGGTGTGCATAGGCCGTCCCCTGGGGTCTCGTCCTCAGCCGATCCCACGACACAGCCTGGTCCAAAGCGGCAGGAGGACGCCGCCTCCGTCTGCCATAGCGGACCTCCGTCCACTGTTCAGGTACTCCGTAATACATAGCGCGTGTTCTATGGATGTTACTACCCAAGTTAGCAAAAAAACTTTAAAACTGAAGGTAAAGTTGTAACAAAACTGGTGTTTATTAAAACTACACCAAAGAAAAAGCACCAAATGGTTGCAATGTGCAAAACAAAAATCAAAAATGTCCGCCCGTGAAAAAACGGACCTAAGAGCTAGACTTCAACAGAAAAGTACTCCAACAGCAAACAGGTTATCACGGTAAACAAAACAAATAAAAGATAATACATACAGATGCCCAGAAATCGCGACGTTTCGATCCCTTCTAGGATCTTCCTCAGGCAAGGGCAAAAACAAACCGTCAGAGAATGCTCCGTGTGTGCTTCTCTCTGTCACTGTCGCAGCAGCAATGAGCCATCTCCGTCGGCTCCCGCAAGTAGTGACGTCATCACCGTGCGACACCGTTCAATGTCCCGACAGATACGTGTCATATCACCAACAGTGCAGATAAAACAACGGTGTAAAATGATCCTAATCCAATAAGAAATTATGTTACATATAAACAATTAAAATAAAACCAAAAACCACCACCAATAACCCACATGGCATAATAATCAGCGAATGCATCATTTATAGTAATGTTCTCTCTCTCCAGCAGGTGGTGCAGTCAGCGAGTGGCGCCGTCGAGTGACGTCAGGAGCTGTCCAAAGCCGCACAGACCCGTACAGAAACCAGTACTTAATATAATAAAATAAAACAATTATTAAAAAAAAATAATAAAATATATATATATTGTGGTGTCATCCCTCTCTCACCAGCAGATCAAACTGGCAGGGAGAGGCGCAGCCCAGTGATGGCAGGAGATATCCAAAGCTGAACAAACACTCAGAACCAGTCTCTTAATGTAACACAATGATTTTTCATCCCTCCCTCTCCAACAGGTCCAGCTGTCAGGGAGCAACACCGCCGAGTGACGTCAGGAGATTTCCAAATCTGCACAGACAGTTATAGAAACAGCTCCACTCTGGAGCAGCATCAATCACTTTATAATAAAGCATGTATTAAATATGATGTGTGTGCGCGTGTGCCTACAGACCTAGTGTATGTTCCTGAGTGAAAAGTAACAAAAAGGAGGTAAGTATATCCACAATAAATCATGTAGTCATAATAATGTGTATGTGTGTTTCCCTACAGACCCAGTGTATATTCCTGTATAAAAATCTACAAAAAGGAGGTAAGTAAGTACATCCACTGAAGGTTAGGGTTAGGGCCAGAGGTCACCGGTTAGGGTTAGGGTTAGGGAAGTGAAAATAGCCCTAGACTCTGAGAGTCAGGGTTAGGGTTAGGATAAAAGTTAGAAACCGGCACCACAGACTGTGGCACCGGAGGTGCACAGGCCGTTCCCCGGGCTCCCGCCCACCGTCGATCCCCAAACCACACCTGATCAGCAGCTGCATGGGGACGCCGTCTCCGTCGGCCATAGCGGACCTCCGTCCACTGTGGCTGAGCTCCGTAGCTCATACCGTCAAGAGGTAAGTATAAAGGTAAGTAAAAAAATCTGTGAAACTGTGATTGAATGTCAAAAAAAAACTTATTTTATTATCAAAAGCAACAAGAACAAAGAACCAGTCGGTTAGGGTTAGGGTTAGGGGTTAGGGTTAGGGTTAGGGTTTAGGGTTAGGAGAGGGTAAATATCCCTAGACTCATGGAGTCCAGGTAAGTGCACGGGCACGTTACACTGTCCCAACTCCCCAAAGCACACTCCCCCCACAGTCATTCCAGCCCCAAAGGAATAAAATAAATCAAAATCACACACTCCAGCCAAATAAAATTCCAGGTAAGTATGACATGTCTTATGCTCTGTTTGGCTTATTTCTCTGCATCTCTGTGCTTAGTATTTCCCCTGCATGTGGCTGCATTATTTCCCCCGCTGGTATGTGCTTCAGCTTGTGCTCTATTTGGCATCTCAGTATTTCTGTGCTTTGTTCGGCTCTGTTTGGCATATCTATTTCCCCAGCTGGTATGTGCTTCAGCTTGTGCTCTCTTTGGCGTATCCCTCTGCAGCTTGTGCCTATTTCTGTGCTCTGTTTGGCTTATTAATCTGTGGTTCTGTGCTCATGCCTCTGTAGCTACGTTTGGGATTTCTGTCCCTTCTTCAGGCTGTGGCTGAGCTGCAATGCTGTGCTTTTATACATGTCCAGACATGTCCCCAGTGTGCTTGTGGGCGGAGCCATACCCCAGCTACACTCTCTGTTAATCTCCCCATGTGGCTGTAAGAATTCCCCAAAAAATAAAATGTGTGTGTTATCCAGTCGCCTTTGTTATATCAAGTATTAATGGTAATTCCTCCTCAAATTAGGGTTAGGAATTACACCTCCCACGGACGGTTAGGGTTAGGGTTAAGGAGTCAGGGAAAGGGCATAGGAACAACAGGAGGAATGCACCACAGAGAGGGAACAGTGCAGGCACTGGCGGGTTAGGAGAGGGTAAATATCCCTAGACTCATGGAGTCCAGGTAAGTGCACGGGCACGTTACACTGTCCCAACTCCCCAAAGCACACTCCCCCACAGTCATTCCAGCCCCAAAGGAATAAAATAAATCAAAATCACACACTCCAGCCAAATAAAATTCCAGGTAAGTATGACATGTCTTATGCTCTGTTTGGCTTATTTCTCTGCATCTCTGTGCGTAGTATTTCCCCTGCGTGTGCTGCATTATTTCCCCAGCTGGTATGTGCTTCAGCTTGTGCTCTATTTGGCATATCTATTTCCCCAGCTGGCATGTGCTTCAGCTTGTCTCAGTATTTCTGTGCTCTGTTTGGCATATCTATTTCCCCAGCTGGTATGTGCTTCAGCTTGTGCTCTCTTTGGCGTATCCCCTGCAGCTTGTGCCTATTTCTGTGCTCTGTTTGGCTTATTAATCTGTGGTTCTGTGCTCATGCCTCTGTAGCTACGTTTCGGGATTTCTGTCCCTTCTTCAGGCTGTGGCTGAGCTGCAATGCTGTGCTTTTATACATGTCCAGACATGTCCCCAGTGTGCTTGTGGGCGGAGCCATACCCCAGCTACACTCTCTGTTAATCTCCCCATGTGGCTGTAAGAATTCCCCAAAAATAAAATGTGTGTGTTATCCAGTCGCCTTTGTTATATCAAGTATTAATGGTAATTCCTCCTCAAATTAGGGTTAGGAATTACACCTCCCACGGACGGTTAGGGTTAGGGTTAAGGAGTCAGGGAAAGGGCATAGGAACAACAGGAGGAATGCACCACAGAGAGGGAACAGTTAGGCACTGGCGGGTTAGGAGAGAATAAATAAACCTGGACTCAAAGAGTCCAGGTAAGTGCACGGGCACGTTACACTGTCCCAACTCCCCAAAGCACACTCCCCACAGTCATTCCAGCCCCAAAGGAATAAAATAAAATCAAAATCACACACTCCAGCCAAATAAAATTCCAGGTAAGTATGACATGTCTTATGCTCTGTTTGGCTTATTTCTCTGCATCTCTGTGCGTAGTATTTCCCCTGCGTGTGCTGCATTATTTCCCCAGCTGGTATGTGCTTCAGCTTGTGCTCTATTTGGCATATCTATTTCCCCAGCTGGCATGTGCTTCAGCTTGTCTCAGTATTTCTGTGCTCTGTTTGGCATATCTATTTCCCCAGCTGGTATGTGCTTCAGCTTGTGCTCTCTTTGGCGTATCCCCTGCAGCTTGTGCCTATTTCTGTGCTCTGTTTGGCTTATTAATCTGTGGTTCTGTGCTCATGCCTCTGTAGCTACGTTTCGGGATTTCTGTCCCTTCTTCAGGCTGTGGCTGAGCTGCAATGCTGTGCTTTTATACTTGTCCAGACACGTCTCTCAGTGTGCTTGTGGGCGGAGCCATACCCCAGCTACACTCTCTGTCCCCATGTGGCTGTAAGAATTCCCCCAAAAATAAAATGTGTGTGTTATCCAGTCGCCTTTGTTATATCAAGTATTAATGGTAATTCCTCCTCAAATTAGGGTTAGGAATTACACCTCCCACGGACGGTTAGGGTTAGGGTTAAGGGGTCAGGGAAAGGGCATAGGAACAACAGGAGGAATGCACCCAGAGAGGGAACAGTGCAGGCACTGGCGGGTTAGGAGAGAATAAATAAACCTGGACTCAAAGAGTCCAGGGAAGTGCACGGGCACGTTACACTGTCCCAACTCCCCAAAGCACACTCCCCCACAGTCATTCCAGCCCCAAAGGAATAAAATAAAATCAAAATCACACACTCTTCAGCCAAATAAAATTCCAGGTAAGTATTCAGGTAAGTATGACGTGTCTCATGCTCTATTCGGCTTAATTCCCTGCATCTCTGTGCGTAGTATTTCCCCTGCATGTGCTGCATTATTTCCCCTGCTGGTATGTGCTTCAGCTTTTGCTCTATTTGGCATTCTGTGCTCTGTTTGGCATATCTATTTCCCCAGCTGGTATGTGCTTCAGCTTGTGCTCTCTTTGGCGTATCCCCCTGCAGCTTGTGCCTATTTCTGTGCTCTGTTTGGCTTATTAATCTGTGGTTCTGTGCTCATGCCTCTGTAGCTACGTTTCGGGATTTCTGTCCCTTCTTCAGGCTGTGGCTGAGCTGCAATGCTGTGCTTTTATACATGTCCAGACATGTCCCCCAGTGTGCTTGTGGGCGGAGCCATACCCCAGCTACACTCTCTGTTAATCTCCCCATGTGGCTGTAAGAATTCCCCCAAAAAATAAAATGTGTGTGTTATCCAGTCGCCTTTGTTATATCAAGTATTAATGGTAATTCCTCCTCAAATTAGGGTTAGGAATTACACCTCCCACGGACGGTTAGGGTTAGGGTTAAGGGGTCAGGGAAAGGGCATAGGGTTAGGGGGTTAGGGTTAGGGTTAGGGTTAGGGTTAGGGTTAGGGGAATTAGTTTATCTCGATGACTCTCCCCGCTTCATCAAACGACTGGGCGGTTTGGTGTGGAGAGCCAAAGGCAAGGCACGGGCCAACGCTTGTCACTCAAATTCCCAGGCACTGTATCTCCCCAGTCCTGTGTGCATTGTCTAATTCTCAAATGTTTAGGACAAACGATAGTCATCCTGAGAGAGCTATGTTGTTAGGCTAGGCGATGTTAAACGACAGCCCCAGGAGACCCTGAGACAGCTGCATTGTTGAAGCTATTTCCCAGCCCCAGGAGACCCTGAGACAGCTGTGTTATTGAATTTAGGCTAAGCTTCCCCAGCGTATGTGCTTCAGCCCCCAGGAGACCCTGAGACAGCCGCATTTTGGAAGCTAAACGACAGCCCCAGGAGACCCTGAGACAGCTGTGTTATTTAAGCTAGGTTATGCTAGGTTCAGGCTAAGCGAAAGTCCCTAGGAGATCCTGAGCTAGCTGTGTTATTAGAGAGTTAGGGTTAGGAAAGGACAATGGCTAAGGTTCACGTTAGCGAGAGACATTGGTGTTGCACTTTAAGCAGTAGTTTCAGAGCATCTTTAAGGTTAGGGGGTTAGGGTTAGGGTTAGGGTTAGGGGTTAGGGTTAGGGTTAGGGTTAGGGGTTAGGGTTAGGGTTAGGGTTAGGGTTAGGGTTAGGGGTTAGGGGTTAGGGTTAGGGTTAGGATAGGGGAAATAGCCCTAGACTCAGAGAGTCCAGGTAAAGTGCACTGGCACGTTACACTGTCAGTCCCCAAAGTGCATTCCTCTCCCCAGTCCCCCGAGACCCTTATTTGGGTTAAAAGAAACAATAATACACCCCAGCCAAATTAAACATGTGGTCAAACTAGACCTACGGTAAGTATCGTGCTTGTGTTCATGCCCTCTGACGGCAGCTCATTCTCTGTGCTATACATTAGCATGTGGCTGTAGCGCCTCACATCAGCTCTTTAGCTTGTCCTCAGTCCTATTTCCCTTTGTCATCGCAGTCTATCTGGACATACGGTAAGTAACGTGGCTTCATTGTTTTTCAGTGTCTGTTTTCCCCTTCATCGCAGTCTATTTGGACATACGGTAAGTATCATGTGGACGGTAAGTATAGTGGTTCAGTGCTCTGGCCTTCTGTAGCTACGTTTCGGGAGGATTGTCCCTTCTTCAGGCTAAGGCAGAGCTTATATAGCTTCTCTGAGCTTTCAAACATGTCCAGACACGTTCTGTGAGCGTGTGGGCGGCACCCCTTCACAACGTCTCACCCCCCCCCCTCTCTATGCATTTCTCTCTCTGTGTGTGCGTGATTTTGCCTTCATGCAGAACAGAGTGCAATGAATGAACTGGCAGAGGATGCCTTTGTTATATAAATAATTAATACTCCCAAATTTAGGGTAAGAAATTAAACCTCCCAAAATAGGGTTGGAAATGGGGAATGAGGAAAGGGAACAATAATAAGGCCCACCCGGACTTAGGGTTAGGCATTAACCTCCCAGGAATGGTTAGGGTTAGGAATTAGGTGTCAGGGAAAGGGCCTCCCCGGTAGGAGAGACTGGAGATCCGAACACACCTCAGAGACCCAACAGTGCAGGCACGGGCGGGTTAGGATAGGGGAAATAGCCCTAGACTCAGAGAGTCCAGGTAAAGTGCACTGGCACGTTACACTGTCAGTCCCCAAAGTGCATTCCTCTCCCCAGTCCCCGAGACCCTTATTTGGGTTAAAAGAAACAATAATACACCCCAGCCAAATTAAACATGTGGTCAAACTAGACCTCACGGTAAGTATCGTGCTTGTGTTCATGCCCTCTGACGGCAGCTCATTCTCTGTGCTATACATTAGCATGTGGCTGTAGCGCCTCACATCAGCTTTCTTTAGCTTGTCCTCAGTCCTATTTCCCTTTGTCATCGCAGTCTATCTGGACATACGGTAAGTAACGTGGCTTCATTGTTTTTCAGTGTCTGTTTTCCCCTTCATCGCAGTCTATTTGGACATACGGTAAGTATCATGTGGACGGTAAGTATAGTGGTTCAGTGCTCTGGCCTTCTGTAGCTACGTTTGGGAGGATTGTCCCTTCTTCAGGCTAAGGCAGAGCTTATATAGCTTCTCTGAGCTTTCAAACATGTCCAGACACGTTCTGTGAGCGTGTGGGCGGCACCCCTTCACAACGCCTCACCCCTCCCCCTCTCTATGCACTTCTCTCTGTGTGTGCGTGATTTTGCCTTCATGCAGAACAGAGTGCAATGAATGAACTGGCAGAGGATGCCTTTGTTATATAAATAATTAATACTCCCAAATTTAGGGTAAGAAATTAAACCTCCCAAAATAGGGTTGGAAATGGGGAATGAGGAAAGGGAACAATAATAAGGCCCACCCGGACTTAGGGTTAGGCATTAACCTCCCAGGAATGGTTAGGGTTAGGAATTAGGTGTCAGGGAAAGGGCCTCCCCGGTAGGGAGAGACTGGAGATCCGAACACACCTCAGAGACCCAACAGTGCAGGCACGGGCGGGTTAGGATAGGGGAAATAGCCCTAGACTCAGAGAGTCCAGGTAAAGTGCACTGGCACGTTACACTGTCAGTCCCCAAAGTGCATTCCTCTCCCCAGTCCCCGAGACCCTTATTTGGGTTAAAAGAAACAATAATACACCCCAGCCAAATTAAACATGTGGTCAAACTAGACCTACGGTAAGTATCGTGCTTGTGTTCATGCCCTCTGACGGCAGCTCATTCTCTGTGCTATACATTAGCATGTGGCTGTAGCGCCTCACATCAGCTTTCTTTAGCTTGTCCTCAGTCCTATTTCCCTTTGTCATCGCAGTCTATCTGGACATACGGTAAGTAACGTGGCTTCATTGTTTTTCAGTGTCTGTTTTCCCCTTCATCGCAGTCTATTTGGACATACGGTAAGTATCATGTGGACGGTAAGTATAGTGGTTCAGTGCTCTGGCCTTCTGTAGCTACGTTTCGGGAGGATTGTCCCTTCTTCAGGCTAAGGCAGAGCTTATATAGCTTCTCTGAGCTTTCAAACATGTCCAGACACGTTCTGTGAGCGTGTGGGCGGCACCCCTTCACAACGCCTCACCCCCTCCCCCTCTCTATGCACTTCTCTCTCTGTGTGTGCGTGATTTTGCCTTCATGCAGAACAGAGTGCAATGAATGAACTGGCAGAGGATGCCTTTGTTATATAAATAATTAATACTCCCGAAATTTAGGGTAAGAAATTAAACCTCCCAAAATAGGGTTGGAAATGGGGAATGAGGAAAGGGAACAATAATAAGGCCCACCCGGACTTAGGGTTAGGCATTAACCTCCCAGGAATGGTTAGGGTTAGGAATTAGGTGTCAGGGAAAGGGCCTCCCCGGTAGGAGAGACTGGAGATCCGAACACACCTCAGAGACCCAACAGTGCAGGCACGGGCGGGTTAGGATAGGGGAAATAGCCCTAGACTCAGAGAGTCCAGGTAAAGTGCACTGGCACGTTACACTGTCAGTCCCCAAAGTGCATTCCTCTCCCCAGTCCCCGAGACCCTTATTTGGGTTAAAAGAAACAATAATACACCCCAGCCAAATTAAACATGTGGTCAAACTAGACCTACGGTAAGTATCGTGCTTGTGTTCATGCCCTCTGACGGCAGCTCATTCTCTGTGCTATACATTAGCATGTGGCTGTAGCGCCTCACATCAGCTTTCTTTAGCTTGTCCTCAGTCCTATTTCCCTTTGTCATCGCAGTCTATCTGGACATACGGTAAGTAACGTGGCTTCATTGTTTTTCAGTGTCTGTTTTCCCCTTCATCGCAGTCTATTTGGACATACGGTAAGTATCATGTGGACGGTAAGTATAGTGGTTCAGTGCTCTGGCCTTCTGTAGCTACGTTTCGGGAGGATTGTCCCTTCTTCAGGCTAAGGCAGAGCTTATATAGCTTCTCTGAGCTTTCAAACATGTCCAGACACGTTCTTGTGAGCGTGTGGGCGGCACCCCTTCACAACGTCTCACCCCTCCCCCTCTCTATGCACTTCTCTCTCTGTGTGTGCGTGATTTTGCCTTCATGCAGAACAGAGTGCAATGAATGAACTGGCAGAGGATGCCTTTGTTATATAAATAATTAATACTCCCGAAATTTAGGGTAAGAAATTAAACCTCCCAAAATAGGGTTGGAAATGGGGAATGAGGAAAGGGAACAATAATAAGGCCCACCCGGACTTAGGGTTAGGCATTAACCTCCCAGGAATGGTTAGGGTTAGGAATTAGGTGTCAGGGAAAGGGCCTCCCCGGTAGGAGAGACTGGAGATCCGAACACACCTCAGAGACCCAACAGTGCAGGCACGGGCGGGTTAGGATAGGGGAAATAGCCCTAGACTCAGAGAGTCCAGGTAAAGTGCACTGGCACGTTACACTGTCAGTCCCCAAAGTGCATTCCTCTCCCCAGTCCCCGAGACCCTTATTTGGGTTAAAAGAAACAATAATACACCCCAGCCAAATTAAACATGTGGTCAAACTAGACCTCACGGTAAGTATCGTGCTTGTGTTCATGCCCTCTGACGGCAGCTCATTCTCTGTGCTATACATTAGCATGTGGCTGTAGCGCCTCACATCAGCTTTCTTTAGCTTGTCCTCAGTCCTATTTCCCTTTGTCATCGCAGTCTATCTGGACATACGGTAAGTAACGTGGCTTCATTGTTTTTCAGTGTCTGTTTTCCCCTTCATCGCAGTCTATTTGGACATACGGTAAGTATCATGTGGACGGTAAGTATAGTGGTTCAGTGCTCTGGCCTTCTGTAGCTACGTTTCGGGAGGATTGTCCCTTCTTCAGGCTAAGGCAGAGCTTATATAGCTTCTCTGAGCTTTCAAACATGTCCAGACACGTTCTGTGAGCGTGTGGGCACCCCTTCACAACGTCTCACCCCCTCCCCCTCTCTATGCACTTCTCTCTCTGTGTGTGCGTGATTTTGCCTTCATGCAGAACAGAGTGCAATGAATGAACTGGCAGAGGATGCCTTTGTTATATAAATAATTAATACTCCCGAAATTTAGGGTAAGAAATTAAACCTCCCAAAATAGGGTTGGAAATGGGGAATGAGGAAAGGGAACAATAATAAGGCCCACCCGGACTTAGGGTTAGGCATTAACCTCCCAGGAATGGTTAGGGTTAGGAATTAGGTGTCAGGGAAAGGGCCTCCCCGGTAGGAGAGACTGGAGATCCGAACACACCTCAGAGACCCAACAGTGCAGGCACGGGCGGGTTAGGATAGGGGAAATAGCCCTAGACTCAGAGAGTCCAGGTAAAGTGCACTGGCACGTTACACTGTCAGTCCCCAAAGTGCATTCCTCTCCCCAGTCCCCGAGACCCTTATTTGGGTTAAAAGAAACAATAATACACCCCAGCCAAATTAAACATGTGGTCAAACTAGACCTACGGTAAGTATCGTGCTTGTGTTCATGCCCTCTGACGGCAGCTCATTCTCTGTGCTATACATTAGCATGTGGCTGTAGCGCCTCACATCAGCTTTCTTTAGCTTGTCCTCAGTCCTATTTCCCTTTGTCATCGCAGTCTATCTGGACATACGGTAAGTAACGTGGCTTCATTGTTTTTCAGTGTCTGTTTTCCCCTTCATCGCAGTCTATTTGGACATACGGTAAGTATCATGTGGACGGTAAGTATAGTGGTTCAGTGCTCTGGCCTTCTGTAGCTACGTTTCGGGAGGATTGTCCCTTCTTCAGGCTAAGGCAGAGCTTATATAGCTTCTCTGAGCTTTCAAACATGTCCAGACACGTTCTGTGAGCGTGTGGGCGGCACCCCTTCACAACGTCTCACCCCTCCCCCTCTCTATGCACTTCTCTCTGTGTGTGCGTGATTTTGCCTTCATGCAGAACAGAGTGCAATGAATGAACTGGCAGAGGATGCCTTTGTTATATAAATAATTAATACTCCCGAAATTTAGGGTAAGAAATTAAACCTCCAAAATAGGGTTGGAAATGGGGAATGAGGAAAGGGAACAATAATAAGGCCCACCCGGACTTAGGGTTAGGCATTAACCTCCCAGGAATGGTTAGGGTTAGGAATTAGGTGTCAGGGAAAGGGCCTCCCCGGTAGGAGAGACTGGAGATCCGAACACACCTCAGAGACCCAACAGTGCAGGCACGGGCGGGTTAGGATAGGGGAAATAGCCCTAGACTCAGAGAGTCCAGGTAAAGTGCACTGGCACGTTACACTGTCAGTCCCCAAAGTGCATTCCTCTCCCCAGTCCCCGAGACCCTTATTTGGGTTAAAAGAAACAATAATACACCCCAGCCAAATTAAACATGTGGTCAAACTAGACCTACGGTAAGTATCGTGCTTGTGTTCATGCCCTCTGACGGCAGCTCATTCTCTGTGCTATACATTAGCATGTGGCTGTAGCGCCTCACATCAGCTTTCTTTAGCTTGTCCTCAGTCCTATTTCCCTTTGTCATCGCAGCTATCTGGACATACGGTAAGTAACGTGGCTTCATTGTTTTTCAGTGTCTGTTTTCCCCTTCATCGCAGTCTATTTGGACATACGGTAAGTATCATGTGGACGGTAAGTATAGTGGTTCAGTGCTCTGGCCTTCTGTAGCTACGTTTCGGGAGGATTGTCCCTTCTTCAGGCTAAGGCAGAGCTTATATAGCTTCTCTGAGCTTTCAAACATGTCCAGACACGTTCTGTGAGCGTGTGGGCGGCACCCCTTCACAACGTCTCACCCCTCCCCTCTCTATGCACTTCTCTCTCTGTGTGTGCGTGATTTTGCCTTCATGCAGAACAGAGTGCAATGAATGAACTGGCAGAGGATGCCTTTGTTATATAAATAATTAATACTCCCGAAATTTAGGGTAAGAAATTAAACCTCCCAAAATAGGGTTGGAAATGGGGAATGAGGAAAGGGAACAATAATAAGGCCCACCCGGACTTAGGGTTAGGCATTAACCTCCCAGGAATGGTTAGGGTTAGGAATTAGGTGTCAGGGAAAGGGCCTCCCCGGTAGGAGAGACTGGAGATCCGAACACACCTCAGAGACCCAACAGTGCAGGCACGGGCGGGTTAGGATAGGGGAAATAGCCCTAGACTCAGAGAGTCCAGGTAAAGTGCACTGGCACGTTACACTGTCAGTCCCCAAAGTGCATTCCTCTCCCCAGTCCCCGAGACCCTTATTTGGGTTAAAAGAAACAATAATACACCCCAGCCAAATTAAACATGTGGTCAAACTAGACCTCACGGTAAGTATCGTGCTTGTGTTCATGCCCTCTGACGGCAGCTCATTCTCTGTGCTATACATTAGCATGTGGCTGTAGCGCCTCACATCAGCTTTCTTTAGCTTGTCCTCAGTCCTATTTCCCTTTGTCATCGCAGTCTATCTGGACATACGGTAAGTAACGTGGCTTCATTGTTTTTCAGTGTCTGTTTTCCCTTCATCGCAGTCTATTTGGACATACGGTAAGTATCATGTGGACGGTAAGTATAGTGGTTCAGTGCTCTGGCCTTCTGTAGCTACGTTTCGGGAGGATTGTCCCTTCTTCAGGCTAAGGCAGAGCTTATATAGCTTCTCTGAGCTTTCAAACATGTCCAGACACGTTCTGTGAGCGTGTGGGCGGCACCCCTTCACAACGTCTCACCCCCCCTCCCCTCTCTATGCACTTCTCTCTCTGTGTGTGCGTGATTTTGCCTTCATGCAGAACAGAGTGCAATGAATGAACTGGCAGAGGATGCCTTTGTTATATAAATAATTAATACTCCCGAAATTTAGGGTAAGAAATTAAACCTCCCAAAATAGGGTTGGAAATGGGGAATGAGGAAAGGGAACAATAATAAGGCCCACCCGGACTTAGGGTTAGGCATTAACCTCCCAGGAATGGTTAGGGTTAGGAATTAGGTGTCAGGGAAAGGGCCTCCCCGGTAGGAGAGACTGGAGATCCGAACACACCTCAGAGACCCAACAGTGCAGGCACGGGCGGGTTAGGATAGGGGAAATAGCCCTAGACTCAGAGAGTCCAGGTAAAGTGCACTGGCACGTTACACTGTCAGTCCCCAAAGTGCATTCCTCTCCCCAGTCCCCGAGACCCTTATTTGGGTTAAAAGAAACAATAATACACCCCAGCCAAATTAAACATGTGGTCAAACTAGACCTCACGGTAAGTATCGTGCTTGTGTTCATGCCCTCTGACGGCAGCTCATTCTCTGTGCTATACATTAGCATGTGGCTGTAGCGCCTCACATCAGCTTTCTTTAGCTTGTCCTCAGTCCTATTTCCCTTTGTCATCGCAGTCTATCTGGACATACGGTAAGTAACGTGGCTTCATTGTTTTTCAGTGTCTGTTTTCCCCTTCATCGCAGTCTATTTGGACATACGGTAAGTATCATGTGGACGGTAAGTATAGTGGTTCAGTGCTCTGGCCTTCTGTAGCTACGTTTCGGGAGGATTGTCCCTTCTTCAGGCTAAGGCAGAGCTTATATAGCTTCTCTGAGCTTTCAAACATGTCCAGACACGTTCTGTGAGCGTGTGGGCGGCACCCCTTCACAACGTCTCACCCCCTCCCCCTCTCTATGCACTTCTCTCTGTGTGTGCGTGATTTTGCCTTCATGCAGAACAGAGTGCAATGAATGAACTGGCAGAGGATGCCTTTGTTATATAAATAATTAATACTCCCGAAATTTAGGGTAAGAAATTAAACCTCCCAAAATAGGGTTGGAAATGGGGAATGAGGAAAGGGAACAATAATAAGGCCCACCCGGACTTAGGGTTAGGCATTAACCTCCCAGGAATGGTTAGGGTTAGGAATTAGGTGTCAGGGAAAGGGCCTCCCCGGTAGGAGAGACTGGAGATCCGAACACACCTCAGAGACCCAACAGTGCAGGCACGGGCGGGTTAGGATAGGGGAAATAGCCCTAGACTCAGAGAGTCCAGGTAAAGTGCACTGGCACGTTACACTGTCAGTCCCCAAAGTGCATTCCTCTCCCCCCAGTCCCCGAGACCCTTATTTGGGTTAAAAGAAACAATAATACACCCCAGCCAAATTAAACATGTGGTCAAACTAGACCTACGGTAAGTATCGTGCTTGTGTTCATGCCCTCTGACGGCAGCTCATTCTCTGTGCTATACATTAGCATGTGGCTGTAGCGCCTCACATCAGCTTTCTTTAGCTTGTCCTCAGTCCTATTTCCCTTTGTCATCGCAGTCTATCTGGACATACGGTAAGTAACGTGGCTTCATTGTTTTTCAGTGTCTGTTTTCCCCTTCATCGCAGTCTATTTGGACATACGGTAAGTATCATGTGGACGGTAAGTATAGTGGTTCAGTGCTCTGGCCTTCTGTAGCTACGTTTCGGGAGGATTGTCCCTTCTTCAGGCTAAGGCAGAGCTTATATAGCTTCTCTGAGCTTTCAAACATGTCCAGACACGTTCTGTGAGCGTGTGGGCGGCACCCCTTCACAACGTCTCACCCCCCCCTCTCTATGCACTTCTCTCTCTGTGTGTGCGTGATTTTGCCTTCATGCAGAACAGAGTGCAATGAATGAACTGGCAGAGGATGCCTTTGTTATATAAATAATTAATACTCCCGAAATTTAGGGTAAGAAATTAAACCTCCCAAAATAGGGTTGGAAATGGGGAATGAGGAAAGGGAACAATAATAAGGCCCACCCGGACTTAGGGTTAGGCATTAACCTCCCAGGAATGGTTAGGGTTAGGAATTAGGTGTCAGGGAAAGGGCCTCCCCGGTAGGAGAGACTGGAGATCCGAACACACCTCAGAGACCCAACAGTGCAGGCACGGGCGGGTTAGGATAGGGGAAATAGCCCTAGACTCAGAGAGTCCAGGTAAAGTGCACTGGCACGTTACACTGTCAGTCCCCAAAGTGCATTCCTCTCCCCAGTCCCCGAGACCCTTATTTGGGTTAAAAGAAACAATAATACACCCCAGCCAAATTAAACATGTGGTCAAACTAGACCTACGGTAAGTATCGTGCTTGTGTTCATGCCCTCTGACGGCAGCTCATTCTCTGTGCTATACATTAGCATGTGGCTGTAGCGCCTCACATCAGCTTTCTTTAGCTTGTCCTCAGTCCTATTTCCCTTTGTCATCGCAGTCTATCTGGACATACGGTAAGTAACGTGGCTTCATTGTTTTTCAGTGTCTGTTTTCCCTTCATCGCAGTCTATTTGGACATACGGTAAGTATCATGTGGACGGTAAGTATAGTGGTTCAGTGCTCTGGCCTTCTGTAGCTACGTTTCGGGAGGATTGTCCCTTCTTCAGGCTAAGGCAGAGCTTATATAGCTTCTCTGAGCTTTCAAACATGTCCAGACACGTTCTGTGAGCGTGTGGGCGGCACCCCTTCACAACGTCTCACCCCTCCCCCTCTCTATGCACTTCTCTCTCTGTGTGTGCGTGATTTTGCCTTCATGCAGAACAGAGTGCAATGAATGAACTGGCAGAGGATGCCTTTGTTATATAAATAATTAATACTCCCGAAATTTAGGGTAAGAAATTAAACCTCCCAAAATAGGGTTGGAAATGGGGAATGAGGAAAGGGAACAATAATAAGGCCCACCCGGACTTAGGGTTAGGCATTAACCTCCCAGGAATGGTTAGGGTTAGGAATTAGGTGTCAGGGAAAGGGCCTCCCCGGTAGGAGAGACTGGAGATCCGAACACACCTCAGAGACCCAACAGTGCAGGCACGGGCGGGTTAGGATAGGGGAAATAGCCCTAGACTCAGAGAGTCCAGGTAAAGTGCACTGGCACGTTACACTGTCAGTCCCCAAAGTGCATTCCTCTCCCCAGTCCCCGAGACCCTTATTTGGGTTAAAAGAAACAATAATACACCCCAGCCAAATTAAACATGTGGTCAAACTAGACCTACGGTAAGTATCGTGCTTGTGTTCATGCCCTCTGACGGCAGCTCATTCTCTGTGCTATACATTAGCATGTGGCTGTAGCGCCTCACATATCAGCTTTCTTTAGCTTGTCCTCAGTCCTATTTCCCTTTGTCATCGCAGTCTATCTGGACATACGGTAAGTAACGTGGCTTCATTGTTTTTCAGTGTCTGTTTTCCCCTTCATCGCAGTCTATTTGGACATACGGTAAGTATCATGTGGACGGTAAGTATAGTGGTTCAGTGCTCTGGCCTTCTGTAGCTACGTTTCGGGAGGATTGTCCCTTCTTCAGGCTAAGGCAGAGCTTATATAGCTTCTCTGAGCTTTCAAACATGTCCAGACACGTTCTGTGAGCGTGTGGGCGGCACCCCTTCACAACGTCTCACCCCCTCCCCTCTCTATGCACTTCTCTCTCTGTGTGTGCGTGATTTTGCCTTCATGCAGAACAGAGTGCAATGAATGAACTGGCAGAGGATGCCTTTGTTATATAAATAATTAATACTCCCGAAATTTAGGGTAAGAAATTAAACCTCCCAAAATAGGGTTGGAAATGGGGAATGAGGAAAGGGAACACAATAATAAGGCCCACCCGGACTTAGGGTTAGGCATTAACCTCCCAGGAATGGTTAGGGTTAGGAATTAGGTGTCAGGGAAAGGGCCTCCCCGGTAGGAGAGACTGGAGATCCGAACACACCTCAGAGACCCAACAGTGCAGGCACGGGCGGGTTAGGATAGGGGAAATAGCCCTAGACTCAGAGAGTCCAGGTAAAGTGCACTGGCACGTTACACTGTCAGTCCCCAAAGTGCATTCCTCTCCCCAGTCCCCGAGACCCTTATTTGGGTTAAAAGAAACAATAATACACCCCAGCCAAATTAAACATGTGGTCAAACTAGACCTACGGTAAGTATCGTGCTTGTGTTCATGCCCTCTGACGGCAGCTCATTCTCTGTGCTATACATTAGCATGTGGCTGTAGCGCCTCACATCAGCTTTCTTTAGCTTGTCCTCAGTCCTATTTCCCTTTGTCATCGCAGTCTATCTGGACATACGGTAAGTAACGTGGCTTCATTGTTTTTCAGTGTCTGTTTTCCCCTTCATCGCAGTCTATTTGGACATACGGTAAGTATCATGTGGACGGTAAGTATAGTGGTTCAGTGCTCTGGCCTTCTGTAGCTACGTTTCGGGAGGATTGTCCCTTCTTCAGGCTAAGGCAGAGCTTATATAGCTTCTCTGAGCTTTCAAACATGTCCAGACACGTTCTGTGAGCGTGTGGGCGGCACCCCTTCACAACGTCTCACCCCCTCCCCCTCTCTATGCACTTCTCTCTGTGTGTGTGTGATTTTGCCTTCATGCAGAACAGAGTGCAATGAATGAACTGGCAGAGGATGCCTTTGTTATATAAATAATTAATACTCCCGAAATTTAGGGTAAGAAATTAAACCTCCCAAAATAGGGTTGGAAATGGGGAATGAGGAAAGGGAACAATAATAAGGCCCACCCGGACTTAGGGTTAGGCATTAACCTCCCAGGAATGGTTAGGGTTAGGAATTAGGTGTCAGGGAAAGGGCCTCCCGGGAGAGACTGGAGATCCGAACACACCTCAGAGACCCAACAGTGCAGGCACGGGCGGGTTAGGATAGGGGAATAGCCCTAGACTCAGAGAGTCCAGGTAAAGTGCACTGGCACGTTACACTGTCAGTCCCCAAAGTGCATTCCTCTCCCCAGTCCCCGAGACCCTTATTTGGGTTAAAAGAAACAATAATACACCCCAGCCAAATTAAACATGTGGTCAAACTAGACCTACGGTAAGTATCGTGCTTGTGTTCATGCCCTCTGACGGCAGCTCATTCTCTGTGCTATACATTAGCATGTGGCTGTAGCGCCTCACATCAGCTTTCTTTAGCTTGTCCTCAGTCCTATTTCCCTTTGTCATCGCAGTCTATCTGGACATACGGTAAGTAACGTGGCTTCATTGTTTTTCAGTGTCTGTTTTCCCCTTCATCGCAGTCTATTTGGACATACGGTAAGTATCATGTGGACGGTAAGTATAGTGGTTCAGTGCTCTGGCCTTCTGTAGCTACGTTTCGGGAGGATTGTCCCTTCTTCAGGCTAAGGCAGAGCTTATATAGCTTCTCTGAGCTTTCAAACATGTCCAGACACGTTCTGTGAGCGTGTGGGCGGCACCCCTTCACAACGCCTCACCCCCTCCCCTCTCTATGCACTTCTCTCTCTGTGTGCGTGATTTTGCCTTCATGCAGAACAGAGTGCAATGAATGAACTGGCAGAGGATGCCTTTGTTATATAAATAATTAATACTCCCGAAATTTAGGGTAAGAAATTAAACCTCCCAAAATAGGGTTGGAAATGGGGAATGAGGAAAGGGAACAATAATAAGGCCCACCCGGACTTAGGGTTAGGCATTAACCTCCCAGGAATGGTTAGGGTTAGGAATTAGGTGTCAGGGAAAGGGCCTCCCCGGTAGGAGAGACTGGAGATCCGAACACACCTCAGAGACCCAACAGTGCAGGCACGGGCGGGTTAGGATAGGGGAAATAGCCCTAGACTCGAGAGTCCAGGTAAAGTGCACTGGCACGTTACACTGTCAGTCCCCAAAGTGCATTCCTCTCCCCAGTCCCCGAGACCCTTATTTGGGTTAAAAGAAACAATAATACACCCCAGCCAAATTAAACATGTGGTCAAACTAGACCTACGGTAAGTATCGTGCTTGTGTTCATGCCCTCTGACGGCAGCTCATTCTCTGTGCTATACATTAGCATGTGGCTGTAGCGCCTCACATCAGCTTTCTTTAGCTTGTCCTCAGTCCTATTTCCCTTTGTCATCGCAGTCTATCTGGACATACGGTAAGTAACGTGGCTTCATTGTTTTTCAGTGTCTGTTTTCCCCTTCATCGCAGTCTATTTGGACATACGGTAAGTATCATGTGGACGGTAAGTATAGTGGTTCAGTGCTCTGGCCTTCTGTAGCTACGTTTCGGGAGGATTGTCCCTTCTTCAGGCTAAGGCAGAGCTTATATAGCTTCTCTGAGCTTTCAAACATGTCCAGACACGTTCTGTGAGCGTGTGGGCGGCACCCCTTCACAACGCCTCACCCCTCCCCTCTCTATGCACTTCTCTCTGTGTGTGCGTGATTTTGCCTTCATGCAGAACAGAGTGCAATGAATGAACTGGCAGAGGATGCCTTTGTTATATAAATAATTAATACTCCCGAAATTTAGGGTAAGAAATTAAACCTCCCAAAATAGGGTTGGAAATGGGGAATGAGGAAAGGGAACAATAATAAGGCCCACCCGGACTTAGGGTTAGGCATTAACCTCCCAGGAATGGTTAGGGTTAGGAATTAGGTGTCAGGGAAAGGGCCTCCCCGGTAGGAGAGACTGGAGATCCGAACACACCTCAGAGACCCAACAGTGCAGGCACGGGCGGGTTAGGATAGGGGAAATAGCCCTAGACTCAGAGAGTCCAGGTAAAGTGCACTGGCACGTTACACTGTCAGTCCCCAAAGTGCATTCCTCTCCCCAGTCCCCGAGACCCTTATTTGGGTTAAAAGAACAATAATACACCCCAGCCAAATTAAACATGTGGTCAAACTAGACCTACGGTAAGTATCGTGCTTGTGTTCATGCCCTCTGACGGCAGCTCATTCTCTGTGCTATACATTAGCATGTGGCTGTAGCGCCTCACATCAGCTTTCTTTAGCTTGTCCTCAGTCCTATTTCCCTTTGTCATCGCAGTCTATCTGGACATACGGTAAGTAACGTGGCTTCATTGTTTTTCAGTGTCTGTTTTCCCCTTCATCGCAGTCTATTTGGACATACGGTAAGTATCATGTGGACGGTAAGTATAGTGGTTCAGTGCTCTGGCCTTCTGTAGCTACGTTTTCGGGAGGATTGTCCCTTCTTCAGGCTAAGGCAGAGCTTATATAGCTTCTCTGAGCTTTCAAACATGTCCAGACACGTTCTGTGAGCGTGTGGGCGGCACCCCTTCACAACGCTCACCCCCTCCCCCTCTCTATGCACTTCTCTCTCTGTGTGTGCGTGATTTTGCCTTCATGCAGAACAGAGTGCAATGAATGAACTGGCAGAGGATGCCTTTGTTATATAAATAATTAATACTCCCGAAATTTAGGGTAAGAAATTAAACCTCCCAAAATAGGGTTGGAAATGGGGAATGAGGAAAGGGAACAATAATAAGGCCCACCCGGACTTAGGGTTAGGCATTAACCTCCCAGGAATGGTTAGGGTTAGGAATTAGGTGTCAGGGAAAGGGCCTCCCCGGTAGGAGAGACTGGAGATCCGAACACACCTCAGAGACCCAACAGTGCAGGCACGGGCGGGTTAGGATAGGGGAAATAGCCCTAGACTCAGAGAGTCCAGGTAAAGTGCACTGGCACGTTACACTGTCAGTCCCCAAAGTGCATTCCTCTCCCCAGTCCCCGAGACCCTTATTTGGGTTAAAAGAAACAATAATACACCCCAGCCAAATTAAACATGTGGTCAAACTAGACCTACGGTAAGTATCGTGCTTGTGTTCATGCCCTCTGACGGCAGCTCATTCTCTGTGCTATACATTAGCATGTGGCTGTAGCGCCTCACATCAGCTTTCTTTAGCTTGTCCTCAGTCCTATTTCCCTTTGTCATCGCAGTCTATCTGGACATACGGTAAGTAACGTGGCTTCATTGTTTTTCAGTGTCTGTTTTCCCCTTCATCGCAGTCTATTTGGACATACGGTAAGTATCATGTGGACGGTAAGTATAGTGGTTCAGTGCTCTGGCCTTCTGTAGCTACGTTTCGGGAGGATTGTCCCTTCTTCAGGCTAAGGCAGAGCTTATATAGCTTCTCTGAGCTTTCAAACATGTCCAGACACGTTCTGTGAGCGTGTGGGCGGCACCCCTTCACAACGCCTCACCCCTCCCCCTCTCTATGCACTTTCTCTCTGTGTGTGCGTGATTTTGCCTTCATGCAGAACAGAGTGCAATGAATGAACTGGCAGAGGATGCCTTTGTTATATAAATAATTAATACTCCCGAAATTTAGGGTAAGAAATTAAACCTCCCAAAATAGGGTTGGAAATGGGGAATGAGGAAAGGGAACAATAATAAGGCCCACCCGGACTTAGGGTTAGGCATTAACCTCCCAGGAATGGTTAGGGTTAGGAATTAGGTGTCAGGGAAAGGGCCTCCCCGGTAGGAGAGACTGGAGATCCGAACACACCTCAGAGACCCAACAGTGCAGGCACGGGCGGGTTAGGATAGGGGAAATAGCCCTAGACTCAGAGAGTCCAGGTAAAGTGCACTGGCACGTTACACTGTCAGTCCCCAAAGTGCATTCCTCTCCCCAGTCCCCGAGACCCTTATTTGGGTTAAAAGAAACAATAATACACCCCAGCCAAATTAAACATGTGGTCAAACTAGACCTACGGTAAGTATCGTGCTTGTGTTCATGCCCTCTGACGGCAGCTCATTCTCTGTGCTATACATTAGCATGTGGCTGTAGCGCCACATCAGCTTTCTTTAGCTTGTCCTCAGTCCTATTTCCCTTTGTCATCGCATCGCAGTCTATCTGGACATACGGTAAGTAACGTGGCTTCATTGTTTTTCAGTGTCTGTTTTCCCCTTCATCGCAGTCTATTTGGACATACGGTAAGTATCATGTGGACGGTAAGTATAGTGGTTCAGTGCTCTGGCCTTCTGTAGCTACGTTTCGGGAGGATTGTCCCTTCTTCAGGCTAAGGCAGAGCTTATATAGCTTCTCTGAGCTTTCAAACATGTCCAGACACGTTCTGTGAGCGTGTGGGCGGCACCCCTTCACAACGCCTCACCCCTCCCCCTCTCTATGCATTTCTCTCTGTGTGTGCGTGATTTTGCCTTCATGCAGAACAGAGTGCAATGAATGAACTGGCAGAGGATGCCTTTGTTATATAAATAATTAATACTCCCGAAATTTAGGGTAAGAAATTAAACCTCCCAAAATAGGGTTGGAAATGGGGAATGAGGAAAGGGAACAATAATAAGGCCCACCCGGACTTAGGGTTAGGCATTAACCTCCCAGGAATGGTTAGGGTTAGGAATTAGGTGTCAGGGAAAGGGCCTCCCCGGTAGGAGAGACTGGAGATCCGAACACACCTCAGAGACCCAACAGTGCAGGCACGGGCGGGTTAGGATAGGGGAAATAGCCCTAGACTCAGAGAGTCCAGGTAAAGTGCACTGGCACGTTACACTGTCAGTCCCCAAAGTGCATTCCTCTCCCCAGTCCCCGAGACCCTTATTTGGGTTAAAAGAAACAATAATACACCCCAGCCAAATTAAACATGTGGTCAAACTAGACCTACGGTAAGTATCGTGCTTGTGTTCATGCCCTCTGACGGCAGCTCATTCTCTGTGCTATACATTAGCATGTGGCTGTAGCGCCTCACATCAGCTTTCTTTAGCTTGTCCTCAGTCCTATTTCCCTTTGTCATCGCAGTCTATCTGGACATACGGTAAGTAACGTGGCTTCATTGTTTTTCAGTGTCTGTTTTCCCCTTCATCGCAGTCTATTTGGACATACGGTAAGTATCATGTGGACGGTAAGTATAGTGGTTCAGTGCTCTGGCCTTCTGTAGCTACGTTTGGGAGGATTGTCCCTTCTTCAGGCTAAGGCAGAGCTTATATAGCTTCTCTGAGCTTTCAAACATGTCCAGACACGTTCTGTGAGCGTGTGGGCGGCACCCCTTCACAACGCTCACCCCTCCCCTCTCTATGCATTTCTCTCTGTGTGTGCGTGATTTTGCCTTCATGCAGAACAGAGTGCAATGAATGAACTGGCAGAGGATGCCTTTGTTATATAAATAATTAATACTCCCGAAATTTAGGGTAAGAAATTAAACCTCCCAAAATAGGGTTGGAAATGGGGAATGAGGAAAGGGAACAATAATAAGGCCCACCCGGACTTAGGGTTAGGCATTAACCTCCCAGGAATGGTTAGGGTTAGGAATTAGGTGTCAGGGAAAGGGCCTCCCCGGTAGGAGAGACTGGAGATCCGAACACACCTCAGAGACCCAACAGTGCAGGCACGGGCGGGTTAGGATAGGGGAAATAGCCCTAGACTCAGAGAGTCCAGGTAAAGTGCACTGGCACGTTACACTGTCAGTCCCCAAAGTGCATTCCTCTCCCCAGTCCCCGAGACCCTTATTTGGGTTAAAAGAAACAATAATACACCCCAGCCAAATTAAACATGTGGTCAAACTAGACCTACGGTAAGTATCGTGCTTGTGTTCATGCCCTCTGACGGCAGCTCATTCTCTGTGCTATACATTAGCATGTGGCTGTAGCGCCTCACATCAGCTTTCTTTAGCTTGTCCTCAGTCCTATTTCCCTTTGTCATCGCAGTCTATCTGGACATACGGTAAGTAACGTGGCTTCATTGTTTTTCAGTGTCTGTTTTCCCCTTCATCGCAGTCTATTTGGACATACGGTAAGTATCATGTGGACGGTAAGTATAGTGGTTCAGTGCTCTGGCCTTCTGTAGCTACGTTTCGGGAGGATTGTCCCTTCTTCAGGCTAAGGCAGAGCTTATATAGCTTCTCTGAGCTTTCAAACATGTCCAGACACGTTCTGTGAGCGTGTGGGCGGCACCCCTTCACAACGCCTCACCCCTCCCCCTCTCTATGCATTTCTCTCTGTGTGTGTGCGTGATTTTGCCTTCATGCAGAACAGAGTGCAATGAATGAACTGGCAGAGGATGCCTTTGTTATATAAATAATTAATACTCCCGAAATTTAGGGTAAGAAATTAAACCTCCCAAAATAGGGTTGGAAATGGGGAATGAGGAAAGGGAACAATAATAAGGCCCACCCGGACTTAGGGTTAGGCATTAACCTCCCAGGAATGGTTAGGGTTAGGAATTAGGTGTCAGGGAAAGGGCCTCCCCGGTAGGAGAGACTGGAGATCCGAACACACCTCAGAGACCCAACAGTGCAGGCACGGGCGGGTTAGGATAGGGGAAATAGCCCTAGACTCAGAGAGTCCAGGTAAAGTGCACTGGCACGTTACACTGTCAGTCCCCAAAGTGCATTTTCCTCTCCCCAGTCCCCGAGACCCTTATTTGGGTTAAAAGAAACAATAATACACCCCAGCCAAATTAAACATGTGGTCAAACTAGACCTACGGTAAGTATCGTGCTTGTGTTCATGCCCTCTGACGGCAGCTCATTCTCTGTGCTATACATTAGCATGTGGCTGTAGCGCCTCACATCAGCTTTCTTTAGCTTGTCCTCAGTCCTATTTCCCTTTGTCATCGCAGTCTATCTGGACATACGGTAAGTAACGTGGCTTCATTGTTTTTCAGTGTCTGTTTTCCCCTTCATCGCAGTCTATTTGGACATACGGTAAGTATCATGTGGACGGTAAGTATAGTGGTTCAGTGCTCTGGCCTTCTGTAGCTACGTTTCGGGAGGATTGTCCCTTCTTCAGGCTAAGGCAGAGCTTATATAGCTTCTCTGAGCTTTCAAACATGTCCAGACACGTTCTGTGAGCGTGTGGGCGGCACCCCTTCACAACGTCTCACCCCTCCCCTCTATGCATTTCTCTCTGTGTGTGCGTGATTTTGCCTTCATGCAGAACAGAGTGCAATGAATGAACTGGCAGAGGATGCCTTTGTTATATAAATAATTAATACTCCCGAAATTTAGGGTAAGAAATTAAACCTCCCAAAATAGGGTTGGAAATGGGGAATGAGGAAAGGGAACAATAATAAGGCCCACCCGGACTTAGGGTTAGGCATTAACCTCCCAGGAATGGTTAGGGTTAGGAATTAGGTGTCAGGGAAAGGGCCTCCCCGGTAGGAGAGACTGGAGATCCGAACACACCTCAGAGACCCAACAGTGCAGGCACGGGCGGGTTAGGATAGGGGAAATAGCCCTAGACTCAGAGAGTCCAGGTAAAGTGCACTGGCACGTTACACTGTCAGTCCCCAAAGTGCATTCCTCTCCCCAGTCCCCGAGACCCTTATTTGGGTTAAAAGAAACAATAATACACCCCAGCCAAATTAAACATGTGGTCAAACTAGACCTACGGTAAGTATCGTGCTTGTGTTCATGCCCTCTGACGGCAGCTCATTCTCTGTGCTATACATTAGCATGTGGCTGTAGCGCCTCACATCAGCTTTCTTTAGCTTGTCCTCAGTCCTATTTCCCTTTGTCATCGCAGTCTATCTGGACATACGGTAAGTAACGTGGCTTCATTGTTTTTCAGTGTCTGTTTTCCCCTTCATCGCAGTCTATTTGGACATACGGTAAGTATCATGTGGACGGTAAGTATAGTGGTTCAGTGCTCTGGCCTTCTGTAGCTACGTTTCGGGAGGATTGTCCCTTCTTCAGGCTAAGGCAGAGCTTATATAGCTTCTCTGAGCTTTCAAACATGTCCAGACACGTTCTGTGAGCGTGTGGGCGGCACCCCTTCACAACGCCTCACCCCCCTCCCCTCTCTATGCATTTCTCTCTCTGTGTGCGTGATTTTGCCTTCATGCAGAACAGAGTGCAATGAATGAACTGGCAGAGGATGCCTTTGTTATATAAATAATTAATACTCCCGAAATTTAGGGTAAGAAATTAAACCTCCCAAAATAGGGTTGGAAATGGGGAATGAGGAAAGGGAACAATAATAAGGCCCACCCGGACTTAGGGTTAGGCATTAACCTCCCAGGAATGGTTAGGGTTAGGAATTAGGTGTCAGGGAAAGGGCCTCCCCGGTAGGAGAGACTGGAGATCCGAACACACCTCAGAGACCCAACAGTGCAGGCACGGGCGGGTTAGGATAGGGGAAATAGCCCTAGACTCAGAGAGTCCAGGTAAAGTGCACTGGCACGTTACACTGTCAGTCCCCAAAGTGCATTCCTCTCCCCAGTCCCCGAGACCCTTATTTGGGTTAAAAGAAACAATAATACACCCCAGCCAAATTAAACATGTGGTCAAACTAGACCTACGGTAAGTATCGTGCTTGTGTTCATGCCCTCTGACGGCAGCTCATTCTCTGTGCTATACATTAGCATGTGGCTGTAGCGCCTCACATCAGCTTTCTTTAGCTTGTCCTCAGTCCTATTTCCCTTTGTCATCGCAGTCTATCTGGACATACGGTAAGTAACGTGGCTTCATTGTTTTTCAGTGTCTGTTTTCCCCTTCATCGCAGTCTATTTGGACATACGGTAAGTATCATGTGGACGGTAAGTATAGTGGTTCAGTGCTCTGGCCTTCTGTAGCTACGTTTCGGGAGGATTGTCCCTTCTTCAGGCTAAGGCAGAGCTTATATAGCTTCTCTGAGCTTTCAAACATGTCCAGACACGTTCTGTGAGCGTGTGGGCGGCACCCCTTCACAACGTCTCACCCCCTCCCCCTCTCTATGCATTTCTCTCTGTGTGTGCGTGATTTTGCCTTCATGCAGAACAGAGTGCAATGAATGAACTGGCAGAGGATGCCTTTGTTATATAAATAATTAATACTCCCGAAATTTAGGGTAAGAAATTAAACCTCCCAAAATAGGGTTGGAAATGGGGAATGAGGAAAGGGAACAATGATAAGGCCACCCGGACTTAGGGTTAGGCATTAACCTCCCAGGAATGGTTAGGGTTAGGAATTAGGTGTCAGGGAAAGGGCCTCCCCGGTAGGAGAGACTGGAGATCCGAACACACCTCAGAGACCCAACAGTGCAGGCACGGGCGGGTTAGGATAGGGGAAATAGCCCTAGACTCAGAGAGTCCAGGTAAAGTGCACTGGCACGTTACACTGTCAGTCCCCAAAGTGCATTCCTCTCCCCAGTCCCCGAGACCCTTATTTGGGTTAAAAGAAACAATAATACACCCCAGCCAAATTAAACATGTGGTCAAACTAGACCTACGGTAAGTATCGTGCTTGTGTTCATGCCCTCTGACGGCAGCTCATTCTCTGTGCTATACATTAGCATGTGGCTGTAGCGCCTCACATCAGCTTTCTTTAGCTTGTCCTCAGTCCTATTTCCCTTTGTCATCGCAGTCTATCTGGACATACGGTAAGTAACGTGGCTTCATTGTTTTTCAGTGTCTGTTTTCCCCTTCATCGCAGTCTATTTGGACATACGGTAAGTATCATGTGGACGGTAAGTATAGTGGTTCAGTGCTCTGGCCTTCTGTAGCTACGTTTCGGGAGGATTGTCCCTTCTTCAGGCTAAGGCAGAGCTTATATAGCTTCTCTGAGCTTTCAAACATGTCCAGACACGTTCTGTGAGCGTGTGGGCGGCACCCCTTCACAACGCCTCACCCCTCCCCTCTCTATGCATTTCTCTCTGTGTGTGTGCGTGATTTTGCCTTCATGCAGAACAGAGTGCAATGAATGAACTGGCAGAGGATGCCTTTGTTATATAAATAATTAATACTCCCGAAATTTAGGGTAAGAAATTAAACCTCCCAAAATAGGGTTGGAAATGGGGAATGAGGAAAGGGAACAATAATAAGGCCCACCCGGACTTAGGGTTAGGCATTAACCTCCCAGGAATGGTTAGGGTTAGGAATTAGGTGTCAGGGAAAGGGCCTCCCCGGTAGGAGAGACTGGAGATCCGAACACACCTCAGAGACCCAACAGTGCAGGCACGGGCGGGTTAGGATAGGGGAAATAGCCCTAGACTCAGAGAGTCCAGGTAAAGTGCACTGGCACGTTACACTGTCAGTCCCCAAAGTGCATTCCTCTCCCCAGTCCCCGAGACCCTTATTTGGGTTAAAAGAAACAATAATACACCCCAGCCAAATTAAACATGTGGTCAAACTAGACCTACGGTAAGAGTATCGTGCTTGTGTTCATGCCCTCTGACGGCAGCTCATTCTCTGTGCTATACATTAGCATGTGGCTGTAGCGCCTCACATCAGCTTTCTTTAGCTTGTCCTCAGTCCTATTTCCCTTTGTCATCGCAGTCTATCTGGACATACGGTAAGTAACGTGGCTTCATTGTTTTTCAGTGTCTGTTTTCCCCTTCATCGCAGTCTATTTGGACATACGGTAAGTATCATGTGGACGGTAAGTATAGTGGTTCAGTGCTCTGGCCTTCTGTAGCTACGTTTTCGGGAGGATTGTCCCTTCTTCAGGCTAAGGCAGAGCTTATATAGCTTCTCTGAGCTTTCAAACATGTCCAGACACGTTCTGTGAGCGTGTGGGCGGCACCCCTTCACAACGTCTCACCCCCTCCCCCCTCTCTATGCATTTCTCTCTCTGTGTGTGCGTGATTTTGCCTTCATGCAGAACAGAGTGCAATGAATGAACTGGCAGAGGATGCCTTTGTTATATAAATAATTAATACTCCCGAAATTTAGGGTAAGAAATTAAACCTCCCAAAATAGGGTTGGAAATGGGGAATGAGGAAAGGGAACAATGATAAGGCCCACCCGGACTTAGGGTTAGGCATTAACCTCCCAGGAATGGTTAGGGTTAGGAATTAGGTGTCAGGGAAAGGGCCTCCCCCGGTAGGAGAGACTGGAGATCCGAACACACCTCAGAGACCCAACAGTGCAGGCACGGGCGGGTTAGGATAGGGGAAATAGCCCTAGACTCAGAGAGTCCAGGTAAAGTGCACTGGCACGTTACACTGTCAGTCCCCAAAGTGCATTCCTCTCCCCAGTCCCCCGAGACCCTTATTTGGGTTAAAAGAAACAATAATACACCCCAGCCAAATTAAACATGTGGTCAAACTAGACCTACGGTAAGTATCGTGCTTGTGTTCATGCCCTCTGACGGCAGCTCATTCTCTGTGCTATACATTAGCATGTGGCTGTAGCGCCTCACATCAGCTTTCTTTAGCTTGTCCTCAGTCCTATTTCCCTTTGTCATCGCAGTCTATCTGGACATACGGTAAGTAACGTGGCTTCATTGTTTTTCAGTGTCTGTTTTCCCCTTCATCGCAGTCTATTTGGACATACGGTAAGTATCATGTGGACGGTAAGTATAGTGGTTCAGTGCTCTGGCCTTCTGTAGCTACGTTTCGGGAGGATTGTCCCTTCTTCAGGCTAAGGCAGAGCTTATATAGCTTCTCTGAGCTTTCAAACATGTCCAGACACGTTCTGTGAGCGTGTGGGCGGCACCCCTTCACAACGCCTCACCCCCTCCCCTCTCTATGCATTTCTCTCTGTGTGTGCGTGATTTTGCCTTCATGCAGAACAGAGTGCAATGAATGAACTGGCAGAGGATGCCTTTGTTATATAAATAATTAATACTCCCAAATTTAGGGTAAGAAATTAAACCTCCCAAAATAGGGTTGGAAATGGGGAATGAGGAAAGGGAACAATGATAAGGCCCACCCGGACTTAGGGTTAGGCATTAACCTCCCAGGAATGGTTAGGGTTAGGAATTAGGTGTCAGGGAAAGGGCCTCCCCGGTAGGAGAGACTGGAGATCCGAACACACCTCAGAGACCCAACAGTGCAGGCACGGGCGGGTTAGGATAGGGGAAATAGCCCTAGACTCAGAGAGTCCAGGTAAAGTGCACTGGCACGTTACACTGTCAGTCCCAAAGTGCATTCCTCTCCCCAGTCCCCGAGACCCTTATTTGGGTTAAAAGAAACAATAATACACCCAGCCAAATTAAACATGTGGTCAAACTAGACCTCACGGTAAGTATCGTGCTTGTGTTCATGCCCCCTCTGACGGCAGCTCATTCTCTGTGCTATACATTAGCATGTGGCTGTAGCGCCTCACATCAGCTTTCTTTAGCTTGTCCTCAGTCCTATTTCCCTTTGTCATCGCAGTCTATCTGGACATACGGTAAGTAACGTGGCTTCATTGTTTTTCAGTGTCTGTTTTCCCCTTCATCGCAGTCTATTTGGACATACGGTAAGTATCATGTGGACGGTAAGTATAGTGGTTCAGTGCTCTGGCCTTCTGTAGCTACGTTTCGGGAGGATTGTCCCTTCTTCAGGCTAAGGCAGAGCTTATATAGCTTCTCTGAGCTTTCAAACATGTCCAGACACGTTCTGTGAGCGTGTGGGCGGCACCCCTCACAACGCTCACCCCCCCCCCTCTCTATGCATTTCTCTCTCTGTGTGTGTGATTTTGCCTTCATGCAGAACAGAGTGCAATGAATGAACTGGCAGAGGATGCCTTTGTTATATAAATAATTAATACTCCCGAAATTTAGGGTAAGAAATTAAACCTCCCAAAATAGGGTTGGAAATGGGGAATGAGGAAAGGGAACAATGATAAGG